>JAWWNI010000267.1:0-425517 GCA_034642065.1 Darevskia nairensis
ATAATTTCTGTTGCTTTCCTATGAGGCTCCAGCATTAAAAGTCTACAGGGGATTAGATTTTCTTTCTCCCCTCCCCAAATCATAAAAACACTTGCTCTCCTTTGTGCCGATCTGGACTGCGTGATGAACCCTGAAGATTAGCGTAAGAACTGTGGGGAAAGAGGGGAACAAATACGTTTCTAGAGTGCCGTAATCATCTGCTCAGCACGCGAGAACAACACAGAGCACGCTGCCACAAAACAACTCCCAAGTCTCGGTGCGAAAGAATATGAGCTATCGAGGGCAGCAAGGATCACGGAGAGGTTTAGGGGGCAAAACACCCCACACCAAAGGGGCTGTTTATACTAGCACAACAAAAACAAAATGTAAAAAGAGGGCGTGCGCAGAACGGCCCTCACCAACCCAGAGCCCTTCAGATGTTTTGGATGAAAACTCCCACCAACTGGAGGACACCAGTAACTTAAGAGACCGCCTTGTCCCTTATCGGAGATCTGCACTGGCTGCCAATTTGTGATCAGGCTAAGTCCAAGGTGTTACTGTTAGTATATAAAGCCCTTAAAAACTTGGGTTCACCTACGACAGGGGTAGGCAACCTAAGGCCCATGGGCCGGATGCGGCCCAATCGCCTTCTCAATCCGGCCCACTGACGGTCTGGGAATCAGTGCGTTTTTACATGAGTATAATGCGTCCTTTTATTTAAAATGCATCTCTGGGTTATTTGTGGGTCCTGCCTGGTGTTTTTACATGAGTAGAATGCATGCTTTTATTTAAAATGCATCTCTGGGTAATTTGTGGGGCATAGGAATTCGTTCATTTCTCCACCCAAAATATAGTCTGGCCCACCACATGGTCTGAGGAATGATGGACTGGCCCACGGCTAAAAAAGGTTCCTGACCCCTGACCTACGAGATCACCTTAGGTAAAAGGTCCCCTGGACGGTTAAGTCCAGTCAAAGGAGACTATGGGGTTGCGGTGCTCATTTTGCTTTCAGGATGAGGTAGCTGGCGTTTGTCTGCAGACACCTTTCCGGGTCATGTGGCCGGCAGGACTGAACCACTTCTGGCACAACGGGACACTGTGATGGAAGCCAGAGCACACAGAAACGCCGTTTACCTTCCAGCTGCAGCGGTACCTACTTATCAACTTGCACAGATGTGCTTTCGAACTGCTAGGTTGGCAGAAGCTAGGGCAGAGCAACGGGCGCTCACCACCGTCAAGCGGATTCGAACCGCTGACCTTCCGATCGGCAAGCCCGAGAGGCTCAGTGGTTTAGACCACAGCGACACCCACATCCCTACTCGAGATTGCTTTACCCCACAAGTGCTCACTTGACTGCTTCGATCCGCAGAACTGGCACAGCTACAGGTGCCACGTAATTCCCATTCTGAATTTGTAAGAACTTGTTTAGTGTGGCAGCACCTAACCTTCGGAACTCCCCGCCTATTGATATCAAGCAGGCACTTTCACTGCATTCTTTTTGGCACCTGCTAAAAGCATTCTTTAGGCAAGCCTACCCAGATGCTTAGAAAGTTGGTTTGAATTTCAACCTGTTTCAGCATTCTAACTTTTGGTATGCTGTTTTAATTTTTGTTGTAGCATTATATAAACTGCTTTGAGGTTTGTTTGTTTTTTACAATCAAGCGGTGTATCCGTCTCCAAAGCCACAGCAGGCGTTGTAACCTTCCAATAGTTCGACTTCACCCACATAGGCACAGCCCTCCGTTGTCCCTGGAGACAGACGGATGCCGACAGCAATATAAGCATTTGTTCCCCATAAATTTCAATCCTTGGTGAGGTCTACATTGAAAGAATACATGACTGAATTTGGATTGGTTGATCTTTGGCGCATATCATATTGTACAAAACGTGGCTATATATTTTTTTTAATCAGTTCATCGCAACTGTTTGGGAATAGAATACGAATAGAATATTTTCTGGCACCTTCTCCATTATTACAGCATGTTACAACACGTCGAATCGGTACAATTGCTATTTCAGATCATGCACTATCTTGCTAGGCAGTTATCTGATAAGGTGAAAATCTCTGGCATGTGGTGTTTAAATATCTCACTCTTGGATGATGAGAATTTTAGAACACAGGTGGGTGATGACCTTCAGGAATTATTCTTATTGCTCATTTGAGCTGATGTTGCTTTTCCTTTTTCCTTTCTGTTATATTTGCAAAGAATGCACCCACACGCACCAAGGACAGCATTTTCCAATAGCAGCAAACAGAAGGGACATTCTGTGCCAGCAGTTTTAGCATGCAAAAAATGAAATTGGGGGTCTAGAATAGGCTTGCCATATGTCCAGAAAATTCTGGACATGTACGGAAATTGGACGCTTAAAGTGGTGACTGGGAGGGATTTTAAGAGATGTCCAGAATTTCCCGCACGTATGGCAACCTAGGGCTTTTTTTTGGTTTTCTGTTTTTGTGTGTGTGTCACCGAGGCTTTCTGTGCCACTTCGGCCGCTGTCGGCTTCCCTTTCGACCCTGTCCTCCGCCACCCGGCACTGGCTCCTCCTGCCATATTGCAGCCCACAGGCATGGGTGAGGCAAAGCTCTCAGCGGAGAGGGCCTGTGCCGGGCATGAAGCGCCTCTCTTCCTCGGGTACCCCCCCCCGGGCTTCCAGGGTGGGCGGTGAGGGGGTTGTCTCCCCTCCTTGAGGGCCTCTTCGGTCCTTCTCCCCTGGAGGTCTCCGGGTCTCCCCCTCACCTTCGCACCCCTGCAGGTCTTTGAGCTCCGTCCCTTAAATGTGCGGTGGGGGCTGCCGCCTCAGGCTGGGCGTGGGGATTCGCTGAGGCTGGGGCTGTATTCTGATCATCATCATTTTATTTGTATGCCGCCTTTCCACAGTTAAAACAATGCTCAAGGCGGCTTACAATATGCAAAGATTTACATAATTACAAAGTAGAAGAAGAAGAAGAGTTTGGATTTGATATCCCGCTTTATCACTACCCGAAGGAGTCTCAAAGCGGCTCACATTCTCCTTTCCCTTCCTCCCCCACAACAAACATTCTGTGAGGTGAGTGGGGCTGAGAGACTTCAGAGAAGTGTGACTAGCCCAAGGTCACCCAGCAGCTGCATGGGGAGGAGCGGGGAAGCGAACCCAGTTCACCAGATTACGAGTCCACCACTCTTAACCACTGGCTCTCATAGCAAAGTAGTCACAAAAACAAATAAAACACATTAAAAACCCCAAACTGAACCATTTCCACATAAAAATAAAGATACAAAAAGTATCAGTAATATCAGTTAATATCAGTAACAGCAGCAAAAACTCCCAACGAGACGTCCCCCAAAATACCCCAGTCCTTTCTGGGCAGCAGCCTTATGAGGCCTGTCAGGCCCCGCCCTGGGCTAGATGGAGAGAGGCAGGAACATGTCCCACTTCCCGTAGGAAGTTTCCTAAAGAAAAGCTTAATAACTACTTTGGGGGTATCAGAAATTTTACTTTTTGAAATATGGCAAGCCTAGTCTAGGATGCAGTTAGGAAACGAACACCAAATACAAAACAGAGAACACGGTACGGTAGAGTATATATCAAAATGACGTAAACAGTGAAGAATATTCAATCATATAATATGCATATGCAACCGGAGGAAATCTACTCCAGACAACACAGAAATGTCTCAAAAAGTGCAAAGAGATTCAAAAGTGCAATGTCCGATATGCAACAAGTCCAATGGAGAGACTTTAGCACTTTATGACATTGGACTTGTTGCACATCGGACATTGCACTTTTGAATCTCTTTGCACTTTTTGAGACATTTGTACGTTGTATGGAGTAGATTTCCTCCGGTTGCATATGATTGAATATTCTTCACAGTTTACGTCATTTTGATATATAGGAAAGGAACACCAGCTATTGTGGCAAGGTCAGGGCAATAAGATTTGCAGGCATCGTTGCCTCTCTCCAGAGACACAAGAACTTTCTTTTCACGCATGAGGGTGCTACGGGTGAGTGATGGCCTGTGAGAGCAGCAAGCTTCAGGCTTGGGATCAACATTATATTGGAATTTGGCCATTTGCAGTTGGGTTCAGAGGTGGGGGGGCCACAATTAAATGAACACCGTTGACTTTTCCTCTTGCAGTTATTTAACATGCTTGAAATGTCAGGGATGCAACAGAAACAATTAGTCCATAGGCAGAATGGAGGCGAGGGCTGCAAAGGTTCATCGCTCAGACCTCTAAGTTGCCCTGTAAACTGTGGATTCATGATTCATAAGCAGACCTTGCTGGCAGGGTGAGGGTTGGGGAGTTTTGTTGATTTTGAGTTGCAAAGAAAGGAAGGAAGGAAGGAAGGAAGGAAGGAAGGAAGGAAGGAAGGAAGGAAGGAAGCAAGCAAGCAAGCAAGCAGCAGCAACAACAGAAGTTTGTCAATTATTCCTAGAATGGCTAGGAAGTTTTGGCGTTGGGGGGGTGGGGGATAAGCCTGCATTACACAGTCCATAGCTCATGCACACGCATTGTGCTTGGTGCTGTACAGTGTGAGCAACACACAAGCGCCCAGATCTAGGAAAACAGTCTAAAAATATTTAGTGCCTCGCTGCCAAGATGCTTATTTATCAAAAGGAGAAGGTGTGTGTGTGTGTGTGAGAGAGAGAGAGAGAGAGAGACAGAGAGATCAGCCATTAAGCTGTCCATAGTTCAGCTGACTGCAATTTGTCTGCAATTGAAAGCGATTATTTCAGGCACTTAGGGAGCGCTGAACAGAGCTCTAGAAAGCATTTTCGGAGGCCTGATCACCTAAACACCTTCTGGCCTGACCTTGATAATGTGCCTGTGGGGAAGTCACAGGACGGTTTGGGCACACAGTCACTGCTGCCTGCCAAGAATGGCAGGTTTTCGAGGGACAGGAGATTTAGCGGCACGGGTTTAAAAACGACTCTGGATCAAGTTGTCTTGCTCATGCAAGGATGGAGGGAAAGCACCTTCCTTCTTTCCTTCCCTTTTATTTCAAGTTTTTAAATCCACTTCTACAGATCTACAGCACAGGGGTGGGCGACATTTCTCAGCCCGAGGGCCGCATTCCCTTTTGCACAGCTTTCTGGGGGCCACATGCCAGTAATGGGCCGGGCCAGAGGCAGCAGCAGGCAAGGCAACAAATGAAAATCTTACCTTTGTACAGGAGGCTAGTTTCTACGCACACTCCCTCTCTCCTCCATCCTAGGCAAACCTCAGCAGACACACCCCACAGCCAGGGCAAGAACATGGTGCCAAGCTGGACCAGTGAGGGGGTGTGGCTGTGGAGGATCCTGGGGGCCAGCGAGGGCTACATCTGGCGCTCGGCTTGAGGTTCCCCACCCCTGCTGCAGCAGAAGCGCCAGAGGCCTGAGGGGTTCATTGGCCAGTCGAGCCAGTATGAGACGTTCAAGCACATCCTGCCCAACTGGCCAGATACCCTTATAGTCCCACAACCCTCCTGTTGTTGTTGTTCAGTCGTGTCCAACTCTTCGTGACCCCATGGACCAGAGCACGCCAGGCACGCCTATCCTTCACTGCCTCTCGCAGTTTGGCCAAACTCATGTTAGTAGCTTCGAGAACACTGTCCAACCATCTCATCCTCTGCCGTCCCCTTCTCCTTGTGCCCTCAACCTTTCCCAACATCAGGGTCTTTTCTAGGGAGTCTTCTCTTCTCATGAGGTGGCCAAAGTACTGAAGCCTCAACTTCAGGATCTGTCCTTCCAGTGAGCATTCAGGGCTGATTTCTTTAAGAATGGATAGGTTTGATCTTCTTGCAGTCCATGGGACTCTCAAGAGTCTCCTCCAGCACCATAATTCAAAAGCATCCAGCTCTCACTTCCGTACATTACTACTGGGAAAACCATAGCTTTAACTATACGGACCTTTGTTGGCAAGGTGATGTCTTTGCTTTTTAAGATGCTGTCTAGGTTTGTCATTGCTTTTCTCCCAAGAAGCAGGTGTCTTCTAATTTCGTGACTGCTGTCACCATCTGCAGTGATCATGGAACCCAAGAAAGTGAAAACTCTCACTGCCTCCATTTCTCGAAGCTACTAACATGAGTTTGGCCAAACTGCGAGAGGCAGTGAAACCCTCCTAACCCATTCCAAAGAGAAACAGCCCTTTCCTCTGTAGCTCTCCACACCGCCTCTGCTTCAGATCTCCTCTTTTCTCCAGCCACCCATTTCCTGCTCTCCTTCCCCTGATGCTCGTCTCCCTTGATCTCCTATGCCCTGTTCCTTCTCTGCAGCCTGCCCAGCAGCTCCCTTGCACAGATTTATGATGGGACTGGAGATACAGCCCAAAACTGCAGTCCTGGCCTGAGAACATGAGCAGAGCCTGCTGGATCAGGCCCAGGGCCCTTCTACTCCAGCATCCTCTTCTCAAATGCCTGTGGGAAACCTGCAAGCAGGAGCCGAGCACAAGAGCACCTCTCCCCTCCTGAGGTTTCCAGCAACTGGTACCCAGAAACATTGCTGCCTCAGATTGTGCAGGCAGAGCACAGCCTTTGTGACTAGTAGTCCTCGCTAGACCTCTCCTCTGCCGTGAATTTGTCTAATCCTCTTTTAAACCATCCGGTGACCATCACTGCCTCCTGGGGAAGTGATTATGGTATACCTGAAGGAGCGTCTCCACCCCCATCGTTCTGCCTGGACACAGAGGCATAGCTGTCAACTTTCGGATTTGAAAACAAGGGATTTTTTCAAACTTTCGGATTTGAAAAC
Organism: Darevskia nairensis; assembly: GCA_034642065.1. Taxonomy (NCBI): domain Eukaryota; kingdom Metazoa; phylum Chordata; class Lepidosauria; order Squamata; family Lacertidae; genus Darevskia; species Darevskia nairensis. Next base: position 6,692 of record JAWWNI010000267.1, read on the forward strand.
AAGGGATGCTGCGAGGGCGGTGCAATGGCGCCAAGTAGCCTTGCCACCCTGTGCTCCAGAGGCTGCACGCGAACGGGTGAGCGAAAGAGCGAGCGCGTAGACGGCAGGCAGGCTGTCTGTCTGGTTGGGCATGAGGGTCTGGCTGCACAAGGCATGCAAGCTCCGCCCCAGTCGGTCTCAGACTCCTTATTGGCAGCCGAGCAACGCAGCTGAGGAGCCTCCCTGGCCGGCAGGGAGGGAGAGGAGCTGCTTCCTTTGAAATCCGGGAAATTTAAGGGATATCAACAATCCCGGATAGCAGCGGGAAACGACATTGGAATAAGGGAGTTTCCCACCAAAAAAAGGGAGGGTTGACAGCTATGCACCGAGGTCCAGCTCTGAGGACCTTCTGGTGGTTCCCTCCCTGTGAGAAGCGAGGTTTCAGGGAACCAGGCAGAGGGGCTTCTTGGTGGTGGCGCCCGCCCTGTGGAACGCCCTCCCATCAGAGGTCAAGGAAACAAACAATTATCTGACTTTTAGGAGACATCTGAAGGCAGCCCTGTTTAGGGAAGCTTTTAATGTTTAATGCTGTATTGTGTTTTTAATATTTGGTTGGAAGCCACCCAGAGTGGCCGTGGGTTATTATTATTATTATTATTAATAATAATAATAATAATAATACTAGTTTAACCGTGTGCTGTGTGAAGAAGGACTTTCTTTTATCCATCTTCAATCCTCCAACATTCATCTTTGTTGGACATCCATCAGTTCTGGTGGTCCCCCCCCCCTTTACTTAAAGGTTTAGGCTGGCCTTTGCTAACATGGTGTCTTTCAGGTGCTGCTGGACTCCTACTCAGTGCCAGCCAGCATGGCCAATGGTTAGGGAGCGATGGGAGCCGCAGTCCAAGACAAGTGGAGGGGGGCTTGGGTTGGCGACCGCTGGCCGAGGCAATTCGCTCTGACGGGCCAGCAGGGGAGTTTATAAAACGATCAGATTAATAGCTGGCATAAATCAAGTGCTCGGCAGGATTAATGAGGTTTTTAACAGAGCCTGCACCTCACGACCGCATCAGGCAATAAAAAAGGCACACTTGTGAGTTGTCGTCACATATGAAAAATGAGGCGACCCAGGGGGGTAGAGGGATGGGGAGAGGCAGGGAGTGGGGGTGGGGGTGGGGGCGGAGATGATCCATGAATCACACTTGTTGTTCGGAACAGAACTGAGAGGAGAGACAAACGCAGGAAAAGACGCGGCCGGGATTCCCCCCTTTTTGCTGCATTCTGATGTCAGGCGCCTCCCGAAGCCCTTTTCATGCAGACAGGCCTATGCAGCTGTTTACTCTTCTTCCATCATTTTAATGATTGTTCTGCTTTGTTTTTACAGGTGTCTTCCCATATATACCCTGCACATCTGAGATCTTCATTGTTAAATGGATGAGACGGATTATAAATCTTCTAATAATAGAAACGGCTGTATTATTAATTATTGCACTGCCTGGGTATTGTCAGTGAACCGTCAGAGGCCAGCGGGCAGCCCAGTGGGGTGGTGCAAGGGCTCTCCGAGCCTGAAAGTTCCCTGCACCACAGAAGCAGTGGGGAGGCTTCCTGCGGGAGCGACGGACGGGATAGGAACGCTGGGGTGGAAGGGCTGTGGGATGCTACAGGCTCTGGACACCTACCCAGCGGAAGAGGAACAGAGGAAACCACCTCAGTTCCGTCGCCCCAATTGCATAGAGGGATGAAATGCAAGGAGGGGAGGAGGAGACTCGGGGTACCAAAGTTCTTTTGTTGGGGGGCGTTCCCGAAGAGCGCCACTTCTGGGATCTGGGAGTGACACTGACGGTCACTGATTTCTGAGCTCTGCACTGTACATTTGTTGTTCAGTCGTTCAGTCGTGTCCGACTCTTCGTGACCCCATGGACCAAGGCACGCCAGGCACACCTATCCTCCACTGCCTCTCGCAGTTTGGCCAAACTCATGTTAGTAGCTTCGAGAACACTGTCCAACCATCTCATCCTCTGTCGTCCCCTTCTCCTTGTGCCCTCAACCTTTCCCAACATCAGGGTCTTTTCTAGGGAGTCTTCTCTTCTCATGAGGTGGCCAAAGTACTGGAGCCTTAACCTCAGGATCTGTCCTTCTAGTGAGCACGCAGGGCTGATTTCTGTACATACTTGTATAATAAACCGTTGTAAATATACAGGACTGGAGTCGAGACTCGTTACTCGTGAGAAGCCATCACAGAACTCTTATAAGGTATTTTATGTGAGTTGGTGGCATATATATACTTCGATTAAATTAAAAAATAAATCCTGGGGCATGGGGAAGAGTGGCTTCCAGCAACCGGCATTCAGAAGCGTTGCTGTCTTCAACTGTGGAATGGTTTATCTTAACATCTGGTCCAAGTACATCAGGCTGGAGGAGTAAGCCGCCTCTAGCACAGTGGAAAAATCCCACTTCTAGAAAAAAACCACAACTTCCAACACTGTCAGGCAAGCAGCATTTCCCCTCGGCTAAGGGTAACTGTTGACGCTGCTGCATTCTCGATCTCACATCCTTCAAGCGGTACACAAAGAACCAAAACCCCCGGACACGGCTATTGATCCGCTTGGCAATTCTAGGGAGAGAGATTACCAAGGCGCTCCATCTTCAGATTCTCATTATCGCAGAGATGGATGATGAACTAAATGAAGCCTCACACAAGACAGGAAGCATTCAGGCAGCCGGTGCTATTATTAGAAGATTTATAATCCGTCTAATCTATTTAACAATGAAGATCTCAGAAGCAATGGGACCTCTCTGCCGATTCTCCGCAAGGACGGTTAACTGAAAGACCACCAGTCCCTGTCATAGCATATAAAGTCACTCAGATCGGGGATGGAGAACCAGAGGTGCAACAGGTGATGTTTGACAGTAACTCCTATCATCCCTGGGCATTGCCCATGCTGGCTGGGGGTGATAGAAGCTGGGAGTTCAATAGCAGCTAGGCAGCCACAGATGTTCCCCCTCCCCAGCTTAGATTACCTGGGGAAATATTACTTGCAGTACTGCACCCTACAGAGTATCGCCCCTGGCATTCTGGAATGCCCTTCCCTCTGCCATATGGGAAGCATCATCACCATCATCATTTTATTTGTATGCTACCTTTCCATAGTTGAAACTATGCTCAAGGCGGCTTACAACATGACAAGATTTACATAATTACCAACATAACAAAAGTCATAAACAATAAATAAAACACATCAAAAGATACAAAACCAAATAATAATAATAATAATAATAATAATAATAATAATAATTTATTTGTACCCCGTCCATCTGGCTGGGTCCCCCCAGCCACTCTGGGCGGCTTCCAACAAACACTAAAATACATTAAAATATCACACATTAAAAACTTCCCTAAACAGGGCTGCCTTCAGGTGTTTTCTAAATGTCAGTTAGTTATTTTATCTTTTTGAAATGGGATGGGAGGGTGTTCCACAGGGCGGGCACCACTACCGAGAAGGCCCTCTGCCTGGTTCCCTGTAGCTTTGCTTCTCGCAGTAAGGGAACCACCAGAAGGCCCTCGGCGCTAGATCTCAGTGTCCGGGCTGAACGGTGGGGGTGGAGATGCTCCTTCAGGTATACAGGACCTTATATACAGGTATACAACATTAATATCAATAACAATTTAAAAGGACATAGATAAAAAATATCTATGCAGCACCCACTGGTGGTTTCAAAGGACTTCTAATGATACAACCTCTGTGGTGTAGTGGTTAGAGTATTGGACTAGGACCTGGGAGACTAGGGTTCAAACCCCCACTTGGCCACAAAGCTCACTGGGTAACCTTGGGCCAATCGCCACCTCACAGGGTTGTTGTGAGGATTAAATAAGGAGGAGGAGAACCATTAAGTGTCACCTTGAGCTCATTGGAGAAGGTGAGATATAAATTTAACAAGCAAGCAAACAAACAAACTTTTTGCCCGTGGTTTCCCTAACTCATAAAGTTTGGATCTTGTCTTTCTTAATCCCTGCTCCTCTCTCTCTCTCTCTTTTTGTATAATACTCTCTAGTATGTTCTTATGATACTGTTTTATTGTTTTAATATTAGGGGCAGGTCGGGTTCGTCAACCTGGGAAGGTAGCCCATCTACTAGATGGGAAACTCTGACCCTAAAATTCTGCTGCCTTATGGGGTCTCTTTGGGAGAAGAAAAGGCTCAGGAGTAAACTCTACGCAAATCCTGAGTGAAGTCCCTAAGGCGGTTGGATGGCACCTTGTGCACCTTCTTCTGGCAACTCCTGCAGCCAAACTGGTGCCAAATGTCTTGCTCTGCTTTCCTTTGGACCACATCAGCAAGGGCGAGGGGAGGGGAGGGGGGGTCTTGCCGTCTGGGCAGCCCAGGACCTCCAGACACACTGCCCAGGCTTGCGCCCTGGAGAGGTCACTTTGGTTCTGCTGGCACAGCAGTTTGACTTCACCCCCCCCGAGGCACACTCCATTGTCTCTCGAGACAGATGGAGGACAACAACAGACAGTTTTTATATTGCATTTGTGTAGGCCCCAGTATAACTCCACCAGCAGAGCCAGTGTGGTATAGTGGTTAAGAGTGGTAGACTTTTAATCTGGTGAACCAGGTTCGCGTCTCCGCTCCTCCACATGCAGCTGCTGGGTGACCTTGGGCTAGTCACACTTCTCTGAAGTCTCTCAGCCCCACTCACCTCACAGAGTGTTTGTTGTGGGGGAGGAAGGGAAAGGAGAATGTGAGCCACTTTGTGACTCCTTCGGGTAGCGATAAAGCGGGATATCAAATCCAAACTCTTCTGCACTCTTGTGTCTGACCCTGACCCTGCTTCAGCTAATGTTCAGCTTCCCTCCATGGCACAACAGCATTGGTTGCTGCCCATGAAGGCTGTGCCCTGCCTCCATGGACAAAGGTAGCAATGATTCTGGGCACCACAGTTCAAGAAGGATACTGACACGCTGGAACGTGTCCAGAGGAGGGCAACCAAAATGGTCAAAGGCCTGGAAATGATGCCTTATGAGGAACGGCTTAGGGAGCTGGGTATGTTTAGCCTGGAGAAGAGAAGGTTCAGGGGTGATATGATAGCCATGTTCAAATATATAAAAGGATGTCATATAGAGGAGGGAGAAAGGTTGTTTTCTGCTGCTCCAGAGAAGCGGACACGGAGCAATGGATTCAAACTACAAGAAAGAAGATTCCACCTCAACATTAGGAAGAACTTCCTGACAGTAAGAGCTGTTTGACAGTGGAATTGGCTGCCAAGGAGTGTGGTGGAGTCTCCTTCTTTGGAGGTCTTTAAGCAGAGGCTTGACAGCCACCTGTCAGGAATGCTTTGATGGTGTTTCCTGCTTGGCAGGGGGTTGGACTGGATGGCCCTTGGGGTCTCTTCCAACTCTAGGATTCTAGGATTCTGGGTATCAGTTGATGGAAATCACAAGTGAAGAAGGTGCCCTGCTTGGGGGCTTCCCTTTGGAGCATCTGCCTGGGCCACTAGATGGTGCCCCGTCAGCCTGATCCAGCAGCCAGGCTCTTCAAATGTCCATGGCACCTCCTTGAACACGGACTTTTTGCCTGAACCGGGATCAGTGTCTACAAGTTAGCCAGGATCCTGATAGAAAAGGGAATCTGGGGGTTCATGGGGAAGGGACCTTGGTTACCCTTCCAGCCCTTCAACCTCGACTCTGAACTGTGTCTTCCCCCAACCCCGAGAAAGGACCACAGTAAGAGACCAACAGAACAGCAGCCGAAACGGGTTCAAACAGAAGCAAACCTGTGTCGTGAGCCACTCTTACCACAAACTGGTCGATGTCTCTCTCGAGTCCCATGTTGGGCAGGTCTGGCATCATGTGTGCCACCACTTTGAACCCGGCGTCTTTGGCTAGGTGGAATGATTCACACACAGCCTTCACCGTATGGCCCCTGGGGGGGGGGAGGAAATGGGGGTTAGAAACATAGACGCACACACAGAAGAAAGCATCTCATAAGAACATCAGAAGAGCCTGCTGGATCAGGCCAATGGCCCATCTAGTCCAGCATCCTGTTCTCACAGTGGCCATCCACTTTTATTTCATTTTTTTCTTCCATAGTGGTAATTTTTCTTCAATGACAATGTTTATTTTATTTTTTTGGCCATAAAAAATGTTACTTGACAAAACCTTTAAAAACCAAAACCGGACAACTAAATTTCTTAGCACAGGTAAACAACAACAACAACTTTCCCCCCAAAATAGTTATTCTCTCATTTCTCCAACTTCTTCCACACCCCTAATAAAGCGTAAAGGTAAAGGGACCCCTGACCATTAGGTCCAGTCGTGTCCAACTCTGGGGTTGCGGCGCTCATCTCGCTTTATTGGCCAAGAGCCGGTGTACAGCTTCCGGGTCCTGTGGCCAGCATGACAAAGCCGCTTCTGGCGAACCAGAGCAGCACACAGAAACGCCGTTTACCTTCCCGCCGGAGCGGTTCCTATTTATCTACTTGCACTTTGACGTGCTTTCGAACTGCTAGGTTGGCAGGAGCTGGGACCGAGCAATGGGAGCTCACCCCGTCGCAGGGATTCGAACCGCCGACCTTCTGATCAGCAAGCCCTAGGCTCTGTGGTTTAACCCACAGCGCCACCTGGGTCCCACACCCCTAATATAAAGGACATTATTGCACCTTATCAGAACTTCACCAAGGTGTCCAGATCATGCACCATCAATATATTATTCTGTATTTTCAAGCTGCATGTTCATGGAGCCATTGACGGAGACTTTGTATTCACCATCGCTGGCTTCCCAGTCAGCCCGTTTTGGATTGAGAGGCAGACTCACAACAACCAGACCAACCTAAGGGCGGCTGCGGCAACAAAAAAATTACTCGCGGGCAGCATGTGTGCCCGCCAAAAGCCACACTGGCCACCCAGATGCCTGTGCGAAACCAGTAAGCAGGATTCGAGCACAAGAGCAACTCTTCCCTCCTGTGGTTTCCAACAACTGGGATACAGAAGCATCGCTTTTCTTTTGGGGGCTGATCCAGCAAGGCTCTTCTTAATGTTCTTATGTACTATAACCAGGTCCGAAGCCCTAGGCACCACATAAGTGAAGCCACAGGTTCCGCTCCTGCCTCCAACAGTTTTCTCCTCTGCGTATTTTTAAAGATTTGTTGGCAGCTTGGGAGCAGGGACCTGGCTTCTCATTCTTTCCCCCCGTTCATATCTATATAAAGCCATGAACAGAAGCAGAACACTCTAACCAAAACTGAACAGCTGGGACTTGTATTTTGCACCATTTGAAAGCAAACAAACAGATACCGAACCTCATACCCTAAAGGCTTTCATTTCCTTGAACGGCTGAAGCATCGTCATTGCCCCGCGGATAAAATGCCGTGGCGGGCTTTGCAGAATGAATAGAAAGGCTGTCTCCCGTTCGCATTGTTACAGTTCCCACCTACCCCAAATTCTGTGGGCTAGCCAGCCTCATAGAACCAATGTGCTTAAGGCTAATTAATGCATGAAGGCGTGAATACCATAGAGTAAGTTGCTCTGCTAGACTTAGCTATACAGTGGTACCTCTGGTTACGTACCTGATCCGTTCCGGGGTGCCGTTCGCACCCCGAAAAGTACGTAACCAGAGCGACGGTATCACGCATGCGCTGAAGCATGATATCGCACTTCTGCGCATGCGCAGACCGCGCGAATGCTTCTGAGTTTGCCGCGTTCGTAACCCGTGTCATTCGCAACCTGCAGCGAACGCAACATGAGGTACGACTGTACAATATCCACTTCCCCTCACCTTGGGGGAACTGTTCTCTCTCAGTCTACCTGACAAGCTCACCGTGTGAGGAGGCCTGAGATGGCTGCTCCAGTTTAGACTGCATGGCTCTCACAAGCCACTCTTGAGTTCCCATACAAATAATTTAGAAACTTTCACCACTTTGGAACTAAACCAAGTTTTACTTCCTGTGCAATTTTTCTGAATGCTGCATGGAAAAGCACACGAATCTGACATTTGGAGAGTTTGTAAGTAAACCATTTTTAACTTACCAAATGTGTGGTCTTTTTCTGTGCTAGGGGAAACTTTTGGAACTCACTTTAAAGGACATATTTTAAAGGTCTAAATCCCATATTTCTGTACACCCCTTAAGAGAGGTTCAGAATTATTTTTAAATAAACATAAATAAAAATCAGTACGTTGCCACTATTAGATAGCTACGAATTGTTTATGTATGAACAATTTGGTGAGTAACATTTTAGATGTTAATATGTTCATTGATTCTAAGAATGTAAATGCTTACTATATATATTGTAATGATTATTATTTAAGACGATGTCCGTCCCTGAAGAAACGATAATAGTGAAACGGGGATAATACAAGCTAGCCGCCCGTCGGGAGAAGCAGACGTGGACTCCTGAGAGACTTTAGCACTTTATGACATTGGACTTGTTGCACATCGGACATTGCACTTTTGAATCTCTTTGCACTTTTTGAGACATTTATATATTGTATGGAGTAGATTTCCTCCGGTTGCATATGCATATATATACGATTGAATATTCTTCACGGTTTGCGTCATTTTGATATACTATTAGATAGTTAGCTAGCTAGTTACAACAAGTGTCAAATGTATTGCTCTGCTTTACTTTAGATCACATCAGTGAGGCCAAGGGGGGTGGGCTTGCTGTCCGGGGAGCCATGCACACTGCCCGGCTTGCACCCTGGGGAGGTCACTTCAGTGCTGCTAATGCAGCAAAAGCAATGCGGGAGGCAGCAGTTTATGAGATACAGGTCTCTGCAGCCACAGCAGGTGCTGTGATTCTCCAGCGGTTTGAATCCACCCCTGGAGGCACTCGCCATTGTCTCTTGAGCCAGACGGAGGCCAACAACAACATCTTTCTGCCTAGAGTTGTTTGCTCCCCATATTCTGAACCTTCCAGAGGGCAACGATTGTGATGCAAGAGGGTTTTTAAAAATAAAAATAGGAAATTGCCTTACACTAGATGTTCCACCACTGAGCTATTACCCTTCCCTACTGTATTATTACAATACGCAAGCAATTCACGGGACAATGCAGCGCTTGGAAATGACCGAGCAAAGTTCTCTGCTCACTCGTTGGTGCCTGCATCCTTAGGGACGTTTAAAAAAGGAAAGGGGAAGGCGTTCAAATGGAAACACTCACAAAATGGATAAGTGCACGGCTTGTTAAGTAAACAAAGGCAGGAACAGAGGCTTTTCACATCGGTAAGAAGAAACGCCTTTTTCACAAGGGCAGAGATGCCAGAAGCCTGGTCATTGCCCTTCGCAGCTGCAGATCCTGCGCAAGGCTCCTGTTTCTTTGGACAAACGTAGCAGCAATTTGGCGCAGGCGGGACAGTGTGAATTGGCTGCCACTAGAAGAGGTGGACCAGCTTGACCCCACCTGTCCTGAGAGCGAGTTTCTGGGGTGGGGGGAGACAAAGCTGGAAACGGTGTGGGCAGCAATGAAGAAAAATCTGAGCAGCAATGATGGGTGCCAGAAGAGCAGGAAAAGAAAAAGGATGTGAGCTCGCTTGCTCCTTACCCTTCTTAGCTGAGGCTTCTTCTCTCTAAGACTACCGTATTTTCCGCTCTATAAGGCGCACGTGGCCATAGGACGCACCTAGTTTTTAGAGGGGAAAAGCCCCATTTTTTGAGGATCAGATCAAAGTTGTTGAGCTTACTTTGCAAAGGGAAAAAACCCTGTTTTATGGGGTTTTCTACAGTTTCCAGACAGATAATCTAATCAGCCAGTCACATGTCGCTGGGGAAACAGTCTCCCTCTGCAAGGGGGTGGGGCTGGAATCTCTCTCCCTTATCTCTCTCCCTGATCATTTGCTGAGCAGCTGCTCAGAGGGCTTCCTTTCAACACCCCCTTCTCTCTCTCTCTCTCTCTCTCTCTCTCTCTTTTTTTTTTTTTAAAAAAAGCACGATCTGCTTTTGCCCCTGGGCAGTCCAGCTCCAGGGACCACACATTCACTCCATAAGACGCACAGACATTTCCCCTTACTTTCCACTTACATAAGTGCGTCTTATGGAGCGAAAAATACGGTAGTTTTTATCATTCATTTGCTGGTGATTTGGTATAGGTGACATGTGCGAATTAGCCCATAGAGCCAGGACAAGAAGATTCTACCCACCCTGAGGGTGTGTTTGGGGATGGGGAGAGAGAAGCCAGGAACGCTGTAGGCAGGGGGCTGCCCAGTGATGGCCAGTGGGGCGAACCACAAGGGGTGGGGTAGGGGTCAGTGACTGCAGTCATACGAAAGCGGCAGATAGATAAAGGCCCAAGTACGAGATGGGGAAGTGGAGATCTCGTGTGGCCACCCTCCAGACCTCATGCAGAGGGAGTCAGTTCATCTGGAGAGAGGCAGTCTTTGGGGGATTGCGGTACTAAGCCATTTAAGGCTTTATAGGTCAAAAACAGCACTTTGAATTGGGCCTGGAAATTAATTGGCGGCTGGCGCAGTTGGGCCATCATTGTCTCGTATACTTGAACTGTCTTGCCCCTGCGAGCAACCTGGTCGCTGAATTCTGTACCAGGGGAAGTTTCCAAGCTGTCTTCAGAGGCAGCCCCACATATAACGTGATGCAGTAATCTAACCTTGAGGTTTTTATTATTGGGGAAAGTAACACGGGTCAGGAAAGACTTCCACCTGCTGTCAACAACTTGGGGGGCTGATCAAAGCCGTCCCACCCCACCTTTCCCGAGTGCTCCCTTAAGACGTTCTCTTCGGCTCTGTATATTCTTCCCATTTCCATTTTATGCCTTGCTGTTTCTCAATATTGCCACGCTTAGCTGGCTTTCCAAAGGCGCTGCATTTTATATGCCTGAATTATGAAGAAGTTGTTATTCGGCAATCTTGCGTAGGCAGAAGAGGTACGGCAGCTTCATAAATAAAAATACGCTCTTCAGTGGAAATACCCAAACTAAATCCCGTGTGATTTAACAGTTGGGAGTGCTAAGCTAGGACCCGGGAGAGAGACCAGGGTTCGAATCCCCACTCAGTCACAAAGCGACCTAAGATTAAGGTTGCTGTCCCTCAGGCCAACCTACCTCACAGGATCGTTGTGGGAGTAAAATGGGGAGGAAGAGAACCATGTTGAGCTCTTTGGAGGAAAAGGGGGCATATAAATGCAATAAATAAACAAAACAAAACCCATAAAGTCACTTAAATTTACATAAATAAAAAATACTCCCCTTTTAAAGGGGGTTGTCCCATCATGGCAAGAGAAGTGTGAGGCTAAAAATCCCAATGGTTGAGGGAACCAATGGCAGGGGGGTATCTCTGGAGAGCCAGCGTGGTGTAGTGGTTAAGAGCGGTAGACTCGTAATCTGGTGAACTGGGTTCGCGTCTCCTCTCCTCCACATGCAGCTGCTGGGCTAGTCACACTTCTCTGAAGTCTCTCAGCCCCACTCCCCTCACAGAGTGTTTGTTGTGGGGGAGGAAGGGAAAGGAAATTGTTAGCCGCTTTCAGACTCCTTCGGGTAGTGATAAAGCGGGATATCAAATCCAATCTCTTCTTCTTCTTCTTCTCTTGGGCCTTCCTGGGGCAGCTTGAGGGGAGAGTTGGGGACTAACAGCACAATTGAGAGCTGGTGTGCCAGTCACTGTACGAAGGCCTTTCATAAGCCCCCCCCCCAACACACCCTGGATGGAGGAGGAGTTGGAGGAGTTTTGGATTTAATATCCCGCTTTATCACTCTCCGAAGGAGTCTCCAAGCGGCTCACAATCTCCTTTCCCTTCCTCTGTGAGGTGAGTGGTGCTGAGAGACTTCAGAGAAGTGGGACTAGCCCAAGGTCACCCAGCAGCTGCATGTGGAGGAGTGGGGAAGCGAACCTGGTTCACCAGATTACGCGTCTACCGCTCTTAACCACTACACCACACTGGCTCTCACGTGTGGGTGATGGGGCTTGTTCCGTTCCCCGCTGGTGGGAATGAATGCCTTTGTCCTTCTCACTGTAATACTGCTCCGTTGACAGAATTTAACTCTACTGAGTTCCCCGAAACCATAATGGCTATGCTCTGCCTCCACAATTGGAAGCCACTATGCTCCAGAACACCAGTTGCTGGAAGCTGCAGAAGACTCGTGGTGTTAGACTAGGGGCCAGCAAACTTTTTCAGCAGGGGGCCGGTCCACTGCCCCTCAGACCTTGTGGGGGGCCGGACTATTTTTTTTTTGGAGGGGGGTAGAATGAATTCCTATGCCCCACAAATAACCCAGAGATGCATTTTAAATAAAAGGACACATTCTACCAATGTAAAAACACGCTGATTCCTGGACCGCCCGCGGGCCGGATTTAGAAGGCGACTGGGCCAGATCCGGCCCCCGGGCCGTCTTTCCTCCTCCAATAATTTGCCCAATCCTCTATGTTGGTGGCCATCAGTGCCACCTTTGGGAGCGAGTTCCACAATTTACCTGTGCGCCTCTTTACACGTCCTGGCAAAAGCGCCCAATCAGGGATGGGGGCAGGGGGTAGCCTGGGGCCGGAAAGAGATGCCTGGAGGGCTGCATCTGATCCCTGGGGCTGAGGTTCTCCACCCCTGCCTCATAGCCTGAGGCACACAATGTGGGCCAGTTCTGTCACTAGGGGTGAGCTCCTTGTTCAATGCTCCCTTTGGCCCACTGATGGCTGCTCAATCAGCTTGTCTAGCAAGGAATCCTTTCTTTCCCCCACCAACAGGATATTATCCAAGAGGACGAAGTGTTTCCACTTCATCAAACACACTTTATCTATTTCTTGGACTCTGAGGTGGTGAACAAATCCGCTCCCGTTTTTCTGAACTGCATCTTCCCGGAATACAAAGGACGCAACGGACAAATGCCAATTCCACCTTCCGTGGCGTTGCAGAACTAATCTTGTCTGTTGCCATTCCGTGGAGAGCTTTAGCCCAGGAATCTGGTCAATGTGCAGCAAAAAAAAAAATCAAGCTACCTTATCGTTAATTAATTCAGTATTAGTATGACTAACGCCTTCCTGTGTACGTTTTATAATCCTTATTTCCTTTACTCTTTGGGGCTCTGTGGCGGAAAAGCTTCAGAAAAGGGCAACCAAAATCACCATGTGGCTGGATCAGCTCCTGTTATGAGGAAAGGTTGCAACATTTGGGTTTTTCAGGTTAGAGAAGGGATAGGCAACCTAAGGCCCGTGGGCCGGATGCGGCCCAATCGGCTTCCCAATCCGGCCCACGGACGGTCCGGTATTCAGCGTGTTTTTACATGAGTAGAATGTGTCCTTTTATTTAAAATGCATCTCTGGGTTATCTGTGGGGCATAGGAATTCATTCAATTTCCCCCCAAAATATAGTCCGAACTACCACATGGTCTGAGGGACGGTGGACCGGCCCACGGCTGAAAAAGGTTGCTGACCCCTGGGTTAGAGAGATATCTGGAAGGCTGTCACATGGAAGATCATAGAATCCTAGAATCCTAGAGTTGGAAGAGACCCCAAGGGCCATCCAGTCCAACCCCCTGCCAAGCAGGAAACACCATCAAAGCATTCCTGACAGGTGGCTGTCAAGCCTCTGCTTAAAGACCTCCAAAGAAGGAGACTCCACCACGCTCCTTGGCAGCAAATTCCACTGTCAAACAGCTCTTATTGTCCGGAAGTTCTTCCTAATGTTTAGGTGGAATCTTCTTTCTTGTAGTTTGAATCCATTGCTCCGTGTCCGCTTCTCTGGAGGAGCAGAAAACAACCTTTCTCCCTCCTCTATATGACATCCTTTTATATATTTGAACATGGCTATCATATCACCCCTTAACCTTCTCTTCTCCAGGCTAAACATACCCAGCTCCCTAAGCCGTTCCTCATAAGGCATCGTTTCCAGGCCTTTGACCATTTTGGTTGCCCTCCTCTGGACACGTTCCAGCTTGTCAGTATCCTTCTTGAACTGTGGTGCCCAGAACTGGACACAGTATTCCAGGTGAGGTCTGACCAGAGCGGAATACAGTGGTACTATTACTTCCCTTGATCTAGATGCTAGACTCCTATTGATGCTGCCCAGAATTGCATTGGCTTTTTTAGCTGCTGCATCACACTGTAGACTCATGTCAAGTTTGTGGTCTACCAAGACTGCTAGATCCTTTTCACATGTACTGCTCTCAAGCCAGGTGTCACCCATCCTGTATTTGTGCCTTTCATTTTTTTTTGCCCAAGTGTAGTACTTTACATTTCTCCCTGTTAAAATTCATCCTGTTTGCCTTGGCCCAGTTCTCTAATCTGCTAAGGTCATTTTGAAGTGTGATCCTGTCCTCTGGGGTATTAGCCACCCCTCCCAATTTGGTGTCATCTGCAAACTTGATCAGGATGCCCTCAAGCCCATCATGCAGCAAGCTTGTACTGTATCCTGCTGTTCCAGAGGGTAGGACCTGAAGCAATGGCTTCAGTTTACAAGAAAGGAGATTCCGACTAAACCTTTAAAAAGAATCTGAGGGCAACAGCTGTGGACTCTCCTTCCTTGGAAGTTTTCAAGCAGAGGCTGGATAGCCATCTGTCAGGGATTCTTTATCTGTGATTCCTGCATTGCAGGGGGTTGGGCTGGATGACCCCAGGGGACCCCTTCCAATTATAAGATTTTATGTGGGATCACTGGTGCAGTCATGTGTAGCATTTGCTGTGCTTTTGAACTGTGTTTTTTTCCTGGGTATCACACTGATGTATTAAAAAGCTTTTGGTAGAAAATGCTACCGGATCTCAAGTTCAGCGAGAAGGAGCCAGTGTGTCTCTTTTGAAACCCCCCCACCCGCAAGCCCCCTCTCTTTTACCTGTTGGTGTCTCTGGCCACATCCTCATAGACACTCTGCACGCCAATCTCCAGCCTCGTGCATCCATATGACAGCATATCGCTCAAGTGCCGCTTCAGGCAGTAATCCGGCCGGGTCTCTATAGTTATGCCAATGCACTTGGTAAGGCTTCGCTCAGAGTATCTGCGGATCAGAGACGGGGGGGGGGGGGAGAGAGAGGTGCAGAAGAGAGAAATATAAGCAAAGTCTCTGCTACATTAAGCCAAGGCGGTTAATATTACGGTCCAAAAAACAAAGAGCCCCCAAGCAGGAGACGTGTCACAACTGGCAAGGCTGGCGCTCGTTGTAACAGTTGGGTTCACAGCATATGGTTGGCAAATTGTGTTTACGGCAATTGTGACGGATCTGCATTCAGAAACGCCTGATTACAATACAAATCTCCCATCATCTGGGCGTCCTGTAAGCAGACAGCTTTCGCTGACGGACAGGCTGGCAGCTGATCTCACCAGCAGATGGCTGCGGCACCAGAGAACGTTTTGAAATTCTAGCTCATGTAATGGCTGTGGAGAGGGAGGGTATCTTCTTGGGCATTTTTCTTTTTGAAAAAGATGCCCCTGCGCTTGCCAAGGCTGCTTTGTACAACCTGTTCCACAGAAGAATTAAACATACTGTGAGGTGGATGTGTGTCCTCCTCAAGAGTAAGCACGCCTTGGGCGGGTTTACTAAACTAACGGTTTTATTTACAAGTCCATTATACAATCATCACAGTTCATCATCCGACTCCGTTGTGTCAGTTCCCCCGAATAAAGACTTTCGATTTTCGCCCCAACATAAGAGCTTGGCAAAACCCCAGCGCCGCCTCTCGCTCCTCCTCTTCCGCTTTCTAACCCTATCCGTTGCGGCGCTGGCCCCTTCTCTTTCACTCTCATCTTCCCTGGAAGTTGCTGTCGAGGCACTGCCATGATCCTCGAGCCCCTGCTCCCCTTCCGTCTCCATTTCCTCCTCTAACCTCATTGGCTCTCCAAGACCCTCCGTTCCAGGTGACAGCACAGGCGGCGACAGCCCCTCGCTTTCACTTCTCCACACCTCCTTCCCTATCTCCGGTGACAGCCTTGGAGCCGCCTCCTCTTCTTCCCACTCTTGCAACACCTCCTCCGGTGTCCGATGGTGGCTGCTTGGCTTCTCTGTCCCTTCCGCCACCCCTCCTGGCTCGGGCCAGTCCCTGACACATACTCTGCAGGTCTTTTTTTTCTTTCATTTTGGACATACAGACCAAGATACAGTGGTACCTCTGGTTGTGAACGGGATCCATTCTGGAGGCCCGTTCGCAACTTGAAAAGAGCTCAACCTGAAGCGCTGAATCTGTGCATGTGCGCCGCGCGACTCGGTGCATCTGGACATGCGTGAAGCGCTGAACCCAGAAGTAACCCGTTCCAGGACTTCCGGGTTCGGTGCGTTCGTATCCCATAACGAACGCAACCCGCAGCGAATGCAACCCGAGATATGACTGTACAGTGATCCCTCGACTTCCGAATGAACTTACGAGTTTTTCGAGTTACGAGGGATCAAAGCGACCGCCACTTCCGAATTTTTTCAACTTCCAATCGGAAGTCGCGGCCGTTTTAAATGCGGTTTCCTCGACTTACGAGGTTTTTTCCGACCTACGAATGCGTTCTCCCAACGCATTCCTATGGGGACTCGAGTTACGATGATTTCGACCTACGAAGATTCCGTCGGAACGGATTATCTTCGTAAGTTGAGGGTCCACTGTACTGACTGTTAGTTAGTGCAAAGACTTCCACCTGCACAGTGGGACTTCCTCCTCCTCTCCATGCCCTGCTACCTGCCCCCACATCCCATGGAAGAGGGGAGAGGAAATCCCATATGGTCCAGTGCAGCCTTCACCAACCTACAGGTCCTCTTGGGTGTTAACTTCAGCAGAAGGGGCCCTCTTGGCAGTTCCACTGTGCTCAGAAGTTCAGGGTGCCGATGATCAGGAGAGGGCATTCTCTGTGGCAGCCTCTCCACAATGATGTGGAACTCCCTCTCCATAAAGATGTACCTGACACCATCACTCTACAGCTTTCGGTGAATGCTGAAGACACAGCTCTTTACCCTGGCCTTTATCACCTGACATGGATAATGTTAGAACCAACCCTATTTTTGTGCCTGGAAGTGAAGAGGCAAATGGGGCTCATCAACCTGGGAAGGCAGCCCGTCTAGAAGGAGGAAAACTCTTTCCTAAACCTCTGCTGCCTTGCGGGATATCTTTAGGGGTAGGGGGAAGGCTCAGGAGTGATCCCAACACAAATCCAGAGTGGAGTCCCTAAGAGGGTTGGATGGTGCCTTGTACGCCTCCTTCCAGCAACTCCTGCAGCCAAGCTGGTGCCCAGCATATTGCTCTGCTTTCCTTTGGAACACATCAGAGACGACGAGAGGGGGCAGCCCAGGACCTCCACTTTGGTGCTGCTAATTCAACAACAAGCAGCAACCACACAGTTGTTTTAATTTCATTCCCCGTGTGCAGTCATGGGATTGTTGTCTATCACATGACGGTGTGTGTTTTGATTCCACAGGAATGGGATGTGACGTAGACAGGATGTTTGTCTTACTATGTTTCCTGAAGTGGGACTATTGTCCTTTGTTCTTTCTCTTTGCTGCCTGATGCTAGAGAGAAAGGGAGCCATGTTGAAGTGCTCCGTGTGTATTTATATGTAAATAAAGTAGATTAGCCTAAAGGCTGATTTCTGTTATGCAACTGTGCAAACCTCTGCGGATCCCTAAGTGTGCTAATGTCTTCTGGCATCAGTTGCTGTGATGTTCGGGCTGAGGAATGCTTTTGAAGCTCCTGAACAATAGCCCAGGAGGGAGGGAACATGCCAGCCGGGCATGTGTCTCTGCCAAGGTTCTACTTGTGAGTAGGACATATCCTGACAATAACAACCCCCACCCCCACCGGATGCTGTCCAGTTGTTCTGGACAACCCCCATCAGCATCATACAGCCTTACTGGCCGGGGCTGCTAACAATTGTCATCCAAAAGGGCTGGAACATACCAGGCTGGTTTGTCATTATTTGCAAACTGAGCTATTAAGAACATGCAATCACTTCGCGACAATTTTGGGAATCTGACCCACATATTGGTTAGCTCACTGTAAATCATTTTTAAAATTGCAACCCAGGGAACACTGATATTCCTCATAAACTTGCCAGGATTACCTCCATGAGAACAATCAGTAATAGAGGTGCTTTACAGACATCTCTTTTTAAGGGAAAGGCACAAAGCCCATCATTTTGCACTGGCTTTGGGGGAACAGGGCTGCTCTTATCAGACTCGTTATTTTGCTATTTCAGCCGAGTCAGTTCATATTGTACTCTTACGCTTTTAATTGGTTTTTATATTGCCTTCCATAAGTTTCGAAGTCTGCCTCCAGCTGTGTAGGAGGAAAAGTGGAGTCACATGCATGAAATCCATAGGGGAGGGGCCTTCCTTGCACCCCAAACCATGCTCTGATGCTGCCAGGTGAATCTTCATTTGAATAGCAAGCTCCAAGTGCTACAAATCCCCATGAAACCCCACTGCAGAAGATCCTGTGCTGTTTGGCCTCCTGGAAAGGAATTCCCTGCTGGGATCTACTAGAAGCAAATGTTAAGATCCTGCTGGAATGTCTTTTCTAAATGCACAGTTTTCTATGTTTGAAAGATAACAATACATAACTTGCATCCTAACAGCCCCTGGGTACAGAATAAGCACAGTCTTCCTCTTTGGCTACCCACCTAACTCTGCAGATCCCAAAATCATCTAAAAGGTAAAGGTAAAGGGACCCCTGACAGTTAAGTCCAGTCACGAACGACTCTGGGGTTGCGGCGCTCATCTCACTTTACAGGCCGAGGGAGCCGGCGTTTGTCTGCAGACAGTTTTTCCGGGTCCTGTGGCCAGCATGACTAAGCCGCTTCTGGCGAAACCAGAGCAGCGCACAGAAATGCCGTTTACCTTCCTGCCGGAGCGGTACCTATTTATCTACTTGCACTTGACATGATTTCAAACTGCTAGGTGGGCAGGAGCTGAGACCGAGCAACGGGAGTTCACCCCGTCACAGGGATTCAAACAGCCGACCTTTTCATCGTCAAGCCCAAGGCTCAGTAGTTTAGACCACAGCGCCACCCGTGTCCCTTAAAATCATCTTAGGTAAAGGGACCCCTGACCATTAGGTCCAGTCGTGACCGACTCTGGGGTTGCGGCGCTCATCTCGCATTATTGGCCGAGGGAGCCGGCGTACAGCTTCCAGGTCATGTGGCCAGCATGACTAAGCCGCTTCTGGCGAACCAGAGCGGCGCACGGAAACGCCGTTTACCTTCCCACCGGAGCGGTACCTATTTATCTACTTGCACTTTGACGTGCTTTCGAACTGCTAGGTTGGCAGGAGCAGGGACTGAGCAACGGGAGCTCACCCCATCACGGTGATTCAAACCACCGACCTTCTGATCGGCAAGCCCTAGGCTCTGTGGTTAATTAAATTAACAGACAAAAAACCAAAACAAAGCAAGAGGGATGTTTTCTGAGATTCCCTGATAAGAGAGTCCACACCCTTCCTCTGTCCCCAAAGAGGCTGAGGGAGCCCTACCAGGTGTCTTCAGACTTCTCTGCATTTTCTCTTTTCATATGCCCCTTTCTCAGCGGCTCCAAGGAACAAGAAGCCAACAGACCAGCCATCTATATCTGGGTCACTCATTTTTCCCAGCTCAGCCTCCTGGCCTCCAGGACTGCACCTTTGAAACCGGGAAGCTTGATTCTTGCTCAGTCTCCATATCTAAGGGGTACTATCTACCGTAAGTACTGGGCTAGAACTCAGGATCCGCTTCAGATCAAGGACTGTACTTAGAAGAACTAAACCCTCCTTCCAGAATTTTGCAAACATCCTGCATCCCCCAGAACAGGCCTCCCCCCGCAGCATCACATCTCCAGCAATTGTCTGAGGTCGGGAGGCCTAAGGGGTAGCAGCAGGCAGGTAGCCAATGGATACTGAATAGTATTTTTTTGCTGCAGGGATCACCAACTTTTTAAGGGCACATTTGTTGAGAGAATGCAAAGCCTCCTCTGGTCACTTTTGACCCCCTCCCGTAGATCACTACTCCCAAGAGTGAAAAGTATGAACACGCATACTTCACGTTTCCAAGGGATCTGGGTAAACGTCAGAGAGTTGGAAGAGGAAGTGGGGAAGAGTGTTGCTCTTCCAACTTCAGCTCTGTGTGCTTTTTCCAAGGGAGAGAAAGGTAACCAGCTCAAGACCAAGGGCTCAGAGACTTCGTGGATGCTTGGAGAGGTAGGATGGCCCCGTCAGGGCATCTTTAGCTGTGATTCCTGCACTGCAGGGGGTTGGACTAGAAGATGATCCTTGGGGGGTCCCTTCCAACTATGATTCTGTTCAACACTCCAGAGAGCCCCATCCCATCCTCTCTCTTTTTCACGGCCACCGCCACCCCCTGCCTACTCTCTCTCCTCCATGAGAACCAAAACACAGGCTTTCAGCTTCAGCCAAGTCCAGCCTTGCAAGACAGAAGCAGCTTCCAGATGTCTTTCTGTTTTCAGTGAATGAATGATTGAACGCTAACCTTCAACCGATGACTAATATTACAGTGCGTGCACACACCCCAACTAGGCGGCTGGAGGCAAAGGGTAATGTTATTGGATTCGAGTCTAATCATATTACTTTGAAGTTGTAGGAGAGGTACTTTAGGAGGAAGAACACAATTAAGGCTCCGAAACGACACAAAATGTTATATATATATATATATTATTATTATTCATGCATTAATCATAATTCCACTTTCAGGCATCCATCTACTCACCGCTGAAACACTGCATTGCAGTAACTGGTTTGTCGGAACAACACTATGCAGCAGGTTACAGCTGGAAGAAATAAACTTAGCAGGACTGCACTGATGGATGTCACTGCTGGGCTGCCCCTACCCCAAATAACCTTGATGCTTTCCTAGACTTGGACTACCAACCAGATCTATTTTTGAGGGGCACGTTTGGACTGATATCCCACTCTATCCCTTTGACTCCAGACAGGAAATTGGAGAGTCAGTATGGTGTACTATGCCATACTATGACCTGAAAGACCATGGTTTTGAGTCCCCCCCCCAACCCTCCAGAGCAGATTTGGGGATAGTGTGGGCAGAGGGAGGAGAGGAAATCCTGTTGCACCCGTGGGAATATTTGTGGTGACTTCTGCCAGCGCAGTGGGTTGGCTGAATGCAGCCCAAGGAGTTTGAAGCATCACTCCCACTACTCAGGCAGTGACAGTTAACAAACGTGAGTCAAAACGTGGCCACCAAACAGCTTCCAAAGTGGCTTACACAACGCACGTTACTACCAAAGGTTCTTCCAGGGAGTAGTATCCTGACATCCTAAAGCTGTGTTCTTCAACTGTGGGTTCCCAGATGGAGTCGGACTACAACCCCATCGCCCACGACCAATGAGACAGGATGATGAAAGTTATAGTCCAACATCATCTGGGGACTCCAAGTTGACGAATAGCCTTCCCTTCACCTGCTGCCCTCCAGACAATGTGGACTACAACTCCCATCGTCCACCGCCAGATTAGCCAATGGGACAGGATGATGAGGAATAGCCTTCCTTCACCTGCCGCCCTCCAGACAATGCGGACTACAACTCCCATCGTCCACCGCCAGATTAGCCAATGGGACAGGATGATGAGGAATAGCCTTCCTTCACCTGCCACCCTCCAGACAATGCGGACTACAACTCCCATCATCCACAGTCAGATTAGCCAATGGGACAGGATGATGGGAGTTGTAGTCCCAACAACATCTGGGGACCTAAGGTCGAAGAACAGTGTCCTACATTACTTCGCGCTGTTGAGTACCGGCACTCAATATGTAACATGGCTGGCCAAGCCGGGGCAATGGGACTCTGGTGATGCCGCTGCCCGGGGCTGGAACACAAGGACCCATAGAAACCAAGCGCCCCTGCGGCACCTTGAAGGCTGACAAATGTATTGCCGTGTAAGCATTTGTCAGGCGACTTAGGCTGAATGTAGTATATTTACGGTGACGCATGCCTCTGCTGAACCGGCACCCTCCTCTCCCTTTGGCAGCTTTGTCTGCATCTCAGGGTGTTCTTGTGAAGATAAAGAAATCGGAAAGATCTTCCCGGCGCTGAAAGGAGCTGCCAGAGCAATGAATACGGAAAGCCGCTCTTAAGGTTAGCTGGTTAATGACTGGATTGGACAAAGGAGGGACGGCTGACAGAATAGCTGAACCCCCTTTTGTCATGCAGGCAATCGACAGAGGAATAAAAGAGAGGATTCTGATGGGCTTCCCAGAGCCATAAGGCACCAGCATTATCGGAGTCCAAGGACTCACTTTCTAGGCAGGCATAAATGTTTAAGGTACCATGCAAAGCAGGGCTGGAGAGGAGTTGTGGCCTGGAGAGCCCTGGAAGGGCACAGTTGGCCCATGGTCCTGAGGTTGCCCACCCCCAAAAGTAAAAGAATGCACCACAAACATTTGACATCTAAGGTCAGAGCTTATTACAGATATGACACAGTTTATCCGCCACAGGGGGGACGTAGCTGATGGAGGAAAATGTTTTAAAGAAGGCTGGTTTGCAGCAAATGCGGAATTGCAACCTTGACTCCTTAAATAAGGGCAGACAGCACCGAAGGGCGCACAGATCTGTCAGCCTAAGAACAGCCCTGCTGGAGCACAGGGAAATGGCCCATCTAGTCCAGCATCCTGCTCTCACGGCAGCGGGAAACACGCAAGCAGGGTTCAAGAACAAGAGCCCTCTCTCCCACTGTGGTTTCCAGCAACTAGAATTGCTGCCTCTAACTGTGGAGGTAGAACATAGCAGTCATGGCTACTAGCCTTTGACAGCCCTCTCCTCCTCCATGAATTTCTCTGATCCTTTTTCAAAGCCATCCAGGTTGGTGGCCATCACTGCTTCCTGTGGGAGGGAGTTCCATAGTTTAACTATTTGCTGCATAGAATCATAGAGTTGTAGAGCTGGAAGGGACCCCAGGGGTCATCTAGTCCAGCGTTTTTCAACCGGTGTGCCGCGGCACACTGGTGTGCCGCGAGACACCGGCTGCTGTGCCGCGGGAAAACTCCTGGTGCATTGGGCTGCGCACACAGGCGGCTCCGGCAGGACGAGGGCGCGGGATCATAGAGCCGGACGAGCTGGACGAGGGCGCGGGATCATAGAGCCTCGGGTAGAGGCTAGAGAGGCGCCCACTTCCGATCCGGCTTCTTTCCCCCTCCGGGCGCGCCGCTTCCGGTGAGCACGGGCGGGGCGACCGGCGGTGCCTTGAGCGCGGGAGGCGGAGAGGGAACGGGCGCCTGACCCACCGCGATCGCCGATCTCCTGCTCCGTTTTCGCCCACCTGAATCCTTCCCCTCCCTCCCGCCGAGGCACGCAGACACCCCACCCCCCAAAGCAGGGGAATCGAGGTACATATATCCTTCCCCTTTCCCCGTTTTTTGACATTTTCTGGTGGTGGTGTGCCGCGAGATTTTTTTCATGAGACAGGTGTGCCGTTGCCCCGAAAAGGTTGAGAAACACTGATCTAGTCCAATTCCTGGCAATGCAGGAATCTCAGCTGAAGCATCTAAGACAGAAGAAGCAGCACTTTATTTTATCTGCCCTGAATCTTCCAACATTCCGATTCATTGCATGGCCACTACTAGTGTTGGCAGAGAGAGAAAAAAACCTTTTCTCTATATACGTTCTCTCTCTTTTTGTGTAATTTTTATTAAATTTTGTTTTACATTTTAGAATATTCATTTAAACAACTTTTAAATGACTTCCCTTCTTCTCTTTCCATGGTTCATTTCGATTAACATAAATCCTTGCATATTTTATATAAACTAAACCATTCAGTATTCCACTATTACATCCATCAAAACTAATCTACACTGTTGAATTTATCTTAACGCTGCAAACGTTTTCAACTGTACACAATTTCTCCCCATATATTCAATAAACACTTTCCGATCTTCTTTAAACGTATATTCTTCCCACCACCCTTCTGAGTAATACCCCTCCCCACCCTCTCACTATATATAAGGGTCTGGTGACTTCTGTCTCAGTGTATCTGAAGAAGTGTGCATGCACACAAAAGCTCATCCCAAGAACAAACTTACCGGTAGTTGGTCTCCAAGGTGCTACTGGAAGAAATTTTTTTATTTTGTATATTCTTCTTGTTCTCTTATTCTATATGTTAGGTCTGCAAGCTGTGCATATTCCATCAGTTTAAGTTGCCATTCTTCTTTGGTTGGGACTTTGCTCGTTTTCCATTTTGGGGCTAACAAAACATGGGCTGCAGTAGTGGCATACATAAATAACCTTTTTTGATATCTGGGGATTTCCATCTGAATTATCCCCAACAAAAGGACTCTGGGGTTTTTTTTTTTTAAAAGTACTTTTAAACATTTTTTTCCAATTCATTATGAATTATTTCCCAATACTCTTTTACCCTTTCACAGGTCCACCACATACGATAGAACGTACCCTCTCTATATACTTTCTCCATGCTATGCCCAATTTTATAAACTTCTATTGTGTAGCCTCTTACTCGCTTTTTCTCTAACTAAGAAGTCCCAAATGTTGCTGCCTTTCTTCAGAGGTGAGTCACTCCATCCTCTTGGGCATTTTGGTTGCCATTTTTTGAACCTTTCTCAACTCTGCAAAGAAGGCTGATCGCCGAAGAATTGATGCTTTTGAATTATGGTGCTGGAGGAGACTCTTGAGAGTCCCATGGACTGCAAGAAGATCAAACCTATCCATTCTTAAAGAAATCAGCCCTGAGTGCTCACTAGAAGGACAGATCCTGAGGTTAAGGCTCCAGTACTTTGGCCACCTCATGAGAAGAGAAGACTCCCTAGAAAAGACCCTGATGTTGGGAAAGATTGAGGGCACAAGGAGAAGGGGACGACAGAAGATATGATGGTTGGACAGTGTTCTCGAAGCTACTAACATGAGTTTGGCCAAACTGCGAGAGGCAGTGAAGGATAGGCGTGCCTGGCGTGCTCTAGTCCATGGGGTCACGAAGAGTTGGACACGACTGAACGACTGAACAACAACAACAACTCTGCAACACCCTTTCTGAGAGGCACAGAAGATGATTCTGGCTTCCTGAAAGCAGCCGTTTCCAAACCCCGAGGCAGCTGCAGCACAACAGAAAAGCCCACATTATTGATTGAAGCTATCGTTTGGCTGATCTCGGCAAAGAACTCTGCAATCGCCATCTGTTTCAGGATTAGCAGAACCAGCCTGCTTGGTTGAAATGTCACACTGTACCTAATGCCCAGTGACACAAATGTGCCACTCAGTGACAAAGACCCAAGACAAGGTGTGCACTGAAAATGCTGCAACTAAGCAGAGAGGCAGAATTCCCACTCCTACCTTGATCCCTGCGAGTCACGGCAAGTGGAACTAACACAACAGCTGGGAAGGTCGTTCTCTTGCAGAAGCGCAGCAAGGATGTTGCAACTTAAGCTCCTGCCCTATGTACCGGCTGTCACGGTGCTTAATAATCCTATAATATATCTGAAGGCCCCATAGATTTATCAGAGTTAGGTTTAGAACAATGTCCTTAGACCAGTGCAGGCTGGTCCCAAGGGTCATCAAGTCCAACCCCCTGCAATGCAGGAATCTCACCTAAAGAATCCCTGACAGATACCCCCCCCCGAACCTCTGCTTAAAAACCACCAAGGAAAGAGAACCCACCACCTCCCATAGTAGCCCATTCCACTGTCAAACACTTCTTCCAGCTGTCTTGTCATCTGCACACCTTCCAGCTTGTCAATATCCTTCTTAAACTGTGGTGCCCAGAACTGGACGCAGCAGTCCAGGTGTGGTCTGACCAAGTCAGAATAGAGTGGGACCATTGCTTCCCTTATTCTGGACACTCAACTTCTGTTGATGCAGCCTAGAATTGTGTTAGCTTTGTTTTCAGTGCCTGGAGCTCTGAAGCAGGGCTGGAGCCAAGAGTCTTCACAGCCTGTTGGAACTATCCATGGTCTGGTAGATCTGTATCTGACCCAAGCTTGTCTGTCTGTCTGCCCACCTCCCTGCTCCTTCACTGTGGAGGTGGCTCCAGAGCACTCTGCTACCCTCTCTGGCTACAGACTGCCAGCTTAAGTGCCACCTGCTGCTGCTGGCTGCCACCCACCCACCCACCCATGTCACAGACAGGCTTCAGAGGACCTCGTCCAGCACCCGCAGGTCAAAACAGGACCAGATTATATGCACCTGCCCATTACCATCTTCAGCAACCTCTTCACTAACAATTAAACAAAACTACTCAAGTCACTTTGCAGATACAACTTCAGGACTTTGTGAGTTTGGCATTAAGTAAAATCAACGCTTGTGCTGACAAGGCAAAATGGTACCCCTGTGTCCTCTGTCATCCATCTCCAGGCCCAGACTGCCATACTGAAATCAAGATACACTATGTCCACAGCATCCCCCTGATCCACCAAACTTGTAACTCCACCAAAAAAAGAAATGTGATTTGTCTGGCATGACTTGTTTTTGAGAAACCTATGCTGGATCCTTTTCTGAGTGCTTGCAGAGCAATTGTTTATCTGTTGTAGGACTTTTCCTGGTATCACTGTCAAGCTGACCAGTCACTAGCTACCTGGGTCTCTTCCCCCCCCCCCATGGAAGGTGGGGACAACATTTGCCCACCTCCAGTCTGCAGGAACCTCATCTGTTCTCCAAGAATCCTCCAATATTATAGACAGAGGCTCTGAGATTACATCCGGAGGCTCCTTTAGTACTCCTGGATGCAGCTCTTCAGGCCCTGGAGATTTGAACTCATTTAAAAGTAATTAGGTTTTCCATCACTACCTCTTTCCCTATCTTTGGGCTGCAGCTCCCTCCTTACACCATGTTATCACCAGGTTGGGCATCACTTTCCTTTTGGATGAAGACAGAGGCAAAGTAGGTGTTGAGGAGTTCCGCCTTCTCTCTGTCACCCAATAGCATTTATCCATCTTCTCCATGCAGAGGACCTACCACTTGCTTGCTCTTCCTCTTGCTTCAAGCAGAGCCAAATAAACTTTGAAAAAATATTTGTAACCCTTCTCACAAGCCTGAGTTCATTCTGAGCTTTTGCCTGCCTGCAAATAACACCACCCAGTGACATGTTTTTTGGAGTTAAGAACTGGAATCATTGCCAATTTATCCAGGGTTTTATCCCATTAATAAGTGTAACCAGGAAAGGACTCTGCTTTTCCTCTCAAGTGGCTTTGGCCAGTCAAGACAGGCAGATGCAAGAGCAGCTAAGAATAATTTCTTCACAGCTGCCGCAGCACAGTCATATAAAATGATCTGTGCTACAATCAGCTGCCTTTGGTAAGGGACTTCATGTTCTTAGCACAGTGCAAAAACAAGCTTGATCACATTCCACAAGTACTTCCCACCTGGCAATCCCCTGCAGATGTAGGAAGTTTAACCTGCTGTCTGCATGATGGGGGCTGGCATGGACAACGTGAGGTGGGTGTGAAGTAAGACGATAAGCAGAGCCCTGCAGTGACCAGATCAGGCCAAATAGGGTCCGGCATCCCCTTTCACACAGTGGCCAGCCAGATGCCCCAATGGCTTTAAAAGAAAATGAGACCAATTCATGGAAGCTAGTCATGACGGATGGCTATGCTCTGCCTCCACTGTCAGAGGCAGCAATGCTTCTGAATACTAGTTGCTGGAAACGATAGGGGGAGAAAGTCCTATTTAATGTATTTTAATATCTGTTGGAGGCCGCCCAGAGTGGCTGGGGGGACCCGGCCAGATGGACGGGGTACAAATAATAAATTATTATTATTATATCCTGCTTGTGGACTTCCCATTTGGGTATCAGGTTGGCCACTGTGGTAACAGGATGCTGGATTAGATGGGCTGTTGGCCTGATCCAGCAGGCTCTTCTTATATGACTAGCTTAGGGCTGTGTGTTCTTGCTTGAGAGCAGCCCTTTGGGGCCGCAAGCAGAGGACTGGCTCCCCAAGATCATTGAGACCAGGGGGTCTCCTGCATGAGAGGCAGGTGTTCCATTGCTGACCAATGGTGCCTCCTTGCATCACTTGGGAAGACAGGCGAACTAATGCCAGTGTACTGGAAGAAGCAAAGATCACCAGTGTTGAAGCAACGGTTCTTCAACATCAACTTTGTTGGACTGGATATGTTGTGTGGATGCCTGATTATCGTCTTCCAAAGCAACTACCGTATATTCTGGCGTATAAGATGACTGGGCGTATAAGACGACCCCCAACTTTTCCAGTTAAAATATAGAGTTTGGGATATACTCGCCGTATAAGAAATACGACCCGGCGTATAAGATGACCCCTGACTTTTGAGAAGATTTTCCTGGGTTAAAAAGTAGTCTTATACGCAGGAATATACAGCACTATATTCCCAACATTAAAATGGAAAGTGTAATGCTTGTGGTCAGCAAAAGAGGTTTAAAGACTGTCTCAAGGCATATCTAAAAAAATGTAGTACAGACACCGACAACTGGGAAACACTGGCCTGCGAGTGCTGCAACTGGAGAATGGCCTTTACCAAAGGCGTCATGGGCTTTGAAGACCCTCGAACTCAGGATGCAAGGGAGAAACGTGCTAAGAGGAAGGCACGCTTGGCAAATCCACACCGTGATCAACTCCGGCCAGGAAACCAATGTCCCCACTGTGGAAGGACATGTGGCTCCAGAATTGGCCTCCACAGTCACTTACGGGCTCACCAACAAGACCATATTCATGGAAGACACTCTAACTCGGCTATGAGTGATCGCCAAAGTAGAAGAAGCCTCCTTGCATATCAGATGCCAGGAGAGATCACATGGCATACACTGGCTTTTTCACAGCCCATTCCATAGCGCTCATAAGAAGTGCCTGCAGGGTCAGGCAAGCAGCCATCTAGTTCAGCATCCTCTTCTCACAATGGCCAACCAGATGCCCATTGTGGAAAACCCACAAGCAGGATTTGAGCACAAGAACACTCTCCCCCACGGTGGTTTCCAGAAACTGGCATTCAGTAGCATTGCTGCTTCCAACTTTGTGGACAGAGCATAGCCACCCAAGTCGGTGCCCATCACTGCCTCCTGTGGGAGGGAGTTCCACAGTTTAACCACACTCTGTGTGAAGGAGGACTTGATTTTCTCTGTCCTGAGTTTTCCAACAGTCAGCTCAAGAACTCAGTCTAGCTGCTGTTGCAAACAACATACCGGACCACAATCCAATTCACACGTCAATTCTTATGCCTTTTCTTGAAGAGTTTACATTTTAAAATGCTCTTAATGGGTTTGAGAACTCGCAACGGCAAAGGACGTAGTACACCGATAGAAATGTAAATGTGTACCTAAAATCACGGGGAAAGGCAATTCAATCCAACACACCTCTGTTTAAAGGTAAGAGAATTGCTTTTGCTCCATCAAAATGTCAAGAGCAAACCCAGGCGCTGAACGGTCGGAGGCCAACCCTCCATTTCAGCATCACCTCTCCTGGTGACTCACACCTTCCCTATCTTTGTTTCGCCAGCTGCACATCAACAAATGTTTACCAGGTGCAAATATTTGCAGTGAGATGCTGGGATCAAAATGCGGCACAGACGACAATGAAGAGACCAATTTTGGCAAGTGAACTATTATTCTTGCATGGGGGTGAGGCTGTAGCTCAGTGGTTAGAGCATCGGCATGGCATGCGGGAGGTGCCAGGTTAAATCCCTGATGGCATCTTCAGGTACGACTAGGGCGAGATGCCTGCCTGACACCCTGGAGAACTTCTGTCTGTCAGTGTTAACCAGGGATGGGGAGCCTTCAGCCACACGCCCCCTGCCAACACCGCCAAAGGCCAGGAACAGGAGTCCAGCAACACCTGGAGGGCCACAGATTCTCAGTGCCAGAGCATCTACTTTGCAGGAAGTCCGTCCCAGGTTCAATCCACAATGGCATCTTCTGGTAGGGCTAGGGGGAGACCCCCTGCCTGGAATCCTGGAGAACCATCACCAGTCATTGTAGACAACACTGAGCTAAGACCACCAATGGATCCTAGAGCCTGCTGGATCAGACCAATGGTCCATCTAGCTCAGCATCCTGTTCTCACAGTGGCCAACCAGATGCCTGTGGGAAACCAGTGAGCAGCACAAGAGCCCTCTCCCCTCTTCTGGTTTCCAGCAACTGGGATTCAGGAGCATTTCTGCTTCCGGCTGTGGAGACAGAGCACAGCCCTTCTGACTAGCAGTCATCGCTAGACTTCTCCTCCTCCATGAATTTGTCTAATCCTCTTTTAAAGTCATCCAAGTTGGTGGCCATCCCTGCCTCCTGCGGGAAAGAGTTCCCTAGTTTGACTACGTCCCTATATTTCATAGATGGGGAGGAGCGTCTGAGCGTAACTGCATCCATTAAGGACTCAGAGACAGCTACCTTGATACCAACACTGGATGAAATATATATATATATGGCGAGCCAGAGCAGCGCACGGAAACGCCGTTTACCTTCCCGCCGGAGCGGTTCCTATTTATCTACTTGCACTTTGACGTGCTTTCGAACTGCTAGGTGGGCAGGAGCTGGGACCGAGCAACGGGAGCTCACCCCGTTGCGGGGATTCGAACCGCCGACCTTCTGATCAGCAAGCCCTAGGCTCTGTGGTTTAACCCACAGCGCCACCTGGGTCCCATATATATATGGAATCTCCATATATATATGGAATCTCAGCTTCTTTGGGTCCTCACACCGCTTTGCCAAAGTTCTCGATTGATCCCTTCCGTCGTCTTCTCAAGAACTGAATTGCGTTCATTAACAGCAGCTCTCTCATTGTTTGAAACACAATCGATTGTCAAACACCACAAAAAGAAGGTGGGAAGGGAAGAGGCATAAAGGGAAGAGGCAGATCAACAGCTCTTAATCTTGCTGGGAGTCTGTCCATCCTCTTTCAACTAACTTTTAACTCACCCCACTGAAGATGGCAGCAATTCAGAACTAGAAATGGGTCCTGCACCTGCTGCCCCAAGAATGACAGGTTGCTTACAATCAGAATTCACCAACCTGGTGCCCTCCAGATGTTCTGCACTACAATGCCCATCAGCTGCTTCCAGTACATTACGAACCCACCACCTTTTCCACAAGGAGCTCAAGGTGGCATACCTGGTTCTCCCCCTCATTTAATCCCACAACAACCCTTCAAGGCAGGTTAGGCTGAGAGGTCCAAGGTCGCCCAGTGAAGTTCACAGTTCAGTGGGGATTTGATCCCTGCACTCACCCAGGTCCTAGTCCAACACTCCAACCCAGGTGGACCAACTTTTCATACCAAGTGCGCTGCAAGAGTACTTTGACACAGAACCTGCTGGACACGGTGCCTTGTCGCAGGGGGGAGCGAGGCCAAAATATGTTGCCGCCCATGCCAGACTTTGTGCTGCCTTCCTAAAGCCAGGTAAGTGAGGGGCAGGGTTTTAGGAAGGAGGCACAAGGCACTGACAGGAGGACGGAGGACTCTAGGACCCTGTCAGAACCCAGCATCTCATTTACACAGCTTTGAGAAGGCAGAAAGAAGAGATGGAGACTTTTATCATATGTGCTGGACGTGTGACAAAGTAAAAATGTTTTGGGAATTGATCTATAATGAATTTAAAAAGATGTTTAGATATACCGTATTTTTTGCTCCATAACGCGCACTTTTTTCCTTCTAAAAAGGAAGGGGAAAAGTCTGTGCGCGTTATGGAGCAAATGCATGGTCCCTGGAGCTGAATTGCCCAGTGACCAAAAGAAGATCGAGCTTTTTTTTTTACAAAGAGAGAAGGGGGTGTTGAAAGGCTGCCGCTTTACAGCTGATCAGCAAGAGATCGGGAAGAGAGATAAGGTCGCTGCAGAGAGAAAGAGATCGGGAAGAGAGATAAGGTCCTCCTGCAGAGGAGGCTGTTGGTTTCCCCAGTGACATGTGACTGGCTGATTAGATTATCTGTTTGGAAACTGTAGAAAGGGCTTTGAGCTGATCCTTTTGCAACTGGGGCTTTTCTTTGCAAAGAAAAGCCCCAGTTGCAAAAGGATCAGCTCAAAACCCTTTCTTTTCTCCTTTGCAAAAGCAGCAGCACAACAACTTTGAGCTGCTTCTTTTGCAAATGGGTCTTTTCTCCTTTGCAAAATCAGCAGCACAACTTTGAGCTGATCCTTTTGCAAATGGGGCTTTTCTTCTTCCAAAAGAAGATGCACAACTTTGAACTGATCCTCAAAAAGGGCGACTTTCCCCCTTTCCTCCTCAAAAAACTAGGTGTGCGTTATGGTCCGGTGCGCGTTATGGAGCGAAAAATACGGGTACCTTCCCCAAAAAACCAGAAGTGTTTTTGCTAGGTTTGAAGGGAGAGGAAATTGCGAAGATAGATCAAAGACTATTTGTGTACGCCACAGTTGCAGCGAGAACTTTAATGGCCCCAAAATGGAAGTTACAGGAGGTACCCACGATTGCGGAGTGGCAGGCGAAGATGATGGACTCTGCAGAACTGGCCAGACTGACCTGCAGGATTCCAGACCAGGACGATCAAAAATTTCAAAGAGATTGGAGTAAATTTATTGTATATTTGAAAACACTAGCAGGATTGAAATAAATCCTACAATGTGGACAATGGAAGTTAAAGAACTAAATGGCGAGACAGGACTTGAAAGCGGAAAACCTGCTAAAGGGAAGGAGGGAAGTCATATGCTCAGCAGAGCAAAAGGTTTTTGTGTTTGTGATTGTATTGTCGAAAATATTGTTTAAGGAGGAAAATAGTAAAAATATATTTTTTTAAAAAAAGAGAAGGCAGCAAGAAGACTTGGGGGAGATGTCAAAGGTTGCTGAGGGCCAACAAAAAAGGTTTTCAAGGGCCACATGCGGCCCTTTGGCCACGCATTGGACCACCCTGATCTTACCAATGCAGTGCACTGGCTGTCTTTGGCTGAGAGGACATCTCCCCTCCTCCTGCATGGCTATTATTCTTATTCCGATATTCGTTACTTTTGTATTTTCGTTTTACAATTTCAGTTGTAATATTTTTGTAGCCCGCCCTAGGGTCATTTGGTGAAAAGGTGGGGCTATAAAACCAAACAGCAAATAAATAAACATGAACTGGGTAATCCTGAAGACAGAATATCGATCTGGGAACTCAAAGACACAGACACACACCTTTGAAGTGCAACAGTGGAAGAGCTTCCCCAATCTTAAAATGGTGGTGGGGGATGCATTCTGGCCAAGTTATGAAGGGTTCAGGAAATACTAAGATGTAAAATAACACCCTGCATCTCCTTAAAAAATTTTTTGAAAAATTGCTTGGGAGATGCTGGATCTTGTGACAATATTACAACGCAGCAACAGCAGCATCTCATTTCCATTTAACACCTATAATAAAATGAAAACGGCGGAACTAGCAGAATGAATATTGTTTCAAGATGCCGTCAGCAGAGCAGTTGCGTCAAGGGAATAGCGATGCAAGAAGCGGCACAAAAAAGGCAGTCAGAGAGAGACAGTGTGGCGTAGTGGTTAGAGCGTTGGACCTGGGTGACTGAGGTTCAAATCCCCCTTACTCAGCCAGGAAGCTCCCTGGGTGACCTTGGGCCAGTTAGTCTCTCAGCCTGACCTACCTCACAGGGCTGTTGTGAGGACAGGATGGAGGGGGGGGAGAACTATGTGCCCCACCTTGAGCTCCTTTGAAGGTGGGATATAAGCACAATAAATAAAGTACAAGAAGACTGTAGGTAGAATAGAATCACAGAACTGTAGAGTTGGAAGGGACCCCCAGGGATCATCTAGCCCAACCCCCTGGAATCACAGCCAAAGGGTCCCTGACTGATGGTCATTCAACCTCTGCTTAAAAGCCTCCAAGGAAGGAGGGCCCACCTTCCCACCCCTCTGAATTAAAGAAGGCGGGGGGCACATGTGGGTTAAACCACAGAGCCAAGGGCTTGCCGATCAGAAGGTCAGCGGTTCAAATCCCCGTGATGGGATGAACTCCCGTTGCTCGGTCCCAGCTCCTGCCAACCTAGCAGTTCGAAAACACACCCAAAAGTGCAAGTAGATAAATAGGTACCGCTCCAGCGGGAAGGTAAACGGCGTTTCCGTGCGCTGCTCTGGTTCGCCAGAAGCGGCTTAGTCATGCTGGCCACATGACCCGGAAGCTGTACACCGGCTTCCTTGGCCAAAAAGCAAGGTGAGCGCCGCAACCCCAAAGTCATCCGTGACTGGACCTAATGGTCAGGGGTCCCTTTACCTTTACCTTTACAGAACTAAGCTTTGAACAAGCGAGCCCTCTAGCCTCTTTCCCATCAGCAAAATAAGCCCAGCTGAAAGATTTGCCCTCCATCTTCCAATTTGTTTGGAAGCCTCTTAAGCCTCTTTGAACAGTGCCTAATTGGAAGGCAGCTTTATCTCTCTCCCTTTCCCCTGCCAAAAGTTGCCAGCAACTTCACAGCAAGTTCCACTTAACTTTGCTCAGTTTTGCAGAGGGTGAGTCACACAATGGGGATCGGCTGAGTCAGAGGGGGGAAAGCGAGATAAAGAGAATTTGCACCTAGGATTTAAGCCCCTCTCTGGGCTCAAACATCTTCCCCCCCAACCCTTCACAATTCCCCAGCGGAATTTTGCATTCCGATGCCTACAGGTGAAAGCCTTTCTCCAGAAGAACGAAGGGGGGGGGGAGCCGACAGCAGAATAATGGCTCTTCTGCCATATAGACAGCTGTCCTCCCACGAAGGGCTGCTCTCTGCCTTATCGCCAAGTCCGCCCCCCCTCCTTGTTTGATAGAGATCCAGGAAATGTTCTGAAATCCCCTTAATGCCTTGTGTTCTCAAGAGATAAAATTAAAACTTCGCTCATCAGCAGTGACAGGCGCTCTTCACAAAAGGAAAATCCCTTGCGGTTGGGTGAGCGGATCCTGCACCCCCCCAAACCCCTGCCAGCTCCCCCAGGTATTGATGCTTCCTGATGCAACGCGGGGGCCCCCACCCCCAGAGAGAAAGAGCTGCAGCTGGAACTTTCCACTGGCTGGCTACCTGCTACCTTGCCAGAAAGTCCACAGATCACTCTGCGAGAGCAGGAACCCATTCCAGCCAGAGAACTTGGCAGCCAGGAAATTCTGTGTCTCCACAAAGAGATTAACAACAGCTTGGCAGCCTGCGGATGGTGGAAAATGAAGTCCCCGCTACCACATACACATACGGACCAGGGTGTGGGGCTGGGCAGGATTTGCAAAGGGCAAGGACCTGCTTTCGCACTCTCCACCAACTGAGTGCTTTAAAATTAATTTTACAAACAATAAAGTGCTTCACAGCCTAAAGCCATCAAAGCAGTGCCGAATAGGGGTCACCTTAGACCTTATGTCCCAGCTCCATCACTGTGATCATCGGCACGAGCATCGTTTGACATTCCCTGAATTGGCGAGGCTCATTTGACAACAACAAGAAACTGAGCCTTCAGTGTCAATGGCCCAGTCCTGTGAAACTCCCTGCCAATAGAGATGCGGCAGCTAGACTGGTGACTGGGAGTGGCCGCCGGGACCACGTGACACCGGTCCTGAGAGATCTACATTGGCTCCCAGTACGTTTCCGAGCACAATTCAAAGTGTTGGTGCTGACCTTTAAAGCCCTAAACGGCCTCGGTCCTGTATACCTGAAGGAGCGTCTCCACCCCCACCGTCCAGCCAGGACACTGAGGCCCAGCGCCGAGGGCCTTCTGGCGGTTCCCTCACTGCGAGAAGTGAGGTTACAGAGAACCAGACAGAGGGCCTTCTCGGTAGTGGCACCCGCCCTGTGGAACGCCCTCCCATCAGAGGTCAAAGCGATAAACAACTACATGACCTTTAGAAAATACTTGAAGGCAGCCCTGTTTAGGGAAGTTTTTAATCTGTGATATTTTAATGTATTTTGATATTTGCTGGAAGCCGCCCAGAGTGGCTGGGCAGACCCGGCCAGATGGGCGGGGTACAAATAATAAATAATTATTATTATTATTATTATTATTATTATTATTAATTATTATTATTATTTTCTGCAGGCACCTTCCGTTCCAACTTTTAAACACTTAAGCTTTTCTTTTCCACCAGGCTTATGCAGGCAATTAGGAGTACGTTCTCCTACAATGGTTGAGTGATGCCTGTTTTTAACCTTTTTTTGTGGTTTTTATTGCGCGGCCTTTGTGTTTTATTGCTTTGTGTGTTTCTTAAGACATAGCGGTACATAAATATTTTTTTTAATAAAGAAATAAATAAAATCAGTAAGACAAAGCAGAAGCGAAACACAAAAAGTACAAGGTGAGCTCCTCTGAAGCTCATGAGGTGATGGGACACCCTCACCCACCTGCCAAACTGCCTGTTGGGCAGTGGAGGTGGGGTGGATTCAGGCTACGGATTCCAAATTCCTGGTCTAGAGAGAAAGCCAGGGACATTTCTATTTGAGGCTGTATCCAACATCAATCATAGCACAGACCCACTGAAATTAATAGGCATGTTCCACTTGATCAGCCCCCCCAGGCTGGATCCTGATTCTCCTTACCCTTCTGAGGGCCAAGAGTGACAGATGGGTAGGGCCAACCTCCTGTCAATCATCAGATGTCACAGTGAACATCTTCCAGGAGCTGTTTTCCCCCATGCGGTGCTTTGAAGCCCCAACAATCAGCTGGGGCTTCAAAGCACCGTGCAGGGTTCTATGCAAGCTCCAGCTTTGGCAGATGCCACCAATCAGGTAGTCAGCAGCACCCACAATCATGTTTTTGGAGCAGGCCAGCTGCATCTGTACTTTCCCCACACTCAACATGATGTCAGGTGTAGGGCAGGTGGACATGGCTTGGCCAAAATGGCCTCATGGGCCAAACGGAGAGGCCTGGTGCGGCCAATTAGGGCCAGAGGTGGCCTGTGAATTAGGCCTGTGAATGGGAGAGACCAGTCTGCAACATGTCAGTTCAATGCAGCACCACACAGCCAGTGGCGTGGGCTACTCACCAGACTATACTTTTGCTGTATGGTTGCAGACACTGAAATGACTAATGGGGGGTGCAGGGGTGCCATCTCACTCCTGAACAGCAGCGTAATATGAGGAGGCGCCTCAAGCAAGCAACATCAGTGAACGGAACGGGAAAATAAGTAAAGGGATATTTTAAGTATGTGCTGCCCTCCAGAGGAAGAGCCCTATCAAAAACTTAGGCTGAACACTGTGCCAGACTTTTCTTGATCTTTACTGTTGCGCAGAAAGATCTGTGGCTACGGAAGCCTGCCTGGTTCAGTGAGTAGACAGTTGGGCTCATTTCGATGGGTCTACTCTAAAGTAGGACTGATGTTGGATGCAACCCAGAGCTTTAATGATACGCTTCTTCCACATGTGCCCAAATCCCACCCCTGCACAGCTATCAGAGACACACAGTCCTCTGTACCAGGTAACCCCAACTTCCACTATCCAAACAAAATAAAAAATTAAAAAAATCCTTCCAGTAGCACCTTAGAGACCAACCAAGTTTGTATCTGAAGAAGTGTGCATGCACACGAAAGCTCATACCAAGAACAAACTTAGTTGGTCTTTAAGGTGCTACTGGAAGGAATTTTTTTGTTTTTTATTTTGTTTTGACTACGGCAGACCAACACGGCTACCTACCTGTAATTCCACTATCCAATAAGCTTCTGAAAAATCACCTCAGAGAAAAACCAATTCAGTACTGGAAGATTCATTCCAAGCAGCTGGATAAATCTTAGAATCATAGAATCGTAGAGTTGGAAGAGACCACAAGGGCCATCCAGTCCAATCTTCCTTGCCAATGAACCTTTTTGGCCAGACTTCACCAGCCTAGTGCTCTTCAGATGTTCTGGACTACAACTCCCATCATCCCTCACCATTGGCCATGCTGGCCAGGGCTGATGGGACTTGGAAGTCCAGCCCCTAAACATCGGAAGGACACAAGGCTGATGAAGGCCGCCTTACGCAGGTCCTTACGCTGCGGAGCTTCTCGATGCAAGAATACCAAGCCAACCACACAAAAAATGAGAATAGCCATTCAGAGCCTGCAACCAAGGGGGCACCTTACCTGACAGCCTCTGCCACACTGTTGGAGGTGTGGCCCGATAAAGCGTCATGCAAGTTGCGGATAAAATAATCCCGGTATTCTTCGGGAAGCGCCATGAACGTCCCGCCCATCACAATGAACTCCACTTTGTCCACACTGTGACCCAACTGTTTCAGCTGCAAAAAGTAAGATGGACACATGAGACAGCTGCCTCCGTGCCTTTCAGAAGATGGGGAGATGCAGAAGCTAAAATAATAATTTTTATTTATTATTTGTGCCCTCCCCATCTGACTGGGTTGCCCCTGCCACTCTGGGCAACTACTGGAGGGAAAAACAATCGCTGGGCATCCAGGTCTCTCCATTTGGCTCCTGAGGCCATTTTGGCCAAGACACACTGTCAGATTTGCTTAACAGTTGCTCATGAGTAAAGGCCAAGTCCGTCTTGTCTTTCAACTATTTTATTGTGCAAAGTATGTACAGTGCGGAGCTATCCTAAAACATGACCATCTAGTCACTAGCAGAATCCGGAAGTGCCCCCCTCCTGTTGTGGCGCCAACACCAGAGTCTCGGCACCCTAAAGTGCCGCCTCCTTACTCCTCTGCGTAAAGCAGGCACCGGAAACGGTGTCTCCCCCTCAGAGTGGGTCTGATGAGCGGTGCTGGGTCTCTCTGCATCATCCTGGAGACCCCTTCCCACCTGGCTCCTCCCTGGTAACTCCTCCTCCCCCAGGGAGGAGCTGGCAGACTCACTGGGAGACGTGTCCGTCGACAACAGAGGCTGAGGCTGCCGGTACCCACTCAGTGCCAGACTGGCAGGGGAGGGCACGTCCCTGACACACACCCTACAGCTGACATCATATATGACAGGTATGGGGCAAGTAAAAACCTGGCTCAGCTGAAAGGGTGTTTTATACTATAAAGTGAAGGCAGTAAAGGTGCTGTGTGAGTGTCTGGAGGCGGTTGGAGGATGGATGGCGGCAAATGGATTGAGGTTGAATCCTGACAAGACAGAAGTACTGTTCTTGGGGGACAGGGGACGGGCTGGTGTGAAGGTCTCCCTGGTCCTGAATGGGGTAACTGTGCCCCTGAAGGACCAGGTGCACAGCCTGGGAGTCATTTGGACTCACAGCTCTCCATGGAGGCGCAGGTTAATTCTGTGTCCAGGGCAGCTATCTACCAGCTCCATCTGGTACTCAGGCTGAGACCCTACCTGCCCGTGGACTGTCTCGCCAGAGTGGTGCATACTCTAGTTATCTCTTGCTTGGATTACTGCAATGCGCTCTATGTGGGGCTACCTTTGAACTACAACTAATCCAGAATGCGGCAGCTAGACTGGTGACTGGGAGCAGCCGCCCAGACCACATAACACCGGACTTGAAAGACCTACACTGGCTCCCAGTACGTTTCCGAGCACAATTCAAAGTGTTGGTGCTGACCTTTAAAGCCCTAAATGGCTTCGGTCCAGTATACCTGAAGGAGCGTCTCCACCCCCACCGTTCAGCCCGGACACTGAGGTCCAGTGCCGAGGGCCTTCTGGCGGTTCCCTCACTACAAGAAGCCAAGTTACAGGGAACCCAGGCAGAGGGCCTTCTTGGTAGTGGCACCCGCCCTGTGGAACGCCCTCCCTTCAGATGTCAAAGAGAACAACAACTACTTGACCTTTAGAAGACATCTGAAGGCAGCCCTGTTTAGGGAGGCTTTTAATGTTTAATAGATTATTGTATTTTAATGTTCTGTTGAAAGCCGCCCAGAGTGGCTGGGAAAACCCAGCCAGATGGGCGGGGTATAAATAAATAATAATAATAATAATAATAATTATTATTATTATTATTATTCAGTGACCGGAAAACTGATCCCGCCATGTGGAAGTGGGGCACCATGATCCTAGTCAGCCAATTTGTTCCAACTGCACTGTATGCCAATGTGCTTGCAGGTTCAGTTCAAGGCGCTGGTGCTTTGCTATAAACACCTTCATGACAGTCACGTATCTCAAGCAACCCCTGCCCTTACACTAAAGCTAGCATTACGGGAGGCAATATTCCCACATCCAGCTCCAAGTCTCAAATTCACCCAAAGTAAGAAGCAGAGTCTTGATACCAGTTTCCCCAGTGCTGTGGAATGACCTTTGTCTCCCGAGGTTCAAATGTTCCTCTCTCTACTGGCCTCGCTGGGGCTTCGGGATAACACAGTTACCAAACTTGTCCCATGTACTAACTTGGACGCTCAAAAGGTGACTAACAAAAAGTTTTAAAGAAATAAATACATATCCTTTTCGGAAAAGAAAACAGAATTATGGCAAACAAGAGCATGGCCGTCTTTATAATCAAGGAGACACTGACACATTCTTCCTGTCCTAGCAAATATTTACCTGCTCAACGCGGTGCCTGGTCTGGAGATACGGGTCGTACCTGGCACGGATGGCTCTCATCGAAGTTGGCTGCCGGAAGAAAGGGAAAGTGCATTATTTCAATTTAATATTTGTAATCTGCTTTTTGCAACAACAGTAGCTGAGCTCAAGAAAGCTCACAATAATCACAACATTAAAAAACAAACATTGCAATCACTAGATTATCAAACATAGTAGCATATAAATAGAGCAAGCAACAACAAATTCATCAAAATAGTTCAATAAAGTCAGAAGAATTCAAAAAAAAATAAAAAAAAATTCCTTCCAGTAGCACCTTAGAGACCAACTAAGTTTGTTCTTGGTATGAGCTTTCGTGTGCATGCACACTTCTTCAGATACACTGAAACAGAAGTCACCAGACCCTTACATATAGTGAGAGGGTGGGGAGGGGTATTACTCAGAAGGGTGGTGGGAATGGGTGATAGGCTGATAGCTGTGGTAAACCTGTTGACGACTGTTAACGACTGCAATTAGTCTTACAGGAAAAAGCAAGGGGTGAGAAGGTTAAAAAAGCTTTGTCATGTATAATGAGATAAGAATCCAATGTCTTTGTTCAGACCAGGTCTCTCCATGGTTTTAAGCTTGGTAATGAGTTGCAATTCAGCAACTTCTCTTTCCAGTCTATTTCTGAAATTCCTTTGCTGACTTCCTCCTCTTTGGAAAGAGAAGTTGCTGAATACGATTTTGGCTTTCACCATAAGCAAGTCTCCACCTAGTGGCCAATCAATTTATCAAAGGCCTTTAATTATTATTTTTCCTTGGTTTACAAAAGTGCGTGGATTGTCTCTTTTTGCAGGTTGTAAGGTCTTTTCTACAGATCAGTTACATTTGCTATGAGACATTAGTGCTGAGTACTGTATAAGGTTGGGGAAGAAGAGAGGGGAGGGGTGGGGTGATGAAACATATACTTTTATATAGTGTACATGTGGGGTTTTGTGTCAGCGTCAACTGGGTAGGTTCTCTTTCTATTCGCTCATTTCCTTGGTAGTGAGAGAGATTGGGGGAGCCCAGAGTGTGGCTGGTTGCAGTGAGGTTTGTCTGCATTTGTGAGGGAGGGCTTGTTGGGTCAAGTAACCCAGATGGATTCGTATGCTGTCGGTGGGTTCTTGTTGTCGTCTTGTTGGGCAGCTGTGTATGTGATAAAGGGGAGACATACTGGGCTGAAGGCGTCCTCTTCTATTTGACCCCGTGTCAGTTTCAGTTTGTTGGTTAGCTTTCCTAATAATGCTGTTTCCCCTACAATTTGGTACCACTCGTCCCTGTTCACTCCTGACAGGTCTCTCCAGTGTCTGGATAGGAGGCTTCTGGCTGCTGAGAGGAGGGGGGGTTATAATAAGCTCTGTACAATGTGAGTGGTCATTATGATCTTGGAATGAAAAACTTTGTTATGGGTAGATATGCGAGTGATTAGGAGAGGGTCTGCACGCCCTTTCAAGCCAGTTGAATGTTTTATAATGGGGGTTGGCTGGGGTGGCAGTGGCATTATGGAGCAATGACAGTGAGGCCAAAGTTGCTCCACCCCTTCGATCATGTTGGCTGCCCTTTTGGACACTGGGGAGCATATACAAGTTTTACAATTTCACCTAGAAACAGGGCAAGGTCCATATTTAAAAGCCTATGCATTTTCTAGGTCTCTAGATACTCTGAGACCCTTCATGCTTTTGCTGCAACAAATACCGTATTTTTCGCTCCATAAGATGCACTTTTTTCCTCCTAAAAAGTAAGGGGAAATGTCTGTGCGTCTTATGGAGCGAATGTGTGGTCCCTGGAGCTGAACTGCCCAGGGGCAAAAGCAGATCGTGCTTTTTTAAAAAAAAAAGAGAGAGAGAAGGGGGTGTTGAAAGGAAGCCTGCTGAGCAGCTGCTCAGCAAACGGGGACAGAGATAAGGGAGAGAGATTCCAGCCCCGCCCCCTTGAAGAGGAAGGCTGTTTCCCCAGCGACATGTGACTGGCTGATTAGATTATCTGTCTGGAAACTGTAGAAATGGCTTCCTGAAGCTGCAGAATTGTGAGTTAAACCCCATAAAACAGGGTTTTTTCCCTTTGCAAAGTAAGCTCAACAACTTTGAGCTGATCCACACAAAAAATGGGGCATTTCTCCTTTGCAAAAGAAGCAGCAGAAATTTGAGCTGATCCTCAAAAAATGGGGCTTTCCCCCTCTAAAAACTAGGTGCGTTCTATGGTCAGGTGCGCCTTATAGAGCGAAAAATAATCAAGGCTACCCCTTTCTAAGTTAATTCCATATTTGATGAAATCTAGTTGGGGGGGCAGGGCGAGAGAGGACCTGCAAGATCAATATGAGATGAAGCCTAGATGCTGAATTGTTTAGGGCAATTCAGCCTCTTTAAAAACCAAGCATTTACGTGCCTCTCACTTAGCGTCACACATGACATCGCATACAAACCACCAGTGCCACATGTACTGAAAAACATGCACATGTGACTGCTGGTTCCCCCCAGTAAAATTTCTGACATCACACCCAGCACTGAGTAAACATACTTTCCCTGAAGAAGGGCCCACAGACTCTTTAAAGCAGTACCTCGTATCCGGTGTAAGACTGTGTTGAATACTCAAAGTCAGAATCGGGACCCCCTGGACAGTACCTGCATTTTCAGGAGAAAAACAGAGTCAAGCAGAGGCAGACAGTTTAAGCTAGCCTTTCCCCCACCTTGGTGATCTCCAAATATTTGGGCGATGTGTCTCATAATCGCTGACCACAAAAACCTTTGCTGGCTGGGGCTTGATGGGAACCAGCAACACCCAGAGAGCACCTGGGGGGGGGGCTGGTTTAAAGCTGGCGTGTTCTTCCACAATCTGGAGGCAGCAGGAGATTCTGCCCATTTGTAGGGCCCAAAAACAGTGAGGGGAAACCCTCAAGGTGGGCATCCCCCACTGAAAGGTGCTTGTGTTACCTATTTGCATTATTACATTTGAATCACACCTTTCCTCTGAGGTGGGGTACCTAGTTCTCCCCCTTCTCACATTTAATCCCCACAAGAACCCTGTGAGGAAGGTTAGGCTGAGAAGCAGTGACTGGCCTTAGGTCACCCA
Source organism: Darevskia nairensis (assembly GCA_034642065.1). Classification (NCBI taxonomy): domain Eukaryota; kingdom Metazoa; phylum Chordata; class Lepidosauria; order Squamata; family Lacertidae; genus Darevskia; species Darevskia nairensis. The sequence goes on from JAWWNI010000267.1 coordinate 49,902, forward strand.
GTGAACTTCATGGTCAAGTGGGGATTTGAACCCCCCGTCTCCCAGGTCCTAGTCAAACACTCTGACGCCACTAAGGGAGTGTTGACTGGATAACTCCAGTTAGTCTTGGATGAAACCTCCAGTTAATTACTGTGCATTATTGTACAACTGGCTGGGGTCAGGGACTATTCAAATATCTTTCTCTTTGAAGTGATGAGTACAGATATTTCCTTAAACAGTTAGTTATTCATGAAGATTTACTTCCCGTTCCACTTTTAAGCAAGGGAGATGAACAGCAGACCAGAACGTTATTTAGCTGTGATTGCTGCACTGCAGGGGGGTTGGACTGGATGATCCTTTGGGTCCCTTCCAGTGCTACTGTTCTGTGATTCTATGGCAGGCATAGGCAACCTCGGCCCTTCAGATATTTTGGGACTACAACTCTCATCATCCCTAGCTAACAGGACCAGTGATCAGGGATTATGGGAGTTGTAGTCACAAAACATCTGGAGGACCGAGTTTGCCTATGCCTGTTCTATGACATATACTTCCTCTACAGGAGACAGTGGGAATCACAAGCGGAGAGCACTGCTATTGCACTTAGATCCTACTTGAGCACTTCCCAAGCACTGGTGGATTTGGTTGGTGTCACTGTGAAAACATGATCCTGGCCTAGATGGGTCCCTATGGGCCTGATCCAGTTCAGGGTTCTTCCTAGGTTCTTACATTTCGGTTGTCTACAACCCAACCCGCCAACATTTCTGAATATTCCAAGGGTCTACTTACACACAAATGTTTCCTGTGAAGTTAATGTGTGGACATCTGTGCGGCTTACACATCACTGCCACAACAGCAATCTGAAAAAAAGGAGAAGCATTGCACAGAAGTTATCACAGTTCCCTTGAGTAGAAAATAACACAATCATTACATTTAAAGGAAAGGAAAGATGCACGTACTTCACAACCGCCTGCCCTGTGCAGACTACCCTATACCAGAATGAGTGTCCAACTGAGCCATTTTTAGGAACATGGGAATCTGCCTTGGGAACATGAGAAGATAGGCAATGAAGGTGCCAGACGAGTCTCCTTGGGGGAGAGCATGCCACACACGGGGAGACACAGCAGAAAAGGCCCGTTCCCATGTTGCCACCCTCCGGACCTCTCATGGTGGAGGCACATGAAGAAGGCCCTCAGATGATGATCACAAGGTCTGGGTTGATTGTTGTGAGGACCTCTCCTTATTGAGGGTATGAACTCCAGGCACCTGGGTTCACACCCCACAACTAGGCCACAACACTGACTGATGATACGGGGGGATAATCAACACGGCCTCCAGATGTTTTGGACTACAATTACCATCATCCCCGACCACTGACCACGCTAGCTGAGGCTGATGGACATTGCAGTCTAAAACACCAGGAAGCCCTCTTATCAAACAACAAACAGGCCTACCCCACTAGCAGTGCGGATGGGCTTCGCCTTCAGCTTGGGAACCAGCACTCTGCGATACTGGGGAGGCACCGCAGCAATGATGTCCACGAGGCGGGGCTGTGCCGAAAGCCCATACTTTGCAGCTGTTTTGGTCTTTATCCTGCAGAAGAAAAGAGCGTGATTTAGTGAGATGCTATACAGGGATAAAGGGCATGCACAAACGGCAGAGAAGAGCAGGAGACAGCAGCCAGCCGGCCGAACTTACTTGTTCAAGTTGACATCTTTGCCCTGGTCGTGAGCTTCGATGAGCTGCTTGATGACGTCCGCGATGGTCATCATCATCAGCTCTGCCCGGCTGAGGTCTCCTGAAACAAGAAGCAAAAGGCTGCCAGTTGCTGTAAATTGCAGGGGGCGAAAAAGTGCTGCATTCGCACTCGGGTCCTGCTTGGGAGCTCCCCACAACAGGCGCCAGCACTTTGACCTCTGCCCAGAAACAGACCCATAGCCAGCGGAGCGCAGCCCCCTTCTCCAGAGCAGCATCACAAGGGGCTGGACTAGATGACCGCCTGGGGTCCTTCCAGCTCTCCTCTTCTGTGGTATATAGATCTATGAAGCCGGCTCCCTATAACCAGCAACCTCTTTGGTTTGTTTTTTTTTAAATAATTTTTATTGGGTTTTACACAATACATACATTTTATCACATTACAATAACACACAAACTACAAAAAAGACAAAATACACAAACACAAATTACACACAAAACTCTTAATTTCCCTTCTTTCCTTAACATTTTGGTTTGACTTCCTCCTGTCTTTCCTTCTGCGTTTCATTGTATATCATCTTTAGCAATTTCTTCTCAGCATCTAATGCCATGTTCTAAATACTAATGTTTCTTATAATATCTTATCTCCTATATCTCCTTACATCTTCTATATTACTATCTTAAACAAAACTTATATCATAACCAGCAACCTCTTTGGGGCCGCCTGGTGTTTCTGCTTTTCAGAGGCAGCCCCAAGCCTAACCGGAAAAGGGCACAGCGAAGGGGCCCGCCCGCCCACTTATCATGAGGCAGGGAGTCCCGAAGTTCTCGGTCCCTCTTTCCCTTCTCCTCCCCCGAGCAGCACCTGAAGGATTTCTGCCTGGTCCTGGAACTGTTGGGGGGAGGAGGGAGACCTCTTTCACGAGGTGCCCCCTCCCCACTGGACTGAGGGGGAAGCAGGGGGCCTCAGGGAAAGACCCCAACCCCCAAAACCCCCACAGAAAGTGGGGTGAGAGAAGAAACCGGCCCCACCCCGTCAACACGTGACGCCCCCCCCCCACTGCTTTTACCTTTCTTCTTCTGCCTCATGGCGACGCTGCCCCCCACACGGCTCCCCACAAGTTGACTCTCCGGCCGGCCGTCAAGCGCCCTCCGTCTTCACGACGCCGTCGCGAAAAGAGAAGGGCGGAAGAAGGCACTAAGGCGTCGCTGCCGTAAAGCGGTCCGCGCACGCGTACACCTGCCCGCCCGGCCTTGGCCTTGCCTAGCTTTTCAACCAATCCGACATTGGCTCCGCCTCCCAGGCGAGGGCGTTCCATCCCGGCTCTTTTTGATCTGACTTTGGCTCCGCCTCCCAGACGAGAGATTGGTCGAGTGCGTTCCACGTCGGCCCTTTTGATCCCGCATAGGCTCCGCCTCCTAGCCAAAGGGATTGGTCGAGACCGTTCCACCCCGGCCCCTTTGATCCGGCAATTTAAAACTGGATTTCAGCTGTCAAATACTCGCACTTCAACGCGAAGTTCCAGATTCAACGTAGTAATTTAGAAGATTTGTTTTATTAATAAGCAAACGCCCCTACGCGTATAACACCCACACGCCGAGCTTAGCATTCTCTAATAGAACACTCAACTTACAGGCTGGTGTTTAAGATTCTGTTCGTCTTTAAAAAATATAGTAATATAGATCATCAAGATATGTGTGCAAAGGGGGCTGCAGAATAGGAAAGCGGATGGTGCATGGAAATGGGGGTAGTCTGTGTGCAAGGGAGAGTTGAGAAAAGTGGGGAGGGGGAGATAAAAAGGGTGAAGGTGAACATCGGGGTACAAAGGGGGTTGCAAAAAAGGAGGGAGCAGGAGGCATAGGAATGGGGGTGAAGATGAAAGCAGGGGCACGAAAGGGTCTGAAGAACAGATGGGGATGATGGCTTTGTAATTGGTTGGGAGGTGAAAAAGGTGCTTATTAGTTGCTGTGTATGGAAGGAGGAAGATACAGGTTTCTAAGGGGGAGGGAGAGATGGGCATGAAGGTGAAAATGGGTGCAAAGTAGGCCTGCGGAACAGAAGTGGCCTCACAAATGGAGTTAGGAAAGTGAAAAGCAAGATTAGCAGCTCCATGCAGGGCTTTTTCTCAGCAGGAGCTCTCTGAAACTGAACTCCGGGCACCTCTTAGGTGGGCGCCATTGCCATTATAAGATAACAAGAGAGATGTTGATGGCAAGTTGCTGCACCTCTTTTTCTAGAAAAATAGCACTGGGTGGGGTGGGCAGGGGGAGCTCTGGGGGTGTGGAGGCTGAGGGGTGGGGTTGAGTCACAGCCCCTAGTTTCTGCATAAAAGCAGTTAATTTCGCTTTAGCTATTCCTGTTTCAGTCAAAGCAGCCAGAAGTTTGGGTGCATTTCCCCCCCAATCAGAGCATTTCCAAAGGAGAGGCTTGGAGGATTTGTGAAGGCATCGGAGGAATGCACAAGAGGGATGCCTGGACTCGTTGGGTCTGGCAGCTCCAGGTGGGATTTGTAGCTGGATTATGCTGCAGCTTAAGGCCTTAAGGGATTTACGGGGTGGGGGTACTCATGAAGAATGAAGCCAGTGGAGAGAAAGCTGGGTGGGTGGGTGGAGGGAGCAAGAAGTACAAAGCACCAAATGAAGGGGGGGGCGGAAATCCAGGATTGTTTCCCCCCCCCCCAGACCACTGAAGGATGAGATACGTACCCGGTAGCTCAGGTGAGTTCTTCGCTTCCATCATTGTCACCAGAAGTTCAAGTGGCATAAAGCATCTTTTAGCCGCCTAGGTTGGTATCCCATCCTCGGTTCGACTTCTGAAAACATTCAGAAACCAAGGTGCAGCTTCTGATTGGATGCAGGAAGCTCCTGCAGCCAATCAGAAGCTGCGGAAGCCCCATCGGATGTTTGGGTTCCAAAGAACGTTCGCAAACCGGAAGAGTCACTTCCGGGTTTGCGGCGTTTGGGAGCCAAAATGTCTGAGTACCAAGGCGTTCGGGATCCAAGGCACGACTGTAGTTAACTCTTCATTCAAGGAAACGGCATACAACTCAGCAACACTTGCTAGTACCGGTAGGTCTTGCCCTTATGGAGCAAGTTGCCAGGACTGAAGGTCCTGCCTTCCACCCCTTCTAAGGCTGCTCCTCTTCCAGATGTTTCCCAAGCAGTTTCAATCTGTGCCTGCACACCTTTGGCCTCTTTTCGGCTCTCCTCATTATCCTGGACCTGGAGACAGAAGCAAAGCTACAGGGAACCAGGCAGAGGGCCTTCTTGGTAGTGGCGCCCGCCCTGTGGAACGCCCTCCCATCAGATGTCAAAGAGATAAACAACTACCGGACATTTAGAAGACATCTGAACGCAGCCCTGTTTAGGAAAGCTTTTAATGTGTGACATTTTAATGTATTTTTAATCTTTGTTGGAAGCGCCCAGAGTAGCTGGGGAAACCCAGCCAGATGGGCGGGGTACAAATAATAATAATTATAAAATAATAATAATTATTATTATTATTCCCAGGATTCTTCAGCAGTCTCTTGACCTCCGTCCTCTGCTTCGGAGTCCGAACTGCTCCGTCACAGGTTTCTCCTGCTCACCAAATCCTGTTGTCGCTTCAATATCCAGTCCCTCCTCCCAATCTCCCCCCCCCCGACCTCTCTTCTGTGACCCACCACCAATCCCTGGGCTCTGAGCCTTCCTCCTCTGGGATTTTCCTTGGGGGTTCCCAGGCTGGTGTCCCTCACCACTCCTCCTTGTCCAGCCAGTCCAACGACACAAGGTGGAAAACCAAGCTGCAATGATCCACGCTAGAGCAGCCTCTGCCTTGAGTTACCACCATGCTTTACAAATAGAGAGATGGTTCAGAAACTGCAGGTAATGGGAAATATGGCAACAGCTGGGACCAGGTGTTCTATGAACCCATCACACCAGTTATTGTTTGCTTGCACCAGCTTCCAATTCAAGGTGCTGGTTTTGCCTTATAAAACTCTAGAGCTTCAGACCTTTGCACCTAATGGGATGCCGCCTAGATGACTGACAAGCAAGCAAAAATAATACCTTTCTGACTTTAGTGTGACCCACTCACACACAGAGCAGAAGCCTTCTTTGCTCTCAGCTGAGCAGGAACTTGCCACAAGCCACTCTCATGCAGGAAAAAAGATGAAAAACCCACCAATTAATTTTTATCAAATAAAGTAGCACTATCCCTTTCAATTGCCCTGGCAATGCACAGAAAGTGAAAATGTCTTTAAAGCTGGGAAAATTGTGGAAATGAACTGGAAAGACACTAAGAGCTGTTAGACAGTGGAACTGTCTCCCTTGGGAGGTGGCGGACTCTCCTTCCTTGGAGGTTTTTAAGCAGAGGTTGGATGGCCATCTTGTGATGGATGCTTTAGTTGCAATTCCCACATTGCAGGGGGTTGGACTAGATGACCCTTGCGGTCTCTTTCAACTCTACATGATTCTAGGAAAAAAGGAATTCCTAGGCAGCTAGGGTGGTGCCCTCTGAATGTTCATTGGACCATGGCTTCCATCATATCTGAGCACTGGTCATGCTAGCTGATGCGTGTTGGGAGTCCATCTGGAGGGCCCCAGTTTGGCTATCCTTGCTCTTAAAACTGTAGGCGAAGTCACTGGGGATATGGGGATGTGTCTACCATGTGCTGGAGGGGAAATTGTCTTTCTCTGGTGGTGGGATGAGCCTGAAATTTCAAATTTTATTGAACACAACTTCTAATGAAGCAGGCAAGATGGTTGGCTGTGCAGCACCAGCCGACCAACTTATGTATGTCCTTGGACAGTCCAGCGAGGCTATATTCTCTTCTGTAATGGCTGCTAAGCTTACTTGTTGTAGTTCATTCTTTCTGTTTAAAAAAAAGTAGTAGTAATAACCAAAATAAGAAGCACAGGAAACTGTTAAGTTTTTGTTTTGGCAGTTTTATTAAAAATTTAAAAACAAAACAAAAACATACCCCAAAATACTTAAATTGATGCTATGTAATCCATTTGTACACTCACAGTTAAGGTGCTAAAACAACAAAACCGAGCAGGACACGGGGGCACTGTAAACAAGGAGATCAAATATACGAGGAGCTTAGTGCAAGTTGAACCAGTTAGCAGAAGAGGCCAGGGACCATGCTAGCAATGCAAGTGGTTTCTGCTACAGGTGAACCTTGCACAAACACAGAAGTGTTTTTCATATTTCAGAGAGATAGCAAACCAGAAAACCTGAAACAAGAGACATGAATCAATCCAAGCAATAATGGGAAAGGGAGGGATGGAGATGGCCAGAGGTTCTGGTTCCCTAAATACAGCTGTTAAGAGCGGGAAATCCCATTAATATGAAAGAGGAAAGGGGAACCAGCCCACATCTGTCAGGATTGCCTGCCATTTTGACCTCTTACCCCTCAGTTGGATCCTTCACTGACCAGGAGACAGCCCACACCCACTAGCTCGCAACATCCAAGGCAGGGCTGAAAAATACAGCACTGAAGGGTCAACTTGCGCTTAGAGGTCAGATCTAGTTTTCTTTGAGGCATACAGTGGATAGATTTTGCTACCTGCCTGGGATATAAGAAGGAATGTGGATCAGTCTTCCCCAAGGTGGTGCTTTTCAGATGCTTTGGGCAACAGCTCCCATCAGCTCCACCCAGAATGGCCAGGGGTCAGGGATGATGGAGGCTGTAGTCCAATATCTGGAGGTCAACAGGGTTGGGGAAGACTGATCTAGATGGCTTGGCTACATTGTTCTGAACTCCATGGGAGCTGAAGCATGGCGACTTTTAAGTCTGCTAGGAAGAACGAACTGTGCCCTCCACAAAATTGAATGAATTCAGAATAAAAGGGGATTTGAGGCTCTCTCGGCCACCCTGGTGGCAACAGAGAGGAAACATGGTGCCATTCTGCTGAAATGATAGAAATTAGGACCCAGGAAGACCTCAACAGATTACAATTCTATCATTCTATGATTCGAGAACTGGACTTTCAATAGGGACAAATGTAAGGTTCTCCAGGCACGAATGATCAGATGCACAAATATAGGATGGGGGACACCTGGCTTGACAGCAGTACATGTGAGAAGGATCCAGGGGTCTTAGCAGATCACAAGGTTAACATGAGTCAACAGTGTGATGCAGCAGCAGAAGAAAAAAAATCTAATGTTATTCTAGGCTGCATCCACAGAAGTCTAGTGTTCCAATCAAGGGAAGTAATAGTACCATTCTATTCTGCCTTGGTCAGACCACACCTAGAGTCCTGTGTCCAGATCTGGGCACCACAATTTAAGGATATCGAAAAGCTGGAATGTGTGCAGAGGAGGGTGACTAAGATGGGAAACCCAGCCTTAGGAGTAACGATTGGGGATGTTTAGCCAGGAGAAGAGAAGACTGAGCAGAGATATGATAGCCATCCTCACATATCTGAAGGTCTTCAACATGAAAGATGGAGCAATCTTGTTTTCTCCTGATCCAAGGAGTAGGATCCAAACCAATGATTTCAAATTGCAAGAAGGGAGATTCTGACTAAGCATTAGGAATATATTTTTGGCTACCTTGGAAGTGGTGGGCTCTCTCCTTCATTGGAGGTTTGTAAGCAGTGGTTGGATGACCATCTGTCAGGGATTCTTTAGCTGTGATTCCTGCATTGCAGGGGGTTGGACAGGTGACTTTTAGAGTCCCTTCCAACTCTTAAGATTCTTTGATTTTAGGGGAGGAGAGAAGAAAAACGACAGCAATCTTCTTCACATCAGTGTGTCTTTTATACCCAGGACTACAGCCAAGGATTGAAAACAACAGAGCTTACATTAAAAACCCTGTTCTATTGTACATCACCACACTTGACAGAAGAATTATTGCTGATGCCTGAAGCTATACCCATTTAAGCCAAATCTAGTTACACTCCAATGGCATTTTGCAAAAGTCAAGGGGGGGGGAACCCTTTGCAAAACTAAGTATCAATAAACATAATCCCTTTGCTTTTCCAAAAACAAACCCTCTCCTATTCTGATTTACTTTAATCCCTGCCCCAAGCAGTAGAGGGTTTAGCTTTTTATGAGCCTGTGTAGCTAAAGCAGAGCAGCTTCTCTGGCGAACCAGGAAGTGGTACATGCTGCAGAGCTGGCCTAACAATCTATCCACTTCCCCACAGCCAGAGCAGAACAATGTGGCAGAGGCATTTCAAGCAATTGGTGGCTTTGTCCTAGTATTTTAGGCATGCAGTCCAAGGACTCAACTACACAGCAGCAAATAAAACGTTTTAAGTGTGTTTCAAATATACGATGTGACACTAGATGGCGATAGTAAGCCTTATGGAAAACCCATTGTATTTTTAAAAACGCTTAAGAAAAAAGAATTTTCAGAACATTTTTAATATGCGTGTAGATTCCACCCAAGAGGCCATTTCTGCAGTGAATGCCACAGGAATCCAAGCCTCTATGTGCATTGTGATATAAACAGAGCCCCCCCCCCCAAATTTACTTGGGAGCTGGTGCAAGCTTAGGTTGCACCCCAGATGTGCATTTATGTAGAGGGGTGCAGCAACTGTAGAAGTGCACTGCCACCCAGCCCCACCCCTTGTGCCATCTTTTTAGTAGCTTCAGGCTTAGGAGAAGGGCAGAAGAGGTGGTGGGAAGCTAAGACAGGTTAGGGCAGGGGTCAGCAAACCTTTCCAGCAGGGGGTTGGTCCACTGTCCCTCAGACCTTGCGGGGGCGGACGGCGGACTATATATATATGTATTTTTTGGGGGGGGGGGAATGAACGAATTCCTATGCCCCACAAATAACCCAGAGGTGCATTTTAAATAAAAGGCCACATTCTACTCATGTAAAAACATGCTGATTCCCGAACCGTCTGCGGACCGGATTTAGAAGGTGATTGGGCCGGATCTGGCCCCCAGGCCTTAGCTTGCCTACCCATGGGTCAGGGGCTTGTAACCTCACATTTTCTACCTCCATGCTCACCAGAGTATGCTTTTCTTTTTTGAAAGATACTGGATTAGCAACTTATTTTGTTGAAATAGGTTAAACTATTAGTAGAAAAACGGAGGGGGGGCGGGTGGGAGAGAAGATGAGAAAACTAGTATTTGACTTGGAGAGTATATGTGTTATCTGAGGAGGAGAAAAGGAGGCGGAAAGAAGTCTCATTGCATCAGATAAACTTGCACCTGCTGCTGTTTGCCTGGTCGCCCAGCATCTAGCCTTAGTTGGGCTACCCATTTCATTTGAGGAAATGAGAAGCTCAAGCAATTTCAGATTTTCCGAAAGTAGCAGTGGGGTAGTTTCTTATGAGGCAGCATTTAAATCCCAGGTTCCCCCCCCCCCACCTTGTGTGCCGTCGCTATGGGGAGTGAGGTCCCCCACCTTCCACCCACACCGGCTTTCTTGCAATACTATCAAATGTTAGGAACCACAAATTCTATAAAAACGAAACAACGCTTTGTCACTATCCTTAAGCACTAGCATCAAAGTGTAGGTGTTTGGCATGTTTCCTGCACATCATATAGCAGAGACAGATCAGATGGGTGAAGCATGTTAAGAGAAAGCAAATGTACATTTCCCAGCAATAGTGTTATAGAGCAATAGGTGAGGTAGGTTCGGACACAAACCAGTGCTTCCTTGTGGCAACAATTCAAACACTTGCCAATAGCTGCCTTAGAAAAATCAAGTCTACTTCCCAAAAGCGGTGTGGGCAACGTTTTCAGCAAGGACTGTTAATTTGCATATATGAATTACTCATTTGCATATCATTCACAGGAGTGCACAAGTACATGGCCAAAGCTGGTGGACAAGTCATACTTAAAACCAAACCCCATGCACATTTACTCAGAAGCAAGGCCCACTCTGCCCAATGGGATTTACTAGCTTGTATGCTTAAGATGGCAATCTTAATCAGATATCCCTGTTTCGAAAGCGCAAACCCCAAGGTTGGGAACCTTGAGCTGCCCCTTGAATCTTGAATTTTTCAAATAAAGGGGTGAAAAAGTTGAGGCCAGCTTCACATTTGGGCTGGGATTCAAAACGCCACTTGAGGTTCACTCACAGGATTGAGGACTTTTGCCCCTTAACAGCAGCCCCCCTTGCTGTATCCCAAGTTGCTGTGAGAAAGTTCCCTTCTTTTCCAGAGCTGTTTGGCATGCTCTGCGGGAGGCTGCTTCTGCAGGAAGCGCAAGCCCCAGGGCCACTGGGCTGCAGGGAAGTGCAGGTCTTGGGATCTCAGCCCCTGCGATCTGCTTCTCATGGAAAGAGTCTTCGGTGCACTGATGGCGTCTTGAATCCAGGAAGGTCACCATCGCCACAACTATATGGACTAAGGTCCAAACCTAAGGACGCTCCCCCTCCCTCAAATAACCCACATGGAAGTCCCGACTAAGAGGTGCTTAGGCTGTCATCAGCTACCCCTCAACTAGTTATCCTAGTTCAAAGTTATCCTAACAACATTTAAAAAAGGAAGCTCCACAAAGAATTCCCTCAGCCCTGTTCTGAACCTGATTTAAGGAACCGGGTGGAGGAAGCCTCATTCGCTCTGCCTGTCCTCCACCTCCCTTTCTTGAGCCTGGCATGCGAAGCAACGAGCAAATTCAAACTCTTCTCCTTAATGACTGTTCTCAGGCCTTGGCCAAAACACACTTCATTAAACAAGCCAACAGTTTAGCAAGTGTATGAATGGGTCCACTTGCCCTTCCCCTCTCAAACAGCACCCCAGTTCCCATTATGTCTTAATAGAGGTCATTAACCCCCCCACCCCCCCACCCCGACCATAGAATGCCCTAGATACAGCAGGAGCTGTTCAAGGCACTGAGGCTGAAAGGGGTCAGGGATGGGGGTATTTACACAATATTCGTCAGGAGAACAAAAGGTAGCTAAATTGTCAAAATCCATTTCCCTCTCGCATCCATGTTGGGCTTGGGAGGCGACGGATACAGTTTGGGAACTAACACCCACTTCCCTTCTTCCCTGCGTAAAAACTGTAAACAAGTAGGAAATTGGAACATTTTCTACAAAAGCACAGACGATACAAGAAGCTAAGTACCAATTGTTCATACCCACCCACCCACCCTCCCTCCCAGAGACTAGCAATTTCAGTTAAGAGCAGACACCCTTATGCAGAGCCTTCTCTGCTCATTATCCTTCTGCTGCATTTCCCGTGTAACCGCTTAAAATCTCCTGCTGATCCCCTACAGATGTCCTTTGTGCAGTTTTTAAAAAAACATGCAGCCCACCCTCTGTGCTGCATGAGAACAGCTAACCAGTTTATTATCTAATCAGAGGCAGCAACAAAAAAACTGCAGGGGTGGAATTTTTTTCAAACAAAAAGCCAGTCTTCTGCCTGGGTTTTTTTCTTCTTCTTCCACAGGATCTTCATAGTAGATATCTCTTAGAGAAGCATACGGACAATTAAAAAACAGCGCTAAGAAATTCCAGTTGTCAAGCATAATAAATAAAGTTTGTATCGAGGAGTCAAGTACCAGAAACCGTTTAGCTTGGAGACTCGATCGAGCAGCACACCTTTGCTGAGAGAAAATGTTTCTGAGAAATTGCTGGCTAGGGGAAAAAGGCAGCAGCTGGTTAGGTTCCACCGGGGCAAGCTTAGCACCTAAGAGAAAGGGCTAACACTGAGTTCTGTTGAACTGAAATGGAACGGGCACTGCTCATGGAACAAAGAGCAGCGCGGATCAAGCGCTAGTACCGTCCTCTTCGATCACCCGGTTCATGCTGGTGCCGTGCGTGATGTGGGTCACCGGATTGCCACTGAGGTCCCTGGTGCTGCTGTGGCGCGACTGGTCGTTGAGCCGGTGGGAACTGCTGTGCCTGGAGTGGTCCGTCAGTCGGGACATGCTGCCGTGAGGTAGTCGATCTTCAATCCCGCGGTAACTGCAGGGGGTATACCTAATTCATAAAGACTCATCGGTTTCAGTAACGCAGACAAGAATGGGTTTCCCATTCAGACAGGTGCAGGACCTTCCCTCCCACCCCCCACACTGCATAACGCAGATCAGATTCAGCAGAGCTCGGTCTCAGTCCCAGGCCTCCCTAAGTCTGAGAATTTAGACAAAGGCAGGCTTTTCTTTGTTGCAGGTTTTTAAACAGAGGTTGGATACTGTACTCATCTGTCAGGGATTCTTTAGCTGTGATTCCTGCATTGCAGGGGGCTGGATCATATGACCCTGGGGAGGGGGGGTGTCCCTTCCAACTCTGTGATTCTATGGCCAGGAGAGAACCCTGCCAGCCCGGGTAGGCAAGAACGGCTGGGATCTATCTCCGTTTAATGCTGCCTTCTATTTGGACAGTGTGGGAGAGAAAAAGGAGCTCACACCTCTATTGACAGAACTTGAAACAGACCACTAAGGGATGGGGGAAAGGCTATCAGCTCCCACAAATTCATCCAGCAACTGGCAACCCCCTGTTTAAATGGCGACGTGTTCTCTGCCTAGGTGTGTTGCGTTTACACAGCCATTTCACTCTTCTCACCTGCCATCCCGTGACCTATGCAAGCTGCCGTGGTAGCTACTGACTTTGCTATGGACGCTGCCTGCTTTGCTTCGCTGGTCGTCCATCATAGCCAGCTGGGTAGAGGAAGCATGGGTAGACGTCCCTTGGGTGGAGGTGCCTCTGGACTTGCGGATTATGGGTGTGTTGGGGTCTCTCAAGAGTGACTGAGCAAAATCAGGCTCCTGAAGCACTTGCCGGCTCTCGTTCACAACCCTGTTTACAACAGTAAAGCCTGGTCAGTTTGACTCCAGAGAGACAGACGGCAATAGGCAACAACATGCAGAGGTTAGGTGGTGAAAAAAATCTACTGGATACCCCAGTGTGAATGGAAGGTATCTGTTCTTACTGTATCTGTATCATTCAGACTTAGAAATGGTGTTCACTGTTGCAGAGATACAAGCCAGCAATAATTTTTGGAGGAGGGGCAGGCATAGTTTTTTACTAGTAGCTGCAGAGCCCCGCTGCTGGACCAGGTCGAAGGGTGACCACTGAATCCAGCATCCTGTTCTCACAGTTGTCAGCTGGAAGCCTCTGAGAAGCCTGTAGAATAAGGGCCTCAGTGCAACAGCCCTCTTCCCACCGGTGACTCCTCTCAGCATGTCTTACCTTCAGCATCTATGCTGCATAGGTTAAAGACAGTCTGGCTGGGACACAGCTCAGTATCAGAGCACAGAAGGTTCCAGGTTCAACCCTTGGCATTTCAAGCTAAAGCTGGGAACGAATGACCCATCTGTGAAAATCGGGAGAGCCACTGCCAGTCAGTGAAGCTGATCTGACTCTATAGAAGGTGGCCTTGTAAGACGCCTTCCTCAGAGGTAAAGAAGCCTGCTGGCCACATCCTGTTCTGCACCCCTGACTAAGGTGAACTCTTCATTATGTGAGGCAGTGGTGCTGTCTGCCTTGAAGGAAGTGTGGCCTCTCTTTGACAAGCCTTTTATTTTTTTTTTGACCCAGCAACTACTAACAACCATCACCCAGTTGCCAATATCCTCTTTGGGGGCAAAATGCTTGAGAAGGTGGCGGCGGCTCAACAACAAGCACAGCTGAATTAAGCCGATTATCTGGGTCCATTTCAATCCAGGCTCAGCCCAGTTTGGCACAGACACAGTCTTGGTTGGCCTAATTGCAGGCATCCCCAGACTTCGGCCCTCCAGATGTTTTGGACTACAATTTCCATCATCCCTGACCACTGGTCCTGTTAGCTAGGGATCATGGGAGTTGTAGGCCAAAACATCTGGAGGGCCGCAGTTTGGGTGTGCCTGGCCTAATGGATGGCCTCTGTCAAGAGGCATGGAGAAATGCGAAGGGTCTCAGATGAAGATTGAACCTCAGCAATTTGGTGGCGTCATTCTGCCCCAGTAGCAAGACAGGAGCGATGGTGGCAGCAAAGTCTCTCCCCAGGCCCTTCCCTCCCTCTTTCTGGCATGCAGAATGCTGCATGGCGTGGGGGAAGGGGGTGTGGTGTGGTAGTGAGAGATCTTAAGAGTGGATGGGGACTTTGCTCCCCCCATTGCCATGTACAGTTGGGGAAAGGAGTCTAAGAGTTTGTGGGAGGTGGCGTGGGGATTGCCTAATCTACTGTTTCCGCATTCCCCTTTGAGAAAATAAAATAAAATAATAAAATAACAACAGTTTGGAGTTGTTGTTCTAACCCCTGTCAAAGAAAGCTTGAAAAAAAGGCAAGCAGTGAAAAATGAGGGAAGAAAACCTGCCTCTTGCTTAAGAACTGCTTTGAGTAAAATCTGAATGTTCCTGAGTTATAGCAGTTCCCACCTGTTCCATGCCACCTTTTATGTATCACAACTCACTCTTTTTTCTTGCGCCCATGGAAGAAGCTGGCCCATTCAAAGCAGGTCTTTTTACTTCCAACCCAGAAGACAGATGGAATCCCAACCACCAGAGCCATCAGATACTTCATCAGAAAGAGGATCAAGTCTGGACGACTCATCTGCGTGACCTGGAAGGAGCAGACAAGGGCAAACATGAGACACGGCTGCAGATCCACAACTCCATCTCTCTAACTCATTAGCAGAAAACAAAGATCAGTCGAGTCCCTCCATTTCCCATCTATAGAATGAGCCCACAGAATCCTGATAGATCAAGGCAATTTATCTGAAGTATTTCAGTCACACAGAAAATCATTTCAATCAAAACTCCAATTTCAATTCCTCATGTACCTTAAGTATTTCCAAAGCCAGAGAACATGTCAATGCATAACCATTAAAACAGAGAGGCAACATTGGCAAGGAAAATAGCCACAAATTACACCCAAGCAATTGATTTCAATAGATTTTCCTGGAGAAGCGTGTGAAGTATTCACATGGAATTAACTCCTGCTCTGTTTAGCTGAAGTACGTATGGATCATAATGGCAATGCTATCACTTGCAGTGGACTGAATTCACAAGACTGTGGGGGGGAAAGCACTCTGACATGTGAGCACCACAAGACATCCCCTTTGCTGACCAGCTACAGTGGCACCTTGGTTTGCATACGTTTTGGATTACAAACACGTCAAACCCGGAAGTGCGTGTCCCGGTTTGCAAACTTTTTTTTGGATTAAAAGGTAAAGGGACCTCTGACTATTAGTTCCAGTCGTGGACGACTCTGGGGTTGCGGCGCTCATCTCGCTTTATTGGCCAAGAGCCGGCGTACAGCTTCCAGGTCATGTGGCCAGCATGACAAAGCCGCTTCTGGCAAACCAGAGCAGTGCACGGAAATGCCATTTACCTTCCCGCCGGAGTGGTACCTATTGATCTACTTGCACTTTGACGTGCTTTCGAACTGCTAGGTGGGCAGGAGCAGGGACCGAGCAACGGGAGCTCACCCCGTCGCAGGGATTCGAACCGCCGACCTTCTGATCAGCAAGCTCTAGGCTCTGTGGTTTAACCCACAGCGCCACCTGGGTCACCTTTTTTTTTTTTTTAATTACAATCCCTTTTTTTATTACGAACATATGTTTTTTGGAGGCCCCATTGGTGAAAGCGCGCCTTGGGTTACAACCTGTTTTGGTTTACAAACGGACCTCCGGAACGGATTATGGTTGTAAACCAAGGTACCACTGTATTCGGTGGGAATGCTTTGAAAGTCCTCACTAAATGTGGAGAGTCACCGTCTCAGATTAACAGCCCCAAGACAGCAACTGTCTCTTACTTGCATATATGAACTTTTATAAACACAAGTGTAATGAGTTGTGGAGAATCAGGCTCAATCACGCATGGTACAACTATGAGCCAGGGCAGAGTGCATGCTAACTGTGAAGCTGGCAATGAAAACCATCCTGGTCGTCCTCCATAGTATCCGGTGTAATTTGTAAGCATCCCAATTTTGCAATATTCCATGGGCTGGCAAGGGGCAGGGAAATGCCAAACACCACAAGGTCTGTAAACTCTACTAGGAGGATTATGGGAGAGCAAAATGTTGGGGTGCTGCTTTTGGCAGTAGCTGCATTTTAAGCATAACCTTGCTAGCATGTGAAATGAGCGCAATTGTGCGGTAGTTGGAGCATTCTTTGGCACTGCCCTTCTTTGGGATTGGGATGTAGACTAATCTTCTCCAGTCCTCCGGCCACTGCTGAGTTTTCCAAACTTGCTGGCATATTGAGTGTAGCACCTTAACAGCATCAGCTTTAAAAAATTTAAATAGTTCAGCTGGAATGTCATCACTTTCACTGGCCTTGTGATTAGCAGTGCTTTTGACTTCACTCTCCAGGATGTCTGGCTCAAGGTCACCAACCACACTACCTGGCGACAGAGGACGAGATGGTTGGACAGTGTTCTCGAAGCTACTGACATGAGTCTGACCAAACTGCGGGAGGCAGTGGAAAACAGGAGTGCCTGGCGTGCTCTGGTCCATGGGGTCACAAAGAGTCGGACACGACTAAATGACAACAAAGCATGCTTAGCATCATCTCTAGCTTGGCACTGCGAGGCACCAGGGAAAAGGCCTTGTCTGCTCCTGCAATTGGGGCTCACACATCTGCTCCATTAATTTGTAGAGCTAGAAAGCTACCATAGCTGATTGGGGCTGATAGCACAATAGGGGCGAGAAAGCAGTTGTTCCATTGCAGATACAGAAAGGACTGCTCGCATAAACTCACTGAAAGCTAACTTACGAAGCACTGCTCTTCTGCTTCTGCAATACTGGCTGTATCAATCCTATTCTTGAAATAGAGTGGCGCTGAAGCCCCTGCAAATGCGACCCAGGACACTTTCAGAGCAGCTGAATCTGGAGGCATTTGTAGTGCCTGTCAAATGCCATCAGCTTCTGTTATGGCTCTGAGGCAGAAAAACGTATTATGAGAGATGCCAAGCGGTGGCTGGACAATGAAGTGGCAGTTGATCCCACTTGACAGGAAGCGATACAAAGCTGGAGAAAAATGTGCACAGAGCTGCAGTCTCAGTCTGTGCCCTGTGCTCCCTTAATTGATACTGTGCACAGGGCAAAGAACAACCAGGACAGGGTGTTGAGAATTCAAGATCTTCCCAATTCCAAATAGCAGCTGCTTCTGCTAGTCTCAAAGCTATAATTCAGATAGGGTATCTGACTAGACCAGATGGCAAGTAGCTTCTGGTCTGGGCAATTTCACTCCTGGGGGAAAGCTAAGAACAGCCCGAACCTCTTTCAACATTTCACCCCTGGGACTACCCTCAAGGAGAGACCAGGTGAGGGTCTTTGGCTCGCATAGTCAGCACTGCCTGTTTTCTGTCTCTTTCATCACAAGGTGAAGTAAAGAATCCAAACTGGGAGATCCTCCGATTATCTGAACACTTGAGAATTTCTCTCTGAAATGAGATTTCAAACAGCTGCAGGATCCTCAACCAGCTGTTCACTGCTTCGGAGGAGGTGGCATCTCACTCCTGGTCTGGCGGTGGACAGGCCCAACGTCATCACACTTTGGACAAGACTGAGAGCTGTGCACATCTTTCCTTTCCTGCCATTTGCTCACATAGATTAGGTTTGACTCTGGAGAACTGCCAGCTGCAATTAAGAGCTAGCACACTCTTGCTCCCTTATATAACAAATTACTTCCAGTCACTGCTCAAAGCTAGGCCTGCAGCTACCTGGGAAGCAGAAGAGCACTTTCCTTGGAAGAGAACTCCAAAAATAAAACAGGGTTGTGGTGATTTGAAAGACAGATAACTGATCTGCTCCCATCTTGACTAAGCTGAGAAGCAGAAATGGAAGGCACCAGCTCCTGCTGGGGAAACTCCACAGACGGAAAGGAGTCTGCCAACAACTTTTGGCGCTACAACCAAAGTGTGTACACGGTTCATGGGTAGAAACCACAGAAGCGAGGGGGAAGGCTGGCAGGGCAACAGACCTCCAGTGACAAACTCTGGAGCTGAAGGATGATGTGTGCTGCTTGCTGTGAAGGCAGGAAAGACCGAGGAATGCTGGGATCTCTGCCTCCTTCCTAAGATGTTTCTCCTGCCTTCTATGCTGGTGGGTCCTAAAGTCCAACCCAACTGGCTCACTCCTATTACATTAGATTTTAGCAGAGGCATAGTGTGGGTGGGGCGAGGGGGGCTGTCGCCCTGGGCACAGTCTTTCCGAGGGTGCATTTTGCTCCTCATGCCGCCCCTGCCAGTCCCAAGCTGCTGTGCGAGTCTGATCCCAGCCTGGCAAAGCCGTGTGGGGCTGGCAGGGTGTCAGGAGGATGCAAAAGGCTGATTGGAAGGGTGCATGCCTGCCCAGCTGCGTCCTCCTCATATTCGCCCTTCCAGCCCGTGCGTGAGGAGGATGCAACAGGCATGCAACACGGGGGGGGGGGGGGCAAGAACCTCTGATTGGGTTAGAGTTCCTAGAAGCTTGTAAATGGGTGTTAAAACTATGGAGTCTTTTCAAGCACCTTAAGCATAGGATGCAAAAGGCATAAAGCCTGTCACTAGAAAATGGCATATCTTCCATTCTCATGTCAAAATAGCAGTTGGCAGATTTACACTTTTCCTCCATGCACGTCCCCTTTTAACTATCAAGCAGCATTGTGAATTTTATGTTCTCCTCATTAAGCTTTCAGTAGCCCAATAAACATAATTAATCTGTTCTTTTCAAGATAAGCTTACTGATTAAATTCTCAACTCTGGGAATTGGGAAGCAGCCATTCTGCATATTTTTACACAGCTATGCACGTTAACCACACCCACTCTTAATAATACTGAAAGAAATCTGGAAGAAACCAGCAAAGACCCAGGGACAGGTGAAACTGCAAGCGCGCGTGTGTGAAGCCCACTACATTATGCCAACCACAACTGCCGAAACACTTGAGAATCTTTTATATTTCAGCCCTACTTGCTTAAAGAAAACCCCATCGTTCAAGCACAGCAATATTAATGAACAAAATGGGCCAGCTGGCTCCATCAGGGTAATGGAGGTTGGATTTCTAAGCTGCTTGTCTGCTTCGTGAAGGAGGCAGCAGAAGGAATGCCGGGGCAGTTGGCCCTTCGATTTTGTGCCGTTATGGAGTAGGTGGTTTTGGATGGTGTGTGTGTGTGTGTGTGTGTGTGTGTGTGTGTGTGTGTGTGAGAGAGAGAGAGAGAGAGAGAGAGAGAGATCACCTGCTTTATGGCAGTTGTAATATTAGCAAGGAGGACTTGGGGGCTGCTTTGGGGTGAAAGAGGAGGGACTGCCTTGTTCTTCCCTTGTGCTTTTGGCAACAGAGATAGGAGTGACTGCACACTTGCCTGCCTTATTTATCTCACCCAACCACCAACCCAATTTCTCCTGTCCTCCTATTCCCTTTATAAGCCTGTTGTTGACTTTGGCAAAGAAAAAGCCATGTGTCACCTCCATCCAACTTCAAAAGTCTACTTATTAACCAACCCCCTCCCCCTGAAAACCTAGAAGAGAGATGGCCTCTTTCCAACGGGCTGTATCTGTTCTTTCTAAAACTATCCCTCATGCAAGCTTGCTCCCTCTTTTCTCTTCTGTGCCATGTCTTCCTTAGACTGTAAGCCTGCAAGACAAGGATTGTCTTGCTTATCTTACTCAGTTTTATGTGCTTTGTAAATTATAAACCTTCAGTTCCTTAGCAGCTGGCCTTTCTACCTTCATGGACAAAAACAATCCACCAGTAAAAAGGTTCTGATGGTTCCAACTCTTGTTCCTATTTCATTTCATTTTTCCACCAGCATTCTTTCCCAGCTCATACTTTCCAATTGTCTATAGGATTATGCCGTTGCAGCATGTTCCTACAAGGCAGTAGGAGAGCGATGCCAGGTTTATAAACCTGGGAATACATGGGAGTGGACCATGTGCAAATACCTTGCAGAGAGATAGATGCTTGCTCACCTGATAAGGGCAGGGTATGTGATACTCTTTGCACCGTTCCTGTATCCACGTCGTCTCCCACACTCCTCGGTAAGCTTGCTCATAGAAATAGCAGCCAATCACAACCAAGAGTGGCACGAGGTAGAGGACGCTGAAGACACCGATCCGGATCATGAATTTCACCAGCTTGTCCTGGTTCTCCTTCTCTAGAGGAATTTCAATACGAACCCGATTTAAAGAGATGATGCCGGCGAGTAGCAGAGAAACCCCAACCACCACATACAGGCAGAGGGGAGCAAGGACAAAGTACCTCAAGGCATCCACGTCATAGAGGCCAACAAAGCACACGCCGCTGATGTTGTCACCTTCGATTTTGTTCATCGCTAGGAGGATGATGGTGAGGGTCCCTGGGATGCCCCATGCACTGGCGTGGAAAAGGAGGGCTTTTTTCTCAATGGCTTCGCTGCCCCACTTTGGCACAGCTGCCAGGAACCAAGTAATGGTAAGGATTACCCACCAGACGCTCCCAGCCATGGTAAAGAAATAGAGCACCATGAAAAGCATCGTGCATGCTTTGTTGTGGGAGCCCTGAGTCACCGTGGAAGCCTTGTACGTGGTGGGGCTGGAGGCATTGCAGGCCACCCGGTCCTCTAGCAGAAAGCCAATGAAGAAAATGAGCGATACCATCATGTAACAGACGGCATAAAAGATGATGGGCCTTTCTGGGTAGCGAAACCTCGTGACGTCAATCAAGAAAGTCAAGAAAGTAAACAAGGTGGCCGAAAGGCAGACAATGGAGATCACACCAATGAAGTATCGTGCGAAAGAGAGCTCTTCGCGCCTGAAATACATATTCGGGCAAGGAGGGGAACAGTCCCGTACCCGCAGGAATGTGTAGCCCAGATCTGGGTCGATTTTCAACTCTCGGGGGCACCAGAAGCCGTAATCTCTTTGTACCGCCACTGGTGCTTCTTCCGTCGCTTCCCCAACTACGTTGAGATCGACAAGGCGAGGGTAAGGCTCGTCACAATCTGGGAACCTAGAATGGCAAGAAAGGAGAACCTGCTGTTGGACACACACATTTTACTAATGTCAACAAAATAATCATGCGGCTGGCTTCTTTGGCCCTAAACCAGAATAGCCTTGGAGGAGAAACAAATGTTGGGTGGAGAGGAGGAGATGTTGTCGCCTCAAGGTTTTGAGACAGGCTGTATACCTAATAATCAAAGTAACATTCTGACACTAGTCTGGGAGTTTTAGACATCGCTTTTAAACTTGTTTTTAAACTTTGATTTCTATTGATCATGTTAATGTTTGTATTCTTGGGAAACTCCTTAGAGGTCTTATTTAAAATTAAGCAGTATATACATTTTGTTAATTAAAATAAATCAAATCAGTCACTTTGACCAACTTTTATTTAGCACACTTGGCTGTTTTTACCAATACATATGACCTTCAATCCTCTGACTCCTTACTACAAGTACCTCTCCTATCTATTAGATGGTCTCTGTCAGGTTTCCTGTGCCTTAGACCAGCACTTTGCCCACTGGGTGGCACCAGCCTGCATGTGAACAAGAGGAAGGGTGTAGGGCAGCAGATGGACAGTGAAACTTCATGCTGGACTTGAAGAGAAGTGGGCAGAATGGACTGAGAGGCTTTACGTCTCTATGGCTTTACGACTGAGAAGGTCTCTCTTAAGAAAATGGAGCCATGCTTAGGGCGAATGACAAGATGACTCAAGTTCGCTGCAAAGCAGAACAGAACATTGGTTGTCTGGTCTCCTGTAGATTATGACCAGCTTTCTTTGAACACAAACTATGAGCCTTTTCTTGTAGCTTAGCCAAATGAGGAGAGAAAAAGGAGAGATGCAAAAATTACACAAAAAGCCAAGTTGTCCTTGTGGCTGGAGTGATTATTCTCACTATAATGCCTTTATTAAGCTAGTAAAGCCTTTCTAGTCTGTCTCAGCTGCCCTGTGTACGCATTGTTTGTGTTCTTTATGTGCCATGAAGCCTTCACTTGGCATATTCTCCTTTTTGAATGAAAGCAAAAAAAGATTTGAGATTACTCAATCAAAGTGGGGAACATGCACAGCCGGTTTGAAGACTGAACAATTGTTTTGTCATTCACCATGCCACCACCTTTTTGTCTGAAAGGGGCAAGCAGGTTTGTGGGGAGGGAAAAAATGAAAAGGGAGATTGGAACAGGAATTTTCAAGTGTTTGACGAGACTCTGAAATGTAGTAGCCTCTGCCTGCTGGGTAGGAACCCAGTCAAAGCAGGAGAGTTACTGTGGGTCACTTACTTGGTTTAGTGTCCGGAAAAGGGAGGGAAAGGGGGTACAGCACTAAGGCTGGAAAACAAAGTCATTTTATAATTCCTGGAACGTGTTAAAGTCTGTAGGTGGCCATTTAAAAACACACACAAATCCATAGGATTTCTCACCTGCTGCACTCCATATCCTCTGACCAAGACACACCAAACATCTCCATGAGTTTTGAACACTCACTGTACGCTCGCTGGCAAATTCTGCGACATGGAAGGGAGACTCTGCCATACTCCATGCAAAGAGGAGCATAGAGAGCACACAGGAATGGTCGAAAGTCCCGGGAACATTCAAGGTTCACCATTGGGTGGAATGGCTATGAAGAGAAAACAAAATTAAAGAGCTCCAAGCCACCATCTCAGATTCCGTCTTGTGAAACAGCCTGGGTGGTTATCATAATCTAAGATCTCAGAATCTCTGCCCACTTTTTCAGGGTGGGGAGGAACAGATCAAATACGACAGATAATTCTGGCAACAGACTGCAAGGAATGCCAACATAAATATTTGCACAATGCCATCATAACGTACTTTCACTTTGCTTGGTGGACTTGCACCTTCAGAGGTCACCACACAAACCATGGGCCACTGAGCTGAATAAGCCCCCAAGACAATTGCTTGAAACCACATCCTCACCCCACCCATTAGTAGCCCTTTACATGTGGCAAAACCTAGAATTTATCAAGCCCCTGATGGCCACCAGACATGGCTGATGAGCTGCATTTTGTTTAGCAAGGCACAAGTTATACAGGCCTAGTTTAATAAGAAATGACCATTCACAGGGCAGATCTGGTAGGTACACTGGTGCCCATGGCCACTGTTTTGGTGATCCCTGACCTATTTCTATGGGAAAAGCACCACAGACACACAGCACTGTTCACTATGTCGTGCCAGACAAACACGTTCAGCAAGCTAGAAATTTAACTCTATAGATCAGTTCTTATATGTTAAAGTGTTTTCTAAGATGCTACCCTTCCTTGGTGGTACAATGTAGGTAGTAAATATGAATTCACCCTGAGGCTATCCTAGACATTAAGCTGCCAAGTATTCAGTTTTTAGATAGGAGCAGAAAAATATGGCACATTCCTTATGAATTCAAGAGATGAGAGCAGGGGTGTAAAAAGAGACCAAACCAACAATACATGCTTGTTGAAGTTAACACTGCTATGCTACAGTTTGCTGTATAAAAACCAGATACAATACTATAAAGAAAGAGATGCTATAAAGTATGTTTTTAAACAGAGGTTGGATGGCTGTCTACCATGGATGCCTTAGTTGAGATTCCTGTATTGCAGGGGGTTAGACTAGAGGACCCATGGGGTCTCTTCCAACTCTAAGATTCTATGATTCTAAGTAATACATAGTTGGAGTACTGTAGTAGATAGATAGTGTGTTTGGTTTGGATTGGGAAAGACTTACCAGTAGGTTAAAATCCCAACTCAGCCATCACAGGGTGGCCTTGAGCAAGTCACTATCTCCTACATAATCCTATCCTACCTTCACATGGAGTGGTTGGGAGGATGTGATGAGATAAGCCAATGTATAGCACCCTGAACTCCTTGAAGGAAGGGTGTGATACAAATACGATGCGATAAGTCAGTTCCCCACACCCCAACATTACAATAAGCTGTCTAGACATAAAAAGTAATGAGACACACATGCTGTCAGCGACTACGATTGCCAGTGTCCCCAGAGGAAGTGAACATATGCAAATGAGTACATGGTATTAGTGTATGCAGATTTTTAGTTGGCAGTCACCTATGAAAGCAATCACCAGGAAGCCATTTGATCACTCTCTCCCTTTGGAGAAGGGTGGTGTGTGGGGGGGGAGGGGACAACATCCCCTCCGAAATCTCTGATGGCAAGACTGCTCTTCCACTTAATGTCATTCCAGCTCCAAAGCTGGAAGAGGGAAAATTTCATACATAGCCTCTAGAACAGCCTTTCTACAGATGTTCTGGACTACAACTCCCATCAGAGAGCAGTCCTGGCTGGGGTGATGGAAACTGTAGTCCAGGCTCAACTACGTAGTTCCATTAGCTGCAGCCAGCACAAGGCCTCCTACTAGCGCAACCAGACTCCTGCCCTCTCCCCCATGCCCCCCCCAACTGGCTCTGGGGAATCAGGGAAAAACCCAAGAGTGTGCAGAAGGAGAGGGGACTCCAGTGAACAAGCAGGAATGCTTCTGTTGAAAGAAAACAACCTTGAATTCCTCCCCGAAGAATTCCTCCTATCTGAAGAAGTGTGCATGCACACGAAAGCTCATACCAAGAACAAACTTAGTTGGTCTCTAAGGTGCTACTGGAAGGAATTTTTTTATTTTTTATTTTGTTTATGCTTATACTGAAATAGCTTTGGTCCATAACCCCCATGATTTCTTTCTCGTGTGTGGGGGGTACCATGCAAGGCTGGGAGTGGGGTGGAGAGAAAGAAAGACAGAATAGTCTTCTATTAGCTTAAAGAGAGACTTAAAAGCAGACATCATGCAACGAGAAGCATATCTACAAAAGCAGCAATCAGGAAAAGCATCCGTCTCTACTGAGGGGATTGAGCCATGCAAAAGAGCTTTCCTCCTACATTTTTAATTCACATTCTCCCTTACTATTAGTGACAGGGTGGAATTCATGTCTCATTTTGTTATTCTAATGAACATGGTGCCTGCACTTTAGAACAGGACTGTTGCCTCTATGTTACCCTAGTAACTATTTGAATTTGTAAAGGGGGGAGGGAAAGGAGCTGAGCCTAGCATTCCTTTGTCTTCCACCCTACAATAGAACTACCGTGTTTCTCCTAAAATAAGACACAGTCTTATTTCCCCCCCCCTCAAAAAAATACAGTATGGCTTATTTTCGGGGGATGTCTTATTTTAACCGCTACGCGTCGGTATGCTGCATAGCCACACCTATCCAGGCAGTCTTAAGGGAGAGGCGCCGTGTCACTATGGCTTATTTTCGGGGTATGGCTTATATTTCATAAATGTGTAGAAATCCTACTACGGCTTATTTTATGGCTATGGCTTATTTTAGGAGAAACAGGGTATGATGGTCTCCGGAGATTGTATGTAACCTCCTCCTTTCGCCAGCCCTCATATTTCCTTCCACAGTGAAGAAAAAGCCTCAGGATATACAGTACAAGTCAAGCATCCAGGAATCCCCTACCACCTATTTTTCTCATGGCATGAACCTATTTATTTAGGCTTAAATACAGTATATGTGATCAACATTAAGTTGATCTACACACAACTGCTCATGTCTAGACAAGCAGAGCTGATAGATAGCAAGGAATATGGGGATATACCGGTAGATTAAGGAGGATTTTCTCCCTGCACACATCAGGGACGGACTTCGGTAACCTTTCGTAATATGGTGCCATGTGCAAGGCCAAAATTTGGCACCCCAAAATGGATCTTCTCAATTATGGATTTTGCAACCCTTGGCTTAGCACCCTGTGCAGGGGAACTGCCTGAACCACCCTAAATCTGGTGCTGCACCCACCCACGGCCCCCTCCTGCACTGGATCTATGGATTCTGAACTTCAGGAGAAAACCTCTTTGTAAACACAGAAGGGTGATGTTGTAAGAATTTAGAGGACGTTTCCAGGTAAACGGGTCCGATTCCGGGTGGAATCCCAAAACCCCAGCAGGACGTTGTTTGAAACCCCCGCTGTCGAAAAACAGAGACCGGACCAGAGTTCTAGTGAGAAGCAAAGCGGCTGCTAAGCCTGACCAGTTTATTTTAAAGTGTAGAGTTGTTGGCAACAGTGTTCTTGCTCATATGACAGACGATGGAGAAGAACCCAGAACAAAAGAGCAGGCGAACTTTTATACACTTTTGACACAGTACAGAACAAAATAGATAATAGCATTACGTGGGTGAGGTAAGGGATTTGACCAGGTGTCAGAAGGGAGTGGGTTCCTCTGGTGGAGGGTCATGTTTAGATACAAAAGGTGTTTTTTCCAGGTGGCCGTTATCTTTGGGAGTGTCCGTTAACCCGTTAAAGATGTCTTCTCCCAACTGTTGGGAGTCGCCTGACAAGATTTTATTTGTGTGCACATTTGCCCTACAGCTTTATTTGCTTAACAAAGATCCCTTCTCCTGACTTGGGTAGGGTTTGTGTATTCTTATGCAAAAACACGTTGGAATACCAGTGGACAAGGATACAGAGAGTCACAAAACGTTTAACACACAGTTTGAGATACAAAGGTTACAAAGGAGAAAGGGGGAGGGTTTTGGGGGTGCAGACACAGTTGTGTTTCTCAGGAAGGAGTGCATTTCTTCCATTAATAAGCGCCCCCCCCCCAAGAGGTGAGATGTGATCTAAAAAGGAAAGTTATGGAGTAGTATTTGGGGAGCAGCGTTCTGGCTGTAAAAGGAACAAAAGCCTCTATAAAGTAAAAGAAACATTTTTTATTAAAAACCCAAAGGCATTTGCTGTTCGCTGCCTCTGACATAAGCCTCAAGAAACAGCAAATATAAACAAGTTAGCAAATGAAAAAGTTGCTTCCCCGCTGCTGATAAATTGTAGGTTTGGGCAACATGGAGATGCAGTACAAAGGAGCCTTCCTCCTTCATTCACATTCAGATTAACAAGGCTGTGTGTTCTATTCACACTGTGGCCCCTCCTCTCTCGGGAGTTTCATCCCCATTGCCATGGTAACCCTACACCCACAGGCTTTGAAGCATAGCAACAGGCCAAGCTCCGGCAAGGAGTGTGAAAAGGGGAGAGAGTCAAAGGGCACAATTTGGCTCCGGGGAATCAGAATGCCAACCTTTGTCCCAGCACAAAAGGCTGGAATCCATAGGAACAGTCCTTTGCCAGCAGAGAAAGGGGTTTGCTAATATCATGGCCAGAAACATGATATGGGAAACAGAGGCAAAGGTGCCAGGGAAGGCACAGGCGTGCAGATAAGCCCGTCCCATGAATTTTATTCTAGGAGAACATTGCTTTTTCAGCCATTTCAGCAAATCATAGAGATGGGGGGGGGAGCTTTATGTAAATCAACCAGCTATTGGAGAGGCAAGCTGTTTGGAAGCAAAGCAAGGATCACTGTTGGGCTGAACTGTGGGGGTGGGATGTAGATCTAAGTTTAATGGGGGGCTGCCCACACCCCCTGCATTCAGCTCACTTCCTAATCAAGGAGTAGCTGAGCAAAACTGAAAGGCCATTATGAAGAACAATAATAATAGTAAGTGGTTTTTGTCAGCCGAAGACTAGAGTCCAGTTCTACCTGGGGCTAATGAAAACTTGGATGCTTCACCTGGCATAGAATACAGCTCCACACCTATCACAGTGGCAATAACTATATCTTTCAAAATGCAAAACTGCCATTGCTGCAAGGGGAGAAAGAAAGAAAGAAAGAAAGAAAGAAAAAGGAAGCCTGGTTGCAATCAAAAAGAAAGTCTTGCATTGCCTCCATTCATCCATGGAAGTTTTTTTACTGGTGCATTTATAGTCTGTGAAACCGCGACAGTGCTCCTATGCTTGGACCCTCTTTGCGAGTTTTTTAAAGGCCTCTGGTTGCTCACTGTGAGAACAAGATGCTGGACTAGATGGGCCACTGGCCTGATCCAGCAGGCTCTTAAGTTCATCTTTTCTAACACAGCATAATTTCCCTGCTGTTAAGCCTCTCCTAGACATTTGAATTAGCCATAATACAGTACCAAGCCATCTGCCTGGGTGACCCCAAAAAACAAAGTCAGTATGCATAAATTAAAAGGCAAAAATGGCAACAACCCCACCACATTCTAGAAGTAAAATCCCCCAATGCACAGTCTTTAAAAACGTTTAGCAAAATGTCTAATTGTTTCATTGTACATTATTTACCTGCTATGCTTGCATGCAATATTGTTTACTGCATTTCTCAAAGCAAGAGCGAGAATAGCCTCTTTAATTCCTTGCAATGTGAGGGTGGGAGAACAGGACTGAGCCAAGATTATGAAAGAGAGACCAACTGTTCTAACATCAAGGAAACTGCAGGACACAAGTGGGAGCCAGACAGTGTAGCTTGCTGGTTTGTCAACTGGGGGGAGGAAGGCCCTCCAACTGAAGCAAGGAGAGCTTCATAAGAAGATACATACCTCTCTTTCCCTCAAAATGTGCAGGGAGAATCTACCTCACTAAATAACCTTTTTCACAGCTTGTCTGATCTTGATGTTGATCATTCTGCTTAAATGTTCAAATCCATAGCTACTTAATACTGAGCTATTATTTTTAAATAGGTAACACTGTAAATATTTGAAAACGAAAAAACATACACATATTTTCTTTTCTCTAGCTTAAACCTTGGTTCCTACTACAAACTTTCATTGTATGAACTCTATCACAGCTCCCCTTTCCATATTTTTGTCAACAGCTGAATAGGTAGTTAGAAAGATAAACTTAATTCAATGACATAGGTAAAACGTTAGCTCGAAGCTACCAACATGAGTCTGACCAAACTGCGGGAGGCAGTGGAAGACAGGAATGCCTGGCGTGCTCTGGTCCATGGGGTCACGAAGAGTTGGACACGACTAAACGACTAAACAACAACAATGTTAGCTAGATGAGGTTTTCTGTATGATAAGCTCTCCACAGAGGGATCATGGTGGAGCAGGGCAATATTCAGTGAGACCATCAGCAAATTTATCACATATTTCAAGAGACGAGTGAATGCTGAAACATACAGGGGTTTTTTTTATTTGTAAGTCAATGCGTATCTTAGCACCCTGATCAATGTTGGACAGCTCCTACCAGTAGTTGCTCTGCTTCTACAATTTGGACAGCTCAATCTGACCAATACGCCAGAATTTAAAGAAACTGGTCAAACAGAACAGTGCCTCTCCTTAGGAAAGAGTTGCTTTCAGTAGCTCCAAGAGACAGTGTTACTCTGTGCGCCTCAGGATCAGACCTGGAGGTGCACAGGGGGTCCTCCACCTCAAATTCTCCAGCAAACCATATTTGGCATTGATATAACTCAAAGTACAAGCTTAAGCCCACATATGAATCATAAAATCGTAGAGTTGGAAGGGCCCCAAGGATCATCTAGTCCAACCCCTTGCAATGCAGGAATCATCTGAAACTATTTGAGGCTGCCAACACATTATAGGGGAACAGTGGAATACAAGAAACTTGATAACCTTAGGGTAAACAACGAAAAACCAGTTTAATATGAACAACAAAATGGACAAAGAAACAAGGTAATTTTCAACATTCCACTTCCACTGATAACCAGATTTCACTACAGCAGCTTTTGGTAACTCTAGAGAGTAAGAAGAAGATACTATTGCTGTAAGCCATACACCAGGCATCCCAAAACTTGGCCCTCCAGATGTTTTGGGACTATAACTCCCATCATCCCTAGCTAACAGGACCAGTGGTCAGGGATGATGGGAATTGTAGTCCCAAAACATCTGGATGGCCAAGTTTGGGGATGCCTGCCATACACTAATGCATCCTATGTAGACAGAAATTCAAGGGCAGAAAAGAAGGATAAATGTGACATACCTTACTTCCCAAACTAAGTTAACTGATGCTAACTATTTTATCTTGGAAAGGAAACCTCACTAATTATGGTATCACAACAGCTCATCCAACTACTAGAATGGATACTACACAGAGTGGGAATCAAAAGAATAGAGAATAAAGGCCTACCCAACCTTTATAGAGACTTTAGTAACTTTTGAGCAAAATAAGGAGACAGCACAAACTTTAAACCAGAGAGAAATTACAAAGATGTGAAGAGATATCGTCACTGTATTGTTAGTATATACAAATTAGGTCTCTGTAAGATACAAGTAATTTACTCTGAAAAATGCCAAGGCCTTCTAGAGGGTTGGAATAGATGACCCTTGCGATCCTTTCCAACTCTACAATTCTATGATTCTATAATAGTGTGGATGAGGGAGGAATTTCAATAGTTAAGAAGTTCTGGGGAGGTATGATTAAAAATATCTGCCCATCACATAAGATTGCTCTACAGAAGCTGAAGAAAAACTGTGTCATTCTCAGCACTACTTGGTGGGGCACAGGAGGCCATTGGGTGTAGACTAGACCCAAACTTTGACTACTAAAATTATACTGTAGAATCAGAAGGTAAGTCTCATGCTTAACAAGGCCAGCATAACAAGGATATTGTTCTGTTTAATTCAAAATAGAGTCTGGGGAACTTTCATCTGTATTAATGTACACTTGTCACTAGGTAAGACTATATTGGAAATGGAATATATTTGGAGAGATGTGGCAAATCTAATCTGGAACACAAAGTGCAGGAACACCAAGCAGCTAGGGTCTTGATCATGGCAGAGTCTGCAGTGCAATAGCAGGATCACTAGCAGGAATGTGTATCTTGTAATGCCAATTTCCTGTGAGGAAATTTTCCCCTTAGGGAATGTTCCTAAAGTTGGGAGCTTAAAAAGCATGTTCAAATTTACTGGAAGTAATTTATAATCACCTTTTTCCAGTTGACCTAGTGCTCCCCTAAATAAATCAGAAGGCAATCACAACTTCTTGACCCCAAGAGGAAAAGTGTTGTTCAAATGAACTGTTATTTTGTACAATATTTGGGAGATATTTTGTATACTGTTTTTTTTTGTGTTTGTGCAACAGTGACATACAAATTAAAACCTCATCTATGTTTAGGTTTGATCTATTGCAGTGAGCATGATGAAATCATGACACTACAGTCAAATCAAGTTTGGCTACATGCTGAAGTCACCAAGAGCAGACAAAGCCAAGTAAGAAATGAGGGCAGGGCCTCCTGGACTAGTTGTATAGGTGAGCCCTGCTAATAAGAAGCATGTTGCAGGCAAAAGGAGATGCAATGCTCACAACTGATAAGAGGGGCAGCCACTACACTGAGATGCAAGCTGACACGTGGGCAAACGAGGGGCAAGGACTTCATGGTAGGAGCACTCTCCTCACTGGTTCTTCATCTCTTGGTGTACTTGGAGGAAGGGGAACCCCCTGCTACTGAAGTCGCTCTAAAGTACGGTTGGCTAACCTGTGACCCTTCAGGTGTTATTCGATTCCAACTCCCACAAGTCCCAGCCAGCATGGCCAATGGTGAGGGATTATGGGAACTGCAGTACAACGATTCCGCTGTAGCAGAATCATCCACTCTTCATAAACGAACACTCCTGTTGGCGTTTATTGCAACCCTGCCAAGCAGGGAGGGGAGCAGATTTTGCCACTACACCTTGTACACAAAAACACGGGGAATCGCTTCTCAACCAACCCACCACAAATTTTCAGGATCAAAAATCCAGGATGAACTACCACCTCAGCACATTTTTTTCTGAATGCCCCCCAAGATATAAACATGCCACAAAACTAGTCCCAGACTCAGGGCTGCTATGGTGATCCATGATGGCTGTATTTATCTATACCATGCAAAGAACTCACTTTTTTATCTTAAGGAACTGCTTCAAAAACCATTTATTTTAAATGGAAAGCACTTCTGTGTAAAAGAACAGCAGTTCAAACTGCATATGCATATAGCCACCTAATACCACTTTATATGCAGGTTTTATGCCGTTTTGCCATGTAGGTTGTTCATAATGTGTAAAGCGTCCTCAAGAGCACCAATGCACCTCTGTTGTTCTGTGCATTATTACTGCAAGCAGATGTAGGGAAGCTCTTCAATTATTTTTGGCAATTCTCCAATACCAAAGGCAATTCCACCACTGAATGCTATCATACATTTAGGGGGAAGTTAACTCTTACCTCCATTGCTAGAGCTGCTGTTTGCTGATCATAATGGTTCAAAAGGTTAGGCATAAACGTGGTGTTGTAAGGAAGATCCTGGCACATCCTCAAGATGATGGGCTCACATGAGAACTGGCTGTGGCCACCTGTGCATCCTATCAGAACAGCCAAAAGCCACAGACAATGGAACACCCAGCTTGCAGCCATCTTTCTGCAGCAATCATGAGATTCTCCAGATTATTTAGTAGACTTTGCTGGGTACCTGTGCACCACTGTCAGGTTCTTCAGAGACCAAAAGACTCTTTGCTTCATCAGCATTTCAGGTCTTCATTTTAAGATCCTTCAGAGAAAGGCTGTTTGCTTGCACTGAGGCAACTTAGCCGAGTCCCACAGAAGGCTTTCATTCCCAAAGCACTAATAAGGTACTTCATCTTGGTCTTTTGTTTCATATTGCCATGCAAGTTGCATTAGGTCATCAAAGCTGGCTGTCTAACCGCACTCCCAAACAGACCCCATGTTGACAGGCTCTCTTTCATTGAGCGTTCTAAAGAAAATAATAATAATAAAACTGTTAAAACTGTATCGCTAACAATTCAAATAAAGTTATTAGTTATGACTCATGGGCTCTCATATAACTTTGGGAGAAAGCCTCTCCCAAGCAGAAAGGCACTGTAAAATATAGTAAACAAATAATAAAATCCAAAGGCAAACCCCACTGACAGAGTTTTCTACTGATCATGTGTGCAAGTACACCAGACATTTACCAGATATTGCCAAGCTTTCAATCATTCCAAACATGTAGTCTGAAACTGAAACTGCTCATCATGTCTCAAGATTTATGAGGCTTGATGTTTTTGGCTTTAGCTCTACTACTACCTCCATTTTTTCTAAATAGCTTATGATTTATGGATTAAACTACTATACGGCTATTTCAGAGCAAAATCTCTAGTTGATAGCTGCAGTCTATAGAAGGCAAAGGACTCATATCACCAGGGTCAAACTGTGAAAACGTTTCCTTGTGAAACAAATGGCAGCTGATTCAGGAGGAAACAGTATTTAATAGAATCATATACTGTACTGTAGCTATAAGGGACCTTGAAGTTCAGCCTTCTGCTCAATGCAGATCTGCAATGCAGGATGAAACTACGTACAACATTCCTGACAGATAGCCACGCAGCCTCTGCTTAAACCCTTCTAGCAAAGGAAAGCCCATCACCTCCAGCTCTTACTATTCAGCAGTTTCTCCAAACGTTTTGCCAAAATCTACTTCCCTGCTGTTTCCACCCATGGGCTCCAGTTGTGCCTTCTGAAGCAACTGGAAACAAGTCTGTTTCTTCTTTCGCATGGCTACCCTTCAGATATATGAAGACAGCTATAACGCCTCCCCTTAACCTCTTCTTCTCCAGCTAAACAAAGCCAGCTCTTTCAACCAATACCTCGTGGGACTTGGGTTTCCAAGCCCCTCACCATCCCAGTCACTTTTCTCTGAATATGCTTCAAGGGCTTTCAAGACTTGATTATTTTGGCAAAGTTTGGCTGTTTTGGACAACACAAGCAATTCATCACTGTCAAAGATTTTAAAAACCCATATTAAAAGCAGTTTGCCAAGAATAACAGAACACAGGAGGCAGTGGCAATACGAAGGCAATCCAAGAAATATTTGGATTGAGCCTGACCAGGATTGAGCCTGACAGCGATCTTAACTACAATTAATAAATGCTGGTGATCCATGGGTACTGACAGGCTAAAACACCCCAATTTTAGTTTCCTTGGGTCTAACTCAGTTTCTTCTCACTTGACTTTTGTACTGTTTTTAAACACAATATAGCAACCATGAAGAAATCATCTTATCCAAATAAAGATTTACCATACCAAAATCTTGATCATTCTGTATATACTAACCTAGATCATTTATGGCACTTAAATCATAACAAGAGAAAAAGCTAACTAGTTACTGTACACTTGCATTTTCAACCAATTGCATGCAAGCCTGCCACTTTCCTAAACTTACAAAAAGAATTATTGCAAGTGTAAACAGAGGTGACTAACAAAAATGAATAAATAACAATCATGACAAATTTCTAGAATTTTTGAAGAGAATTTATTTACCTCCCAGAAAGATGTGCTCACTCAACACAATCCTTAACTGCTGCAGGATTTTAGCAGCTCAATGGCAAAGTGCTATCTGCAGTAATTATTCCAACAGCAGTTTCGGTACAAAAGAAAACAATCCCTCTGAATCTATTCCAATGATTATAGTCAGATTTCTAATTTTTAAACCATCCTACCCTGAAGGTTCATACTGTTCCCCACCCACCCCCCATCCTTCTGATCCCCACTGTGTCCAGGGAGGGGTAACACAACAACTGCAGACTTTATTCTATCCTTTGGGCCCTTGTCTTAATTCTAAGAGGAAAGAAAAGCATGGAACATGGAAGCAAGGAGAGCATAATCTTTTGCAAGGAATGCATTTGGTAGGCATTTTTTCACCCCAGCTGCACCAACAAGGGAAAAAGAAATCCACATTGCTGCAATGGAGTAGGCTTCTCTTACCTCTCCAGGGAAATATTTGTCCCATATACTAGGAGGAGATTCACTCCCTATACTGCCATGTATTGAAGTGGAGAGGTTCTCCATCATCCCTCCCCCATCAACACAACGCTCCTACAAATTATAAGAAACACAAAAGGTTTGACCAAACTGCATTCAGTGCCCAGTGCAAGGAGAGCTCCAGTCACTTTACTCAGCTCTGGATGTACTTCAGTTTCCTTAGAGAGAAACATTTTGCCTCCATTGTTGCAGGGGTGGTGAAGCATGGAGAGAACACA
The DNA here is from genome assembly GCA_034642065.1 of Darevskia nairensis. NCBI lineage: Eukaryota > Metazoa > Chordata > Lepidosauria > Squamata > Lacertidae > Darevskia > Darevskia nairensis. The sequence continues at coordinate 85,145 of JAWWNI010000267.1, forward strand.
TTAACAAAATCCCTTTGCTTCTGGGACCCTTCTAGGGAGCAGTGAGGATGCAGGGGAGGCGGAGCTGATATCTTCAAAACTGGGACACCTTTTAAGGAGTCTTAAAAATATAAAAACTGCCCTGTTGGATCAGACTATCCTAGCCTTTCTCAACTCAAAGTGCCCTCCTTTACTTAAGGGATAGCCTTGCCCCATTGGTGCCCATCTGACCACTTTACTCCTTGGAACTTTCACAAATGCTATGTAATGTCGGTTCTGCATTTGTGAGCTCAACTTCTAGTATGGAAGTACCTGCGCTTTGGAACTCCCTGCCTATTGACACTTGACAGGCACCCTAACTATTGTTTTAGACACTTTCTGAACACTTACCTCAGCAAGTAAATATCCTTTAGTTAACTATATATGTTTTACATTTCTGGCTGATATTTTCTGTGCCTTAATGATAACTATTTTATGAATATCTGTTCAATAGTATTGCAGATTTTATCTGTGTTTTATTACAAGTTTACTGTGTACACAGCTCTTTGATTATGCAACTTTATGCATTTTTCTAAATATACTGATGAATGTTTTAGAGACTATAACTTCCGCTAGCCTCAGACATCATAGGTGTTGTAATCCAACATATCTGGAGGGTGCATGGTTGGCGGAAAGGCTAGGTTTCTGCCTAGACCAGCATTCAGTTTGCAGCAGTAATCAGCTCAAAGGAAAGCCCAGGATGCAATGAAGGCAGTAGAGGCTCTCCTCCGCTGCCACCACCCATCTCCTTTCTTTTTTTGGGGGGGGGGGAAGAAGGTAGAAAACAGTGTCCCCTTAGCATTCATTCATTCATTCATTCATTCATTCATTCTGGTTTCCTCCTGTTCCCCCCCCCCCCCCCCAATGCATGAAGGTGGCTTAAAACCCCTACTTCTCAACAGGGTCCTTTAATTGCCAACACTTTCTCCGAAGTAACACCTCCCTTGAAGGCTGGGAACCTCCCCGGCTTACCCCACAAAAGCCATGGTTATGAAAGCAAGCCCCTCATAACTAGTGTTTCAGTGCCTGCACATGTATTGGGGGGGGGGGAAAGGGTTGGTCAGAAAATAAGGAGGAAATTATCAAAACACCACTCTTCTCTCTCTCTCTCTGGCTGATGAGGAAGCGGCAGGGCAAGCTAAAGCACATTAATTACTAATAACAAGCGCCTGAGTCTTCATCAGTCATCACAACCTTTTTGTTTTGTTTCAACCTTATTATGCTCATTAGTCTATATTAACTTACGGCAAAGCTGCCTTGCAGGCCCTTGATCACACAGAAGAAATAAAGTGGGGGGGGGGAGCAGGATATAAATAATGTTTAATTATAAGATAATTATCAGCTGCAGTTTCAGGAGGCCACCTACCAGGCCCCAAACTATGCAGTGCAGGGGGAGAGGGCACAATGCGAAGGAGGAGGAGACCCTCCCCTCCCTAATCCTCCTTTGGGTGAGGAGGGGGGAGATTTCCTCCTACACACCAACCCCCTTCCCCCCTCCTAAAAAGACATGGCCTGAAAAACACCCACCCAGTTTCTCTGCTTTAACCCTTTCCAACCCTCAAAGCCCACCCACCAACCCCCTCCCCCCTTTGACCTGGACATAATACCAGGAGGGAGGCAGGGGTGCCAACTTGAATAAAATATGGGAGGGGAGGGGGGAGCAGGTAAGCACAGCCCCACATAATTGATCACATGACACACCCACACCCACACAATTTCAATGGCAGTGCCCCTCAACTTTGGAGGATGGGGGAGGCCAGACCCCTCAAATATTTTACTGGGGGAGGCCGAAGGGACCTTGGTTCCTATATGGAGGGAGATGGTGGGAATATATATGAGAACCCCCACCCCCACCCCCACCAAAAAACAAACCTCATCGCGGGAGCCTTTGAGAAAAAGCAAGAAAAAAGGAGGAGGGGGCCCCGCTCCTATAAGGAAATCCTGCCTGAAACCCCCCCCCCTCCTTTCATTGTATTTTAATGTGGGTGGGAGGGGAAGGGGTCGCGCGTGCGCGTGCAGGTGTGAGGAAGCCAATCCTCGGGGGGGGGGGTGTTCGTTCCCTGACAGGAATTAACCCCCCCCCCTAGAAAAGAAGTGTGGGGGCGCCCCTCCCCCCTTCTCTGAGGTGATTGGAGCCTCTATTATTTATCGGTGGCGGAGGCGGGGGGGGTGTTAGCTGTAGTCCTTCTTTGCGCCCCCCCCCCCCGGTTACCTGAGTGCGTCCCTCAGGCGGCGCTGGCCGGCCCTTCCTCGGCGCGGCGGCTGAAGGGGCCCGAATGAAGGAGCCTCCTCCTCCTCCTCCTCTTTCTCCGCCGACGCCGCCTTCCGCCCCGCCCCCCTCGCGCCCCTAGCAGGGAGGGCGGGGCTCCGAGAGAAAAGGCAACCAATCACGCACCAGCCTCCGACGCCGCCCCCGCCCGGTTGCTAGGTAGAACGTGAACGCCGAGAGCGGGTGGGCGGCTTCCGATTGGCCGCCGCCGCAGCCAGGCAACGGTTTCCATGGCGAACGGGACCGACTCGCAGGGGGCGGCGGCGGCGGCCTTGTCAACTCGCGTCGCCTCAGGTGGGAAGAAGCAAGCAAGCAGGAGGCAGACACGTGTCGAGCGTGCCGGCTGGGGAGGGTGGGCGGAGAGAAGCGGCGAGAGTTCAGGTGAGGGGCCTGCGCGGCGCACGCGGGTCGGGAGGAGGGGGGAAAGGGCACGTGTGAATGCGTGTGCGCGTGTCGCTGCGGCCCTTGAGGTCGGGCAAGGAGGGGCAGGCGAGGAGGTGCCTTCGTTGGATGCGAGGAGCTTCGGGGTGGCTCCTGGGCAAGGTAAAACGACTACCAGGCGCCATTGGTGATGATAATGATAATAATAATAATAATAATAATTATTATTATTATTATTATTATTATTCACGGGCCCAATAGCGCTCAGGCTTTTCGAGTCCTGCAGAGGCCCTTGTCAGGCTGGCTTGAATAAGAGGCTTTGGGGGGACTTGGAAATAAATACGCATGCCCTTTCATTTTTTGGCATTTCACTCAGACAGCTATTGGAAAGCAAATTTTGATTATTATTATTTATTTATTCCATTCAAATGCTGCCTTTCTCCCTCCATGGCCTACCTATGTTATGTTCTATCCTTGTGTGTGTGTGTTTGTGCATTTGTATGTGTATGTATATGTATATGAATATGACACACCTGCGACTTTCCTAGAATGAAGTGTTGTTGTTGTTGAAAGATTTTATTCGATTTTATTTTATTGTTGTTTAATCGTGTCCGACTCTTCGTGACGCCATGGACCAGAGCACGCCAGGCACTCCTGTCTTCCACTGCCTCCCACGGTTTGGTCAGACTCATGTTGGTAGCTTCAAGAACACTGTCCAACCATCTCGTCCTCTGTCGTCCCCTTCTCCTTGTGCCCTCCATCTTTCCCAACATCACGGTCTTTTCTAGGGAGTCTTCTCTTCTCATGAGGTGGCCAAAGTATTGGAGCCTCAGCTTCAGGATCTGTCCTTCCAGTGAGCACTCAGGGCTGATTTCCTTCAGAATGGATAGGTTTGATCTTCTTGCAGTCCATGAGACTCTCAAGAGCCACTGAAAATACTCATGGATGACTAGTGGAAGAGGCTTCCATAAGCTGCAAAGCAACTGGGAAGAGTTGGAGAAGCTCTATAGGCACCCTTGGTGCCCAAACCTGAGTGCCTGTACAGGCGCTGCAGTCCAGACAGGTCCCTTGATTCTTTTCCAGCCAGTTAACATTTAGAATCCAGTAATTTAAGGTTCAGTGTTTCCCCACCAACACCCCAACAGAAGGAATGTGGCCACAGGGCCAAGTGTATGGGTTAAAAAAAGAATATTGCAGACAAATTCATGGCGGAAAGGGCTCTCGATGGCTACTAACCAGGACAGCTGTGCAATGTTTCTGAATACCAGTTCCTGGAAACCACAGGAAGGAAGAGTTGTTCCTGTGCTCAAATCCTGCTTGCAGGTTTCCCACAAGCATCTGATTGGCTACTGTGAGAAGGGGATGCTGGATTGGGTGAGCCGTTGGCATGATCCAGCACTTTCTCCTTACATTCTTACTGAATATACTCATAAATGTCTAGTGGAAGAGGCTTCCATAGGTTGCTTTATAGGTGACCTTAGTTTCAAGTCCTGATGCACAGATGCTCTAGACATGTGTTTTGATTAATTTCCATTTCTGTAATCTGAGATGCAGCATTTCCCCCTCCCTAGAGAAGGAAAATTCAACACCATGATCAAGTCAACATGTACCGGTAGTAGTGGTCTCTAGGCTAAGTGTGTGGGTGTGAATGAGTGAGTGAGATAAAAAAGCTTTACCAAACAATACCTAATTGAGTTTATATTCCTAGTAATGTTGACACAAGGCATTCACAAAACAGGCCTGCTTTTGTTGACGGCCTTTGGTTTAGCATTTTTGCAGGGTTAAACCGGGATTAACACAATCCAGGAAATCAGTCTAATGCCCTTAGCTAATATGATATGAGCATTACAGTGCATTAATCTTTCTTAAACATTATCAAATTATGGCTTTTGAGTTAACAGCTGGCCTGTTCTTCTGTCTTTCCTTTCACAGGATTTGTTAGGAATTGGGACATACTTTAAATCAAAGTCTTTTGCCATATGCAAGCAACGCCTCTGAAAAAACATTGAGGCAACCCTGTCACCCTGCACCCTCTTATTTAGCAATAGTATAGCTTACTCATTAGGTGGTGGGTGAAGCCGAAAGATTCCTCAACAAATGATGCAGGGTGCCACCCTACTGTGGGCATTCTGACATCCCACTGTGATTTAGTCACGGTCTATGGCATGAACCACATTTGTTGCCTGAGCGGAATAATCACATCCTTTGAGACCAGCAAGTCCAACTGTGTCATACTGTGCCTCACAATTTTGAATAGTCATAGCCCGGCCTTCTGCAATCTAGTGCCCTCCAGATACTTTGGACTACATCTCCCATCAGTCCCAGCTAGCATGATGCTGCTGATTGGAGCATGGCTATGCTCTGCTGGGGCTGATGGGAATTAGAGTCCAAAACACCTGGAAGGGCATTGGGTTGGCCAAGGCTGCTCTGTGTTCAGAAAAAGCACAACTGTAAAAAGAATGTTTGTGTTTCTACTATCAGTGGGATTGGCAGAAGAGCCAAGTCTAGGGCAGTAGTACTTTTGCCTTTGTACACAGCTCTAGCATTTGCAGAAATGCCTCAAATAATTATTTTGACCCTTGAAACTAATTAACTGGCGTCTTCCTTCAGGAAAGCAATGGCATTTGCACCTCCCAGAAACCTGGATGGCCCGAAGATGCAAACCAAGATGAGCACATGGACACCCCTGAATCACCAGTTGATGAATGACAAGGTGAGTATCATTCAGCCAATTTAAGTATGGGTCTTCCCTCAGACATTATGTTGGAGACACAATCAGAGGGGACATTTGGGTGAGCAGTAACAACAAATTCTCCATAAAAAACAGCTAAGCCCTCAGTCGGCCAGCCTTGACCCTCCTCTAACCTGGCAATACTTGAATGCTCAGATCTATTATGTGAAAAAAAGAAGCGTTGGGATGGTCACACTGGCGTTTGATGATTTCATAAGGGATTAACAAATACATTCTTTGTTTTCTAATGGAGCGTGTCAAGAGTGGATGCTTAAGAGCTTGGAAAGCAAACATTGTATGTTTTCGTGATCAAAGCCTATAAGGCTCACTGAGTAATGCAAACAGCTCTCCTGTCCTCTCCCTTTAAGCCCCTGAACCAAAATGTGATCCAAGATCTGTTTATCATTTCCTTGTGACAATAATGTAACACCCCCACCAAAGGGTTGTCACGGGCAGGTGCTTCTTGTTTCATCTTAAATGAAGCCAACCATATATGTGTAGACACCTTGGAAACAACAAAGTGAGCAAGGATAGAACATAAGAATGTTAGAAGAGCCTGCTGGATCCAGCCAATGGCCCATCTAGCTCAGCATCCTGTTCTCACGGTGGCCAACCAGATGCCTGTGGGAAACCTGCAAGCAGGATCCGATCACTAAAGCACTCTCGCTTCCTGTGGTTTCCAGAAACGTAATCCAGAGTTACATTTGTTGTAATGACTCGTTTCTCTTCAGCAACCCCAGAGCATTTCTAGAAATCCTTCGCCTGGACTGTTCCAGTAAGTAGTCTTTTCACTGAGAATGCTGGAACCAGATGTCATGAAACAGATTGACCCTGGGTTCAGAATCCTCTTTCACACAAAACTTTATGAACCGATAGGTTGTGGTGATGGCAGTGGCCAGAGGTGGCTCTAAAGGAGAATTAGACAAATTCATTGAAGATACCAGAGATCGTTGGCCACAGTGGGACCTCCATATTCCGAGTGTGCTTCTGAATGCTAATTGCTGCTGAATCCTAGTTGTTGTTGTTGTTCAGTCGTTCAGTCGTGTCCGACTCTTCGTGACCCCATGGACCAGAGCACACCAGGCACACCTATCCTTCACTGCCTCTCGCAGTTTGGCCAAACTCATGTTAGTAGCTTCGAGAACACTGTCCAACCATCTCATCCTCTGTCGTCCCCTTCTCCTTGTGCCCTCCATCTTTCCCAACATCAGGGTCTTTTCCAGGGAGTCTTCTCTTCTCATGAGGTGGCCAAAGTACTGGAGCCTTAACCTCAGGATCTGTCCTTCTAGTGAGCACTCAGGGCTGATTTCTTTAAGAATGGATAGGTTTGATCTTCTTGCAGTCCATGGGACTCTCAAAAGTCTCCTCCAGCACCATAGGAGACTCTTGAATCCTAGTACCTCACCAAAGACTCCTAAGTAAGATCGTTGCACCCATCTGTCTCAGGTGACAATGCAGGGGGTGAAGTCAAACTGTTGGAGAATTACATCGCTTGCTGTGGCTGTAGAGACAAATTTGGGAAAGATATGCTTTGTTGCAGCAGAGGCAGATGAAGCTGTCTGGTTGTGCTGTCGCAGATGCTGCAGTAATAGGTAATATTATGCCCCATGGCGCTTCTTCTCCTTGTGCTCCTCCCAGCGGTCTTTCCTCCTCTGGTCACTGCTATGGATGCATAACCTGACTATCTGCCTCCAGGCACTGCGACTGCCTGCTGGGGATTCCCACATGGCAGGATTGATGTCACCAGCCTTCATGTCACAACTGCAGACATCTTTGTAACACAGAGTTGGTCTGCCAACAGGCCTGATATCTGAAGTCAGTCAGTCAGTCAGTCAGTCAAATAAGAGGCAAGGTCCTCTTGTGGATCCACACTGGTTAAGTAGCAGGGAGTAGGAATGAGCAGACAGTTCTCCTGATGTAGAGACACAAAAAGCAGAGTCCCCCACAAGGTTGGTACATTGGTACTTCGCTTGTTGAACGTAATCTGTTCTGGAAGACCAGTCGACTTCCGAAACGTTTGACAACTGAGGTGCAAAGGGCGGTCAGCAAAGTACATGGAGAAAAAAAGAAAAACATGCAGTGGAAGCTGTTCGACTTCCGAGGCGCATTTGAAGACGGAAGCAATTCCGGGTTTTCTGCGTTCAAAAACTGAAATGCTCGGCTTCCGAGACTCTTGAAAACTGAGGTACCACTGTGGTAGGACCTATGCTTTTTAACTTGTCCATAAATAATCTGGGGGTGACCAGTGAGGTGACCAAGTTTACTGACAATACTAAACTGTTTAGAGTTGTTTAAAATAGAGAGAGAGATGATGATGATGATGAGCTCCAAAGGATCTCTCCAAGCGGATGGTAAAATGGCAAATGCAATTCAGTGTAAACAAGTCTAAAGTGATTCATGTCAAGACAAGAAAATCTTAATTTCACAGTTCATGGGGTCTGAACTGGTGGCATCTGACCCAAAACGAGACCTTGGGCTTGTAGCTTGATGAAGGTGCTGACCCAGTGTGCGGCAGCTGTGAAAATGTCAAACTGCATGCCAGGGGTCATTAAGAAAGGGATTGAAAAATAAAACAACATTTAATCAGCAGCAGTTAAAACGCTACATACTAAAGACAGTAGAATAGGGAATACTCTAGGGAGGAGCTGTACAAGCAGGGAGCAACTCCCAATTGGCTCTCTCTCTTGTGCCTGCCAGTCTCTTGGATCTCAATGAAGGGGCCACAGGCAGGTCCCCTGAGTTTAGTTTCAAGTTCTAGACCAGTTGATAATGAGTGCAGGTGGTGCTTCAAACAAGGCCTTGCGTTGAACGGTACACAGATGACAAAATGTGTCTAAGTTGTGAGCGATGTGATTTCAGCTTTACGGGGTTGGCGGCTGGCCGGTTGAAATCACACAAATTAAATGCACAGAAGGCAGGGAGCTTAAAAGCTCTTTTAGCGCAGGGTTTTCCCAGTGTAGAAGTAGCTTTTAAGTTCTCTGCCTTGCTTGCTGAGTTCTTGGAGGCTCTTGCGCGATCTTGGATGGCTCTGTGAGAGCCTCCCAGAGACCAGTAAGCATGGCAGAGAGCTTAAAAACTCTCTGCCTTGCTTGAGGGGTAAGACCCATTCAGTGCACAAGCTCCAGAAGGCAAGGATAGCCAAGTGTGGGGCGGTTCTAAGGAGGTAGTTTGAGTATACACATGTGCCAGCCCCAGAACATACCCCCCCCCCCGTAGTGAGTATGACTGTTTTCAGAACTTCTAAGTTAGAATTTCTTCTTAAGTCACTCATGCCCTTTAGTAGTCTGGGGAGTCACTTATTGGGTCATGCCTAATGGTTTGATTGCTCATTTCTCGTTCAGTCCTGTGTTCACTACTGAACTGTGTTTTATTTACATGTTTTTAAGGTATTTGAAGAAAGAAGAAACCTGTTGGGGAAATGGGTAATGATATTTTCTTCCCTTCATGGTGGGAAAGTCACTTCTGTGGCGCCGTGTCTAGGTGCCACAAAACCCTCAACTCACCTTTTCTCCCTTCTCTCCTCCACAGTTTGACAAATGGACAGACAACCAGAGGCGAAGAGTCCTGCTGGACTTCCTAGAGCGCTGCTCCCTCTTGCAGCTCAGGTTCTGTGTCAAGCAGCTGCAGGCTCGAGTTCCAGTGGAGACCATGGATTTCACCACCAAGCTCCCCAGGGTTTTGTCCCTCTACATCTTTTCTTTCCTGGACCCTCGTAGTCTCTCCCGATGTGCTCAGGTAAAGCTCAGTGTGTTGAGAAGGATGCAGAGGAGAGGTAACAAAGTTTGAAGTGCTGGATATGTTTAGCCTATAATCATAGAGTGTAGAATCATAAAATGGGACCCTGAGGCTCATCTAGTCCAACCCCTTGCACTGCAGGAATCTCAACTAAAACATCCATGACAGATGTTTGTAAACACAAAGCCGACTTTCAGATGATGTCAGTGAACTGAGCCATATTTAGATGGAAGAATTCACATTTCTAAGCATTAATCACAACCCACACTTCTGCCTAGCTTTGCTCGTGAATGCTGAATATTGGCCTAGGCCTTCCCTATGCTGGTGCACCACAGATACTTCAGACTACAGCTCCCATCAGCCCTGTGTGTGGGGCAGATGGGAACTGTAGTCATACAATCATAGAATTGTAGAACTGTAGAGTTGGAGGGTGTCCGAAAGGTCTTCTAGTCCAACCCCCTGCAATGCAGGAATCTCAGCATCCATGGCAGATGGCCATCCAACCTCTGCTTTAAAACCTCCAGGGAAGGAGAGTCCACCACCTCCTGAGGGAGACCGTTTCACTGTTGAACAGAAAGTCCTTCCTGATGTTTAGTTGGAATCTCCTTTCTTGTAACTTGAAGCCATTGGTTCGAGTACTACCCTCTGAGGCAGGAGAAAACACTCTTGCTCCATCTTCCATGTGACAGACCTTTTGATATTTGAAGATGGCTATCATATCACCTCCCAGTCTCCCCAGACTAAACGTACCCGGCTCCTTCAAGTGCTCTTCATTAGGTTTGGCTTCCAGACCCTCGATCATTTTGGCCACCCTCCTCTGCACACCTTCCAGCTTGTCAATTTCCTCCTTAAATGGTGGCGTCCAGGACTGGACACAGAATTCCAGGAGTGGTCTGTCGAAACATTATATGAACCAGAAAAGAGTTGGGGGCCCAGCAACATGCAGTTGTTCCTCTTCCTGGAGTGCCAGCCTCCCTCTTTTGAGCAGCACAAACACAGCAGTTGGAGTTGCAGTTTTGCCCATGCAAATGAGGCAAAGCACATGCCTGAGGGATATACCTGTTTGAAATTCAACTCCACTCCTGCATGCATGAGCCAGACCTCCATCTAGGTTAGACAAGGAAAAACTGCAGTTGCCAACTCAGGTTTTTTTTTTTAAAGAACTCTGTTGTTTTCTGAAGATATTGAAATAGTTTTTGCGTCTGGATTATGTGTCCTCCTCTGTTTCTGATTTTTGCCCCGATAGGTCTCTCAAAACAATAATAATGGCACCGTTGTCATTCTCAGGTGAGCTGGCACTGGAAGAACTTGGCAGAACTAGATCAGCTCTGGATGCCAAAATGTCTGCGCTTTGGGTGGTATCTCAATTTCTCCCCAACCCCGTTTGAGCAAGGAATCTGGAAGAGACACTACATTGAGGTGGTGAATGAGTTCTGGGTCACCAGCCCTAAGGTATCTCTGCAATCCTTGAGAGACAAACGGTTTTTGGAGCTGAGCTGAAAACCTCTAGTTTAGCTTCGTCTTGGATGTGCTGCCTTTTCCCTATGCAGGAACCTTTTGACATTTAGCCTTGTAAACAGACCTGCATTCTGAAGTGGAGCAGTCCCAGTAGAATTGGGCTTTCCCTGAAAGTGTGAGTTGCCTCTTGAGGTACCTAGATCCCCTAAAAGCCTAGTGCACACATGCCTTCCTTCTGATACGTACCTTCAAAGAGTCCATGGAGATGGGCCATGGGTCTGATCCAGCAGGCTTTTCTCGTGTTCTTAAGCCACTCCTCCACAGTTTTCCAGCTCAGTAGCGGCCTGTGATGAAAAGACCCAGCACAGCCCATCATCCTCTTGTCGCTTGAGGCTCAGGTGGTCTTGGTGGCGTGGAGTCCCTTCCATCAGCTTCGGCTGGTGGCCAAGCTGCATACCTACCTGGGCAGGGATAGCCTAACTTCTGTCGTCTATTACTGCAACGTGTTATACAGGCTGTCAATTAGTTTCCGGGCCCAATTCAAAGTGCTGATTTTGACCTATGAAGTCTTAAATGGCTCAGCACCGTAATACCTCAAGGACTACCTGTCCCAATATGAACCAAACAGGACCCTCTGATCATCACCTGAGGCCCTTCTTTGTGTGCCTCCTCCGCATGAGGTCTGGAGAGCGACAACACAAGAATGGGCATTTTCTGCAGTGACTCCCGCTTGTGCTATGCTCTCCCCAGGGAGCCTTGCCTGGCGCCATCGTTACACATATTTAGGTGCCAGGCAAAAACATTATAACTAGACCTTTAGCTAATTAAACCAGGGGTCAGCAAACTTTTTCAGCAGGGGGCTGGTCCACTGTCCCTCAGACCTTGTGGGGGGCCGGACTATATTTTGAAGAAAAAAATGAACAAATTCCTATACCCCACAAATAACCCAGAGATGCATTTTAAATAAAAGGACACATTCTACTCATGTAAACACACACTGATTCCCGGACCGTCCATGGGCCGGATTTAGAAGGCAATTGGGCCGGATCCGGCCCCCCGGGGCTTAGTTTGCCTACCCATGAATTAAACAATCCACAGCCTTTTAAATTGGGGTGGGGGTATTGTTTTTGTTTGTTACTATGTTGTGTGTTTTTGTTTCTTTATATTGCAAACCGCCCCATGATCCTCAGATGAGGAGTGGTATAGAAATGTAAATAATAATACAGTCAAACCTCAGTTCCCAAACACCAAAAACCGGAAGTAAATGCCCCACTTTTAAAATGTTTTTCGGAAGCCGAATGTCCGACACAGTTTCCGCTTGAGTGCAGGAAGCTCCTGCAACTAGTCGGAAGCTGTGCCTTGGTTGTCGAACATTTCAGAAGCCAAAGGGGCTTCCGGAACGGATTACGTTCGACAACCGAGGTTTGACTGTAATAATATCCAAGGGCTTCCCTCCTCCTCATAAGCACACAATTGATTTTGCCCACTTGTTTTCCATCCCTTTAGACCCCTCCAAAAGAGGACTTTGTGGTGGTTGATGTTCAGCCTATAACGAAAGAGGGTCTGGAGGTGAAACTGCCCCTGTCGCCGTCAGTCCTCCAAGCAGCATCTCCTCTCGGAAAGAAGATGAGCAAGGAGAAGCAAGATCTCCCTCCCTGGCGTTCTTCTGATAAGCATCCTACAGACACCATCAGATTCAATTACCTGGACAACTTTGATCCCATTGAGCAAGCGAGGCAGGCGTAAGGCACACCCTCCTGTCTGTCTTCTTCTTTTCTCTGTCAAACAAAACTAATTTGATGTTCAGCTGCTCCCTCTCCCCCTGGGGTAGGTGACAACCCTGCCATATTCAGGAGAAGAGTTATTGTTCTCAAGTTAAACCCTTAGTTTAAACGCGTTGCTTCTTCAGTGGTAGGATGAACAGTTGTTGCTCTTACTCTTGGCATAAAGTCTTGGGAAAAGATCTAATACACATGCCAACTATCCTGCGGTCTATGTGTTCAGTAGTCCCAGTTTCTTCCTTAATAACAGAACATTTCTCTTCTTTCAAAACCCAGCCCACCAAACGTAGCCCAGAGCAACAGTTCAGATGCATTAGAAGGGCGTGGGGGCGAGTTTTGTGGGCTGGTGGGAGGAAGATTATTTTTCACGAGAGCAGATGACAGTGCCAAGCATTTTTCTGCCTTGTTGTTCTGGAAAAGTAACCTGTTGCCAGGAGCACAGATCAGATCCCAGGCAGAAAGACATTCACTTTTCACAAGACTGATGTGATGTGCCTGAGTAGAATTAGCTTACTCTTCCTCCGGGGATCTTAGGGTAGTGTCTGCAGTTCTCCCTCTCACACTTTTTTTGTCACAAAAACCTGCCTGTGAGTTACGTTAGGCTAAGAGAGCTACTGGCCCGAGGTCACCCATTGAGTTTGGTGGCAGAAAGGAGAATCGAACCCATGTCTCCCAACACTCTAGGCATGATACCATAGTGGCTTTCATGTAAATCAGTGTTCCTCAAACTTGGGTCTCCAGCTGTGGTTGGACTACAACCACCATCATCCCTGAACACTGGTCCTGCTAGCTAGGGATGCTGGGAGTTGTAGTCCCAAAGTTTGAGAAACACTGATGCAAATCTACAGAAACCTTTTGAGTGATTGAGCTGTGATTCCTGCATTGCAGGGGTTTGGACTAGATGGCCCTTGGGTTCCCAACTCAACAGTTCTGTGGTTCTATGAGTGCTGAAATATCTGAATATCTGGGCAATAGCCCCATTGAAGCACAATCATATGCATATTGCTTCAGAAATAAATTCTGCTGAGTCCACGCTACTCTTGTATTGGAGCCTGGGACTTCAGTCCTAAGCCCCCGGGACTCACTGCCAGGTAGCTGGGCTTAGGGCTGCAGCTCCAGTCTCTGAAATGAGAGGTGGCAGAACAAGCGTCAGGCTCATGCATTTTTTTTTTGTATTTCAAAAAAGGATTTGCCTCTCCCCGCCCTGTCCTGGGAAATCCTTTTAACTTCGTTTAATACATCTCTCTCTCCCCCCCCCCCCCAATTCTTGCAGTAGGAAGAAAGGAGGAGGGCTCACCCCAGACCTCAGCCAGTCAGCCTTCCAGAAGAAAAGGAAACCAAGCAGTGCCTCGTACAAACTCCGAAAAGCAAAGTCCCTGGCAAGTATCCCAAGTGGTCAGCCTTCTGGGCTAAGCAGCAAACTTGTTGAGGTGTGAAGACTTTGGTGAGGAAGGGAGCACCCTCAATGGTGGTGGCCCCCTCCCCAAAGCCCCACTGCCTTGCATTGCCTTTTGAGTCTTTAGCTGTCTAAGTCCACCACTTAAGGGCTGCAAGTTGTCGTTTAGTCGTGTCCGCCTCTTCGTGACCCCATGGACCAGAGCACGCCAGGCACTCCTGTCTTCCACTGCCTCCCGCAGTTTGGTCAGACTCATGTTAGTAGCTTTGAGAACACCGTCCAACCATCTTGTCCTCTGTTGTCCCCTTCTCCAAAGCTGGCGTTAAATCTTGGAGCCTCAGTTATGGTTGTTGCCCTCGTGCTTCTGCCGTCCTGCTGTGCAGCCTTGATGCAGAGCTCACACTTTGCAGGCGGAAGGTGGGCAGGTTCAGTCTCTGGCCCCTCTCCTCAAAGAGGCGCCACCAGTCAGAACAGACAATAGTGCCTGACCTGGTCCAAGGCAGCTTCCCAGCAGTTATTTGGGTGGGTCGCTGTGTTTTTGCTCCATGGAGCTAGCTCCCTTGCTTGCCTCGAGGGCACATCCGACTGCAGACTGAGCGTCTTCGGCTGCATATTTCTGCCACTTTGGGGAGGACTTTGTGACTCAACGTGCTTTGCTTCCTTGTCCTCCAGCAGCCTGGGGCTGAGCTGCCAAGGACCCAGGAGTGCAGGAATCAGGTATACGGAGCCTGTCAAAGCCTTGCTTTGTGTGCTGCACTCATTCCTGGTGGGGTGAGAGACTCTGACCCTGCCTGTCCCATCACACGGCATCCTCGACCCTGACATTTTAAGCCCTTGCATGCTCACCTGCTTCTCTTTAGGTTGATCCCTGTCAATCATTATGTTGCTTCTTTTTAAGTCACTTAAAATTAATGTCTGCCTTTCACACACTGTCTGCGTGTCCCATCCCAGTCTCATCATTCGGATTCTAGCAAAATGGAAAATGCCCGTATTACTCTTTTCACACACACCCTTTTTTAAAATTATGTGAAGGTAGTATTTAAAGATTAATGATTACGGCTTTGTTGTTGTTGTTCAGTCGTTCAGTCGTGTCCGACTCTTCGTGACCCCATGGACCAAGGCACGCCAGGCACACCTATCCTCCACTGCCTCTCGCAGTTTGGCCAAACTCATGCTAGTAGCTTCGAGAACACTGTCCAACCATCTCGTCCTCTGTCGTCCCCTTCTCCTTGTGCCCTCCATCTTTCCCAACATCAGGGTCTTTTCTAGGGAGTCTTCTCTTCTCATGAGGTGGCCAAAGTACTGGAGTCTCAACTTCAGGATCTGTCCTTCTAGTGAGCACTCAGGGCTGATTTCTTTAAGAATGGATAGGTTTGATCTTCTTGCAGTCCATGGGACTCTCAAGAGTCTCCTCCAGCACCAGAATTCAAAAGCATCAATTCTTCAGCGATCAGCCTTCTTTATGGTCCAGCTCTCACTTCCGTACATTACTACTGGGAAAACCATAGCTTTAACTATACGGACCTTTGTTGGCAAGGTGATGTCTTTGCTTTTTAAGATGCTGTCTAGGTTTGTCATTGCTTTTCTCCCAAGAAGCAGGCGTCTTCTAATTTCGTGACTGCTGTCACCATCTACAGTGATCATGGAACCCAAGAAAGTGAAATCTCTCACTGCCTCCATTTCTTCCCCTTCTATTTGCCAGGAGGTGATGGGACCAGTGGCCATGATCTTAGTTTTTTTGATGTTGAGCTTCAGACCATATTTTGCGCTCTCCTCTTTCACCCTCATTAAAAGGTTCTTTAATTCCTCCTCACTTTCTGCCATCAAGGTTGTATCATCAGCATATCTGAGGTTGTTGATATTTCTTCCGGCAATCTTAATTCCAGTTTGGGATTCATCCAGTCCAGCCTTTCGCATGATGAATTCTGCATATAAGTTAAATAAGCAGGGAGACAATATACAGCCTTGTCGTACTCCTTTCCCAATTTTGAACCAATCAGTTATTCCATATCCAGTTCTAACTGTAGCTTCTTGTCCCACATAGAGATTTCTCAGGAGACAGATGAGGTGATCAGGCACTCCCATTTCTTTAAAAACTTGCCATAGTTTGCTGTGGTCAACACAGTCAAAAGCTTTTGCGTAGTCAATGAAGCAGAAGTAAATGTTTTTCTGGAACTCTCTAGCTTTCTCCATAATCCAGCGCATGTTTGCAATTTGGTCTCTGGTTCCTCTGCCCCTTCGAAATCCAGCTTGCACTTCTGGGAGTTCTCGGTCCACATATTGCTTAAGCCTGCCTTGTAGAATTTTAAGCATAACCTTGCTAGCGTGTGAAATGAGCGCAATTGTGCGGTAGTTGGAGCATTCTTTGGCACTGCCCTTCTTTGGGATTGGGATGTAGACTGATCTTCTCCAATCCTCTGGCCACTGCTGAGTTTTCCAAACTTGCTGGCATATTGAGTGTAGCACCTTAACAGCATCATCTTTTAGAATTTTAAATAGTTCTGCTGGAATATCATCACCTCCACTAGCCTTGTTGTTAGCAAGGCTTTCTAAGGCCCATTTGACTTCACTCTCTAGGATGTCTGGCTCAAGGTCAGCAACCACACTACCTGGGGTGTACGAGACCTCCATATCTTTCCGGTATAATTCCTCTGTGTATTCTTGCCACCTCTTCTTGATGTCTTCTGCTTCTGTTAGGTCCTTTCCACTTTTATCCTTAATTGTGGTAATCTTTGTACGAAATGTTCCTTTCATATCTCCAATTTTCTTGAACAGATCTCTGGTTTTTCCCATTCTGTTGTTTTCCTCTATTTCTTTGCATTGCTCGTTTAAAAAGACCCTCTTGTCTCTCCTTGCTATTTTTTGGAAATCTGCATTCAATTTCCTGTATCTTTCACTATTTCCCTCGCATTTTGCTTGCCTTCTCTCCCCCGCTATTTGTAAGGCCTCATTTGACAGCCACTTTGCTTTCTTGCATTTCTTTTTCATTGGGATGGTTTTCGTTGCTGCCTCTTGTATAATGTTACGAGCCTCCATCCACAGTTCTTCAGGCATTCTATCCACCAAATCTAAATCCTTAAACCTGTTCTTCACTTCAACTGTGTATTCATAAGGAATTTGATTTAGATTGTATCTTACTGGCCCAGTGGTTTTTCCTACTTTCTTCAGTTTAAGCTGGAATTTTGCTATAAGAAGCTGATGATCTGAGCCACAGTCAGCTCCGGGTCTTGTTTTTGCTGAGTGTATAGAGCTTCTCCATCTTTGGCTGCAGAGAATATAATCAATCTGATTTCGATGTTGCCCATCTGGTGATGTCCATGTGTAGAGTCGTCTCTTGTGTTGTTGGAAAAGAGTGTTTGTGATGACCAGCTTGTTCTCTTGGCAGAACTCTATTAGCCTTTGGCCTGCTTCATTTTGAATTCCAAGGCCAAACTTGCCAGTTGTTCCTTTTATCTCTTGACTCCCTACTTTAGCATTCCAATCCCCTATAATGAGAAGAACATCCTTCCTTGGTGTCATTTCTATAAGGTGTTGTAAGTCTTCATAGAATTGGTCAATTTCAGTTTCTTCAGCACTGGTAGTTGGTGCATAAACTTGGATTACTGTGATGTTTTACCACATCCAGCTTACCAAGGTTCATGGTTCTTACATTCCAGGTTCCTATGCAATACTTTTCTTTACAGCATCGGACTTTCCTTTCGCTTCCAGGCATATCCGCAGCGGAGCATCCTTTCGGCTTTGGCCCAGCCGCTTCATCAGCTCTGAATCTACTTGTACTTGTCCTCCGCTCTTCCCCAGTAGCATGTTGGACGCCTTCCGACCTGAGGGGCTCATCTTCCCGCGTCATATCTTTTATATGCCTGTTGTCTTTGCCCATGGAGTTTTCTTGGCAGGGATACTGGAGTGGCTTGCCAGTTCCTCCTCCAGGTGGATCACGTTTGGTCCAAACTCTCCACTATGACCTGTCCATCTTGACCTGTCCATAGCTTCCCTGAGTAATTCAAGCCCCTTCGCCACGACAAGGCAGTGATCCATGAAGGGGGATTACGGCTTGGCTTGTCCTAAAAAAACAAAGAGTTTGTTGTTCTTTGTGCAGAAGCTTGATTTTAATGGAAGTTTTGCATAAGTAGAGGATCTACTACTGCCTTCAGCAACAGTGCTCCTTCACATGCCAGAGGGACCAGACTTTCTTCTTCAGTTTAAATTTTGGAGACTGTAGCCAATAAACGCATTCTTTTCACACTCAGCAGTTGAAGTGTTGACTGCTGTGCCCTTATCTGCCTTTATTGCCTGAATGGATTTCTAAGTACATGTTTTATTGGTCCTGGCTTTCCCCAACACCCTAAACAAACAGATTAAACAAACAGATTTAAGCTGTACTCTTATGCACACTTCCTGGGAGCAAGTACCTGGGTTGGGGGAGAAACAACACACTGGATTTGGCTTCCTGGCAGTGGCCCATTAACATGGACCAGGGTGGGAACTGGTCCCTTATAGACCTGCAACCTCATTGTGGTCATCTGATGAAGCCTTTCTGGTGATGCCATGTGCTCCCAAGCTCCCAAGAGCCAGTGTGGTGTAGTGGTTAAGAGCGGTGGACTCGTAATCTGGTGAACCGGGTTCGCGTCCCCACTCCTCCACATGCAGCTGCTGGGTGACCTTGGGCTAGTCACACTTCTCTGAAGTCTCTCACAGAGTGTTTGTTGTGGGGGAGGAAGGGAAAGGAGGTAGTGATAAAGCGGGATATCAAATCCAAACTCCTCTTCTTCTTCTTCTTCTTCTTCTTCTTCTTCTCTGCTCTGCTGTGATCTGGAGCAGTTCTCCATTTTGATTTTTAAACACATGTTAAAATACTTCCTTATTTTCCCAAGTCATTTCTGGGTTAGTGACCTAGCCATATTTTTGAACTGTCATCCCAATGTTCTATTACTTTTTAAACAGTATTTGTATTTTACTGTTCATATTTTTTTATTTTTCTATTTGTTGTACATCACTTCAGAAAATGTTTATTATTAAGCTGCCTATAAGTTCTGGAAATAGACATGGAGGAACTTATTTCTGAGTAAGTTTGAAGAGCTGTTTTTCTATGTTAAAGAGCAAAGGCCTAGTTATCACTCTGTTTGTATTTCGGGTGTGGGCATAGCACACCATGAAAGTGCTCTGGCACGCAAAAATATTCCCCACATGCTTTCATTGGGTCTACTCTTGAGTAGGGCTTGGTTAAAATGCAACCCCTAATCCTTTTTCCAGCGTAAAAAGTCCTCACCCTCTCGCTTCCAGGTTTGTCATTTATTGCTCAGCCGTGGCAAGAAAATAGCTCTAAAATTCTTCACTTGCAGCTAACCCAAGACAGTTGAAAGAGCTGGCCAGTGTGTGTGTGTGTGTGTGTCCCAGCTGGCTGTCAGGCCTGCTCACACACTGCTCCTTTCCTAAAGAAACTCAGTTTCTGCAACTAAAACCAAAAGGCTACTTGATTCCACCTGCCTTTGGGGTCGGGATGTCCTGTGTTTGGATTCTCCTCCCCAGAGAAGCCTGCCTGGTGCCTCCTCTGATATCTCCTTGACACCAGGCAAATACTGTTTTGTTAAACAACAACAACAACAATGCTGGAAGCCGCCTAGAGTGGCCGGGGAGACCCGGCCAGATGGGCGGGATATAAATAATAAATTATTATTATTATTATAACAACAACAACACACACCCAGACATTCTATCATCTCATATACTGCTTTTAGTTGTCGTCAATCCATGTTGCTGCTTTCTATGTGCTTTTATAAGTGCAATTTGCTGTGTTTTATTGCTTTGTTTGAATTCTCCTAATTGAATGCATTCACAATGCAGTTAATAAATAATTTGCCAAAAAAAAGGACATCGGAACCTCGGTTTTCGAATGTAATCTGTTCAACTTCCGAAACGTTTGAAAACTGAGGATCAAAGGGCTGTCAGCAAGTTCAATGGGGAAAATAGAGAAATGCACTTCAGGAGGAGCCGTTCGACTTCTGAGGTGCGTTCGAAAACGAAGCATTCACTTCTGGGGTTTCGGCGCTCGGAAGCCGAGACATTCGAAAACCGAGGTCTGACTGTAATTACATAAACCAAACAGAACAAAAGACACTTGCCTGAAAGTGAGTCCCCCACTGAGTTTCATGGATTTTCCCCAAGTACCGGTATGTGTGTAGGACTGTGGCCTTTGTCTTCTTGCACATTTCCTACCTGCTCAGAATTTAGATAACAGCAAAGTTTGGCTGGTGACTCAAGTTATGACTCAAGTCGTGTGTGTGTGTGTGGTTTTAGGTCAGGGACTGTGATCGCAATTCTTGGTTCAGTTGACGGATTCAAAACCGCAGGAGATTCATATCCCTCTAAATCTCATGAGAACATGAGAAAAGCCTACTGGACCATCTAGTTAAGCGTCCTGTTCTCACAGTAGCCAACTCCTTGCCTGTGGGAAACCCGCAAGCAGGATCTGAGCACAACAGCAACTCTCCCCTCCTGCAGTTTCCAGTCACTGGTATTCAGGAGTGTTGCTGCCTCAAACTGTGAAGGCAGAGCACAGCCATCAAAGGCCCTCTCCTCCATCATTTTGTCTAAGCCATCTAGGTGGAGCGAGTCCCATAGTCTAACTACTTCTGTGCGAATGACCTTCTTTTGCCTGCCTTGAATCTTCCATCACTCACCTCCATCGGATGTCCACAAGCTCCACGAGAAACTACATTTCTTGCTTTGTTTCTGCCTCGCTCCCCAGATGTCCCTCTCCGCAGACCTCAGCTCACAGCCAAAAGCCCCCGCTCGCCCCAACTGGGCTACTTACCAGCCTGTGGGCTATCCTGCCACCAAAACAATGGCCAAGATCCTTGCCCAGAGCGCCCAGTGGAATGCTGGGATACGGCCGGCGCCTGCCCAGGGTCCAGTCCCACAGCTGAGCGAGAAGGGGAAGAAGGCCTTTGCACGGACAAGCAGAAGCTCTCCAAGTCAGTAAACCCGGGGATGGTTCATTTCACGTAAGGGTGGTGTGGTGTGGTGGGTGAGCATTGGAAATTTCAACCCCCTTTCACTCACATCATCATGTTGTTATTTTATTATTACTACTGAGTTTTTGAAATTGTAGACAAAAGTTCAGTATGTATCACTCTCACTGTGGGATGCATAACACTGGTGCAGTCAATCACAACATTCCTAGAATGTACACGAAGGGTCTCAGTCCTCCAGTTGGAGTTTCCTGTACCTGGACTGAGACCACTTCCTCTGTGTGACCAGAGGTGGGAGTGGCCTTACCTGTGCAGTTACTCAAAGTCACAGGTCAGCAGCCATTTCACTCTCTTCTCCATCGGAACTTCAAGCAAGCAACACCTCAAGAGAAGATGCACTCTTGGCTTCCAGCCAAGAGGGCCCAGATGGAGCCTTCTCCCTTAAGGAGAGTCTCCACGTATACACATTTAATCTAAGTTAGCCTGCCTTTCTGAGACTTGTAGAACCTTGGAAATGTCTGTGAGTAAACCTTTCTACTTTTAAAGAGCATTGTGCCGTGTATTTACTTTTAAGGGGGTACCAGGGGAAAGTACCAGGAATCTGCCTTGTTTTAGAAGTTCAAAAGAACTTGATCGCCACATTTTGCTGCGTTTAATTGGGCATGAGAATCTCTGCAAGTTTGGAGCTTGTTAACACAAGCTGGGATAGGAAATATTAAACAATATTCCCTCATCCATATTCCCACTCATCTCCCACACTCACCACGCACAAATTCGGCCGTGACAAGAACACTAGCTAAACGTAAGTGATTTTAAAGAGAGCTTTTCAATGAAAAAGGGACCCAAAACTACATCCCTCATAAGTTGGATGAAATAATAAAGCTGTGACGAGCTACAGTCTCAACCTTAGGCAAAGCAAAATTAGAATTAAAAGCGACACCAAAACTTGGCAGCTACATTGGCATCAGTAATCTATTACTGATAACCAATGCAGCTGGTAAGAAACAAGGCTAATATAGTTCCTTCTCTTTTTGTATCGTAGGTTAGAGGGTTAGTTTGTTTAAAAGGCTGGAGCAACAGGCTAGCCAAATTCTGCTATGCGCTTTTGGAACAGATCGCTGATGTTCCAGGACACTAGCAAACATTATAAAGTCATTAAGTAATTATTATTATTGCTATCATCTGAACATGTTTGGGGGGAGAGAAGGCACTGCTGGATGTATCCAAGTGCCCCCCCCATCCCCATATCTTAAGACAAGCCTCCGTTGCAATGCAGATATGTTGGAAGAATGTCAATGTCAGGTTTAATTTTGCAAGGGGCTGTTTCCTTTTAGTTTCTCCCTGTTGATGTTAACTACTTCATCTTCTCTGCCTGTTCCAGCATCTCCACTCTTTGAAAGCCAGCCCTGGGAACTTCCCCCGTCAGACATGGGATCTGATGCAGAACAGGAGGATGGAGAAAACAGACTTTTCAAAGCAACATATTGAATTAATCTCCCCAAGGGAAAGACAGATGTCGTTGCAGGTTACAATCGTGTTCCACAGCTACGAGCCCAGCTTTCTGAAAAGGGGCTCTTTGGACGAGGATTAAGAATCGTGGATTTAGGTCTGCATTTCCATGGTGGACTAACCAATGACTAACCAATGGACTGTTGGGACAACCTGGATTTTTTTTTTTTAAAAAAAAATACTGTTCAGATAGGAACTTGGTACGTGGCCTTAGACAAGGCGCTATTTCTCAGCCTTAGTTTCGAAGCTGTAAAATGGGAATGGTGGTTGTCTACCTCATCGAGTTGTTGTGGAATTGATGGTCAGCAACAGTGCTGTGCTATGCATATCTACTCAGAAGTAGGCCCCACCGAATTCAAGGGGACTTACTCCCTTGGTAAGCATTTATAGGACTGCAGCATCAAGCAGACTCGGTTTTCGTAATGGTTACTGGTAACTTTGGAGTTATTACATAAAGAGGAAAAGAACGCAAAGGAAGGATTTAGTTCCAGTAGGTGGCTGAAACATAATCAACGGTAAGAACATGATTAAACAAAACGTCCTAAACAAAAGTAGCAAGTGTGATGCTCATCCCTCTCCCTCCTTTCCACAAACACCCTTTCTTGTTCCCCCCATTATCAACATTGAGACTGTAAGCGGTTTGGGGGCAGAGACTTTATAAACCCTGTACACTGTGATGACGTATGGATGGTCCTGGGCCTATCAGTTGGGCAGCAAACTGGGTCCACCTAAAAATAATAATAATAATAATAAAGAAGGGTAGTAGTTTCTGTGTGCTTGAGGGAGTCTCCAACCTTAACCACACAATTCAGGTGACTCCTCCACCTCCACCCTTCAACGGAACGTTTAGGGAAAGGGTGGGAGGGAGAGAAAGAAATCCAAAATTAACAAATCCAATTAGCACTGTAAAGAAACTTTCACATATTTTACTTCCTTGGCTTTTATCTTTCCTGAGGGAAAAAGCAGCCCTGCTTCTTTGCCCTCTTGCCATTGGTGGATTCTGGGATCACGCAGTTTCAGCCTGTTTTCTGCTGCTGTGGGACCTGAACTGAAGGATTCAAGTTACAAGAAAGGAGATTCCAACTAAATAGAAATACTGTTCTGAAAATAAGAGCTGTTCAGCGGTGGAGCAGACCCTCCCAGAAGATGGTGGGCTCTCCTTCCTTGGAGGTTTTTAAGCAGAGGTTGAATGGCCATCAGCCAGGGATCCTTGAGTTGCGATTCCTGCACTGTAGGGGGTTGGAATAGATGACCTTTGGTTGTCCCTTCCAACTCTAAAATTCTACGACTCTATATGCACTCAGCAACATCTGTTTCTCTCTGCCGCCTTTAAGCTTATTGTATAGCCAGATGGAGAGATTTGCTCACTTCTTTGTAGCCTTTCAGTTGGTCCTAATAAATCAATTTCCCTGCTGTTACATTTGGATTTTATTTCCTCTCTTAGACTGCAGTCCTAACTCTACCTGGAAGTTGGCCCCATGGAATTCAACATGACTCAAACTTCTGAGCAGGCGGTGGGACTGTGCTGTATAATTAAGCCTTCTAATCTGGGAAACAAAAGAACATTTAAATGCACTCGGCAGCCCTGAAAATAACTCGCCTTTTGGGTAGCATAATTTGGCTGCCTGGATCTCGGGGAAGGAACGCCACCCCCCCCCATCCATCATGACGCCAACCACTGGAGAATCCCCTATTGCAGTGATTCCCAAACTTTTTGGGGTCACTGCCCCCTTGGTTCCATAGACTCCAGTGCCCCCTACCCTCTAGACAGCATTATTCAGAATAGTGGTTTGCACAACCTTCTAAGGAAGATAATAATGCAATAAAATTCCAAACAGTAACAGCTGCACATTTATTCAAAATCCAATTGAAAATAATGAATACAATGAAATTGATGGACTTGACCCAGCGATGCCAGCTTTCCAGATAGTCACCTCCAGTGCCCCCCTTCTGCCCCCAGGTAATCCCCCCCCAAGAGGGCCCTACTGCCACCCACTTTGGGAACCACTGCCAACACGAGAGTTTCCTCCGCCGCCACCAACTTCTCAGTAGAAGACCTTCTCCAGGTAGGCATTCAGGAACATTCCTCTGGGGTCCAGCTTCTCCCGGATGGAGCAGAACTCCTGAAAGCCAGGGTACATCTTCTCAAAGTCCCTCCGAGTGCACGTGTGGGCCTGTGGGCAGAGAGCCAATTTTATGAAAGCGCCCTTCCTTCCTCTATGTGGGTCTGTATCAGGTCGGTGGAGACTTTTGAGCCTGAGAGGCATGTTCCCTGGTCAGAAACCTTCCAGGGCCATCATGTCAGTGGTGGGCGGGGCCTACATCAAGAGTGGGTGGGGCCTATATTGGGAGTGGGTGGGGCAGAGCCACTTCACAGACACGCCCATTCCATGCCCTCAACTCCCTCCTCTGCCCATCTGCCTCCCCTCTTTTGTCCTGTCTCCCATACACCACTGGGGCTTAAAGAAGTCCACAAATAACAACATTTTGGAGGTTGTTAGACTGGTCTCAACTAGGGCCAAGGCCTTTTCAGTACTGGCCCCAACTTGGTGGAACGCTTTGTCACAAGAGACCAGAGCCCTGCGTGATTTGACATCTTTCCACAGGGCCTACAAGTAAGAGCTGTTCCGCCTGGCCTTCGGGTTGGACTCAGTCTGATGTTTCCTCCCATTATGGTTTTGATTATGGGCGATAAATGAAGCAGCATTTTAAATTTTAAATTGTATTTTAACCTGTATTTTAATTAACAGTTTTTTCTTTCTTTTATACTTTATTGTAATTTTATTGATGTTAGCCGCCCTGAGCCCGGTTTCGGCTGGGAAGGGCAGGGTATAAATAACATTTATTATTATTATCCCATTGGCATCCACAAAGGTTTATTACAAAGCCTACCGGTAGTTGCTGTGGGATGGTGATTTTTTTTAATTTTTGGTCTGTGTATGTGGCCACAGCGAACAAGGAGGTTTTACTATTCCTTCCCCAGACGCAATCTCCTCTAGGGAGTGTTCAATTTTGCAACTTTCAACTTCCCGAAATAAGGGGTGCCAAAAAGTTGTTGCATAACATGGGAATAAAAAGGATATTTCAGTAAAATTAACATACTGTAATTAAGTTTGTATGTTGAACAGAAGTTACCATCGGAAAGGAGATTCTGGCTAAACATTAGGAAGAACTTTCTGATGGTAAAAACAAAATAATAATAATAATAAATTCCTTCCAGTAGCACCTTAGAGAACTTCTGTTCAACGGTGGAACAGACTCCCTCAGAAGGTGGTGGGCTCTCCTTCACCTCTTGAACTACTGCAATGCGCTCTACGTGGGGCTACCTTTGAAGGTGACCCGGAAACTACAATTAATCCAGAATGCGGCATCTAGGCTGATGACTGGGAGCGGCCGCCGGGACCACATAACACCGGTGTTGAAAGACCTACACTGGCTCCCAGTACGTTTCCGAGCATAATTCAAAGTGTTGGTGCTGACCTTTAAAGCCCTAAACGGCCTCGGTCTTGTATACCTGAAGGAGCGTCTCCACCCCCATCATCCAGTCTGGACACTGAGGTCCAGCTCTGAGGGCCTTCTGGCGGTTCCCTCACTGCGAAAAGGGAGGTTACAGGGGAGCAGGCAAAGGGCCTTCTCAGTAGTGGCGCCTGCCCTGTGGAACGCCCTCCCAGCAGATGTCAAGGAAATAAACTATCTGACTTTTAGAAGACATCTGAAGGCAGCCCTGTTTAGGGAAGTTTTTAATGATTGATGTTTTAATGTATTTTTAATCTTTTGTTGGAAGCCGCCCAGAGTGGCTGGGGAAACCCAGCCAGATGGGCGGGGTATAAATTACTACTACTACTACTACTACTGGGAGCTTTCTAAACAGAAATCGGATGGCCATCTGCCAGGGATTCTTTAGCTGTGATTCCTGCACTGCAGCGGGTTGGACTGGATGACCCTTGGGGGTCCCTTCCAACTCTACAATTCTATGATTCTATGAACACTGCCCCCACCTTCGTACCTTTGCCCAGTGAGGCCTCCCTCCAACCTTCTTCATGATGTTCTCATAGGCGAGCCAGTAGTCAAGGTGTGGGACGTCTTTCCCATAGGGCCTGAATGGGACAAAAAATAAGCTGAACTTTACTCTCCGTTGTGGAACAACATAGCTGAGCTTCAGTTCTGATTGGCGCTGAATGGGAGTTCCATAGTTTTGTCTCCAAATACTTCCGTTCTAGCCAGCCGTTACAGGAATGCCAACCAAGGAACAGAGCTTGAACAGTTTTCCCTCCTCCTTGCCAAGCCCTTTTCCTTTTGGGGTCGTGCCTTTTAGATGTTAAGCCTGAGGACACCGGCTGCCCAATCACTAATATTTAGCTTCTGCCTTATTGATCCACTGTTAGGCTCCTCTAGTCCAGCATCTGATCCTCACAGCCACCAACCAGGTCCCTGTGGGATGCCCACAAGCAGGAACCGGGCACAAGAGACCTCTCCCCTCTTGCTGCTGGTATTCAGAAGTGCTATCGCCTCCGACCGTGAAGGCAGAGCACAGCCATCACGGCTAGAGGCCACCAGTAGGCTTATCCTCCAGTACCCATCAGGCACCCCAAATGGACCCGCCTGGACCCGACTCGTCTTACCTGTACATGATGATGTTCATGTAGCAACTGTCCCTCTGGAAGCAGGGGCTCAGCAAGATGTCGTCTCCCCGGGTGAAGCGCACTTCCACTGGGTAGTGGGCCACCACTTTGGGGTTGCTTTCCAGAACCCCCTTCAGCTCCAGGAGAGCCTCCTTTGTTTTCTCACTGTGAGGAGATTGTACGAAAAGACCCAACGCTGTGGAGATCTTGTGCAAGGGGGTAATGGTCAATGCCTCCCTCCCTTTCACAAGGAACTGCGGTAATTGCCAGCCAGGAGATTTGTGGCCCCCAGGGTGAAGGTTCTCCATCTCTGACTTAAGACACTCAAACAGGCTTTGATCATTTTTTTTGGAACATCCCTTTCTTCCCTTAGGAACTGTCCAAGGTCCTGAAGGAGCCAGGCCCTGGTCCTCCCGTCAGAACCAGAGAGGAGTCCCTTTCCTTGCTCCAGAGCAGCCCCCTTCCAGCATTGCTCACCGTCTTGCTGCCACATATTAAGAGCAAGACCATGACTACCGAGTTAGTTAAATATATTGTTGCATGCCAACCCCAATCTCCAAGCGGTGAGAGACTCCAGGGGTTCCCGGCGTTTACCCAGGTTCTGTTTCCTTGGTCAGCACAGACTGTGGTGTCTTTAGAATATTTGGTTTTATCTACCCATACATACCAGCTGAGCCAAAGATGGAGGGGCTCACAGCATTGACACCCCAACAGATCTTGCTTCTCCATTGGACACAGCTATGACTCCAGCACTAAGCAAGCAAGTCTCTGTGTTTCCAGCTTCTAGTTCATCTCACACTCCAAAACTCCAGCTCATGTTCTCCTACCTAGCAACTAGGTGAGGGGGTGGAGGACCCCCCCCCATTATCCAAATGGGCCTCATCACTTAGTTATAGCAACCTGGCTCATCCTTTTGGGATGCTGATATGGACATTTGAGTGGCCAGCTAAGGTTGTTGCCTAGCAAAGAAACTTGTCCAGCAACCTCTTAGATTCTAATACTCCCTGGGTACAGGACCCCAAGGACTGGAAGACACCCAGGGCATCATCCAGACTGGCGCCCCAAACCCACAACATCATTCAAATTGGAGAGGTGACTACAACCTGAATTTCACATGTGAAAACCCACCCCACCCCTGATCATCCTGGAATCAGCCCTACTCTTTTAACCCTCTGTACACGAGGTCAAATCGGCTTACATGGGGATGGCCCAATCCTGCACGTGCTGTTTGAAGCGGCACTCGTAGTTGAATATCTTGTAGCTCAAGTTGACATTCTCCATTTTGCCAGTGAAGAGGAGCCAGAAGAAGAAACGGTTGATCCAGGGAACCAGGCAGGGCAGGAATGTGCTGATGGAGGAGGAGGAGAGAACAAGTTGGAAGTCAGATGGGCAGAAATCCGAGGTCGGTGGGAACATGGGCTGACCCTTCCTTCTTCCCCTTCGAGAGTAGCTGGGATGGCAGGCTGTGGATTGTGCCTGAATATAAGAAACTAAGACGAGCTTCCTGGATCAGGCCATTAGCCAGCCAGATGCCTGTGGGAACCCACAAGCAGGATTCATGCCCAAGAACCCTCTCCCCTCCTGTAGTCTCCCGCAATTGGTATTCAAAAGCATTTCTGCCTCTGACCGTGGAGGCAGAGCACGTTATGATTTTTGTCCAAGCCGAGCGGCACACAGCTGCAGAGAGGCTGGTCTGACTTTTGCCTGTCTCACTAAGCCATGAGAAAACGTCCTTATCTGTGATGTTTATGTTTCACTGTACTGTTGTACTCTGTACTTTTGTACTCACTCTTCTGTACTCACTCTTCTGGCTAGACCTAGATGCCGGACAGACGGCTTTATGCCAGCTCTGACTTACTGAGATGGCGGCAGAGATTCTCTCTGCACTTTTCCTACAATAAATAGTTTAGCCTAAATCATGGCTTGTGTGTGTTGTTCTTCATGCTGGGGAACAATCACATATGACTGTTGTAATTCCCATTCCACCTTAACAACAGACTGAGGATGGAAGCTTGTCACGTGTCTGTATAGTGTTCCAGTGTGCTGCTGGGAACTTCCGTTCTTCAGTCTGTACTTTCTCTTTCGTTTGCTGAACATGGAGGTGACTGCACGTATGCTTTCTTTGTCCTCATGTTCACTCAATAAATGCTTGTAAATATCGCTCATGCCAGACTCTGAGGTGCATCTTCTGCTGCTGCATGGATTGGGAAAGAGTGCTTAGCTTCCTGGAGCTAGGTCTCTGGTTTTCGGCTGGTGTTCCAGGGGTTTGAAATTCGCCCGGCAGGTCAGCCGGGGGTGTATGGGCCAGAAGGGAGCATGTCCATTGCTCCTGTTTCCCTGGACAAATCACAACAATGACAGCGCCACCGGACTACTCCTGTAGCCGGGGATGTGTGCACACGGCTTTGCTCTGGCTTTGGGGCAGTCTCACAAACTGCCCCAGGTGGGGTATTTGCTGACAGAGCATAGCCAAAATGGTTAGTGGCCACCGATAACCCTCTCCCCCTCCACGAATTTGTCCTATCCTCTTTTAAAGCCATCTAGGTTGGTGGTGATCACTGACTCCTGCGGGAGTGAGTTCCAAAGTTTAACTATGTGCTTTGGTGGGAGCAGTGCCCTCTAGGATGAGGAGGGGCTTCAAGTGCATCCCCCCCTTGCAGAAGCCCACTGGCAAGGACCAGACCAAAGGCAGCTTTTTCCTGGGGAGGTGAGTCAGCTACAAGCAGCAGTCTCTTTGCATGGACACAGATGGCGTTGCTAAGACGCCGTTGTTACCAAAGCAAGGCCTTTGCTCGCACACAGTTTCTCCAGCAGAATGAATTCCATGCTGCTGGTGCAGCTCAGAGACAGGTGCCTTCAATTGCTTATCTAGTAGATTTTGCGCAAACTCTGCTGCAATAATCTTGGACCATCTAGCATAGTTAACCTATGGAACTCCCTCCTGCAGGAGGCAGGGATGGCCACCAACCTAAAGGTAAAGGTAAAGGGACCTCTGACTATTAGTTCCAGTCGTGGACGACTCTGGGGTTGCGGCGCTCATCTCGCTTTATTGGCCGAGAGCCGGCGTACAGCTTCCAGGTCATGTGGCCAGCATGACTAAGCCGCTTCTGGCGAACCAGAGCAGCGCACGGAAACGCCATTTACCTTCCCACCGGAGCGGTACCTATTTATCTACTTGCACTTTGACGTGCTTTCGAACTGCAAGGTGGACAAGAGCTGGGACCGAGCAATGGGAGCTCACCCCGTCGCGGGGATTCGAACCGACGACCTTTTGATTGGCAAGCCCTAGGCTCTGTGGTTTAACCCACAGTGCCACCCGCGTCCCTTGGCCACCAACCTAGATGGCTTTCAAAGAGGATTAGACAAATCCATGGAGGAGGAGAGGGCTGCCGATGGTTACTAGCCAGGATGGCTCTGCTTTGCTTCCACTGTCAGAGGCAGCAATGCTTCTGAATCCCAGTTGCTGGAAACCACAGGAGGGGAGAGTTGCTCTAGTGCTCAGATCCTGTTTGCTGGTTTTTCACAAGCATCTGGTGAGAACAGGATGGTGGATTAAATGGGCCATTGGCCTGATCCAGCTGGTTCTTCTTATATTATTATGTTCAAAGACCCCCAACAGAGTAATGCATGAAAATCAACGTCTTCAAAACAATGACACTTTTCCCTCCTGCTCCTTCTTGCCTCAGTACAATGCTTGAAGCGCCTGTGTTTAAACAGCCCACATTTATTGCATAAAATACGTTTCCCAGTACGTTTCCGAGCACAATTCAAAGTGTTGGTGCTGACCTTTAAAGCCCTAAATGGCCTCGGTCCTGTATACCTGAAGGAGCGTCTCCACTCCCATCGTTCTGCCCGGACACTGAGGTCCAGTGCCGAGGGCCTTCTGGCGGTTCCCTCACTGCGAGAAGCAAAACTACAGGCAGAGGGCCTTCTCGGTAGTGGCGCCCGCCCTGTGGAACGCCCTCCCATTAGAGGTTAAAGTGATAAACAACTATCCTACATTCAGAAAATACCTGAAGGCAGCCCTGTTTAGGGAAGTTTTTAACTTGTGATTTTGATGTATTTTAATATTTGTTGGAAGCCGCCCAGAGTGGCTGGGGAGGCCCAGCCAGATGGGCGGGGTACAAATAAAAAAATTATTATTATTATTATTAATAAAATGCCACGGGAGTTTGACTTGCTGGTTTCTGTTGCTCCTTCCTATTAAGCCAATCTGTGGGTGCATCTTGTAGAAACCACCACCAGCCAACAGTTATAAGGCCACTGGGCTCAATGGCTTCTGGATTTGTGGCTTTCTCTGCCAAACCAGCCCCAGAGAGAGTGTCCTTTCAGCTGCTGCCCACAAGATGGCAGAACAACTGCACACATTGCCCCACTAACTTGCTCTGGAATAAAGGAAGGATCAGAGTTTCAGACCAAGGATGAGATTCTGAACGTGGGGTGTGCTTGGAAGTCAGGAAGCTTCATTCGCCAGCCTTTGGCCTTCAATCTCCCGCCCAGCCTGCCCAGAGCAGCTTCTTTGAAATCTGCGGCCCTTCCCACACGGATGCCTTGCCAAGGCAAGCTGAATCTCACCTGACCCAAAGGAGGAATTCTAGCAGGTAGTATCCGATCACGTAGTCCCAAAACCAGCTGGCAGAGGAAGTGGGAGGCTGCAAAGGCACGTGAAACGGGAGAGAGTCAGGCTACAGACATTGCCCAGCAGGGAAGATGCGGCCTTGAAAACACACACACACAACACAGACGTAGCAATGGGGAGGGCAGGGTGGAGAGCTTAAAACTAAGATAAGATTTCTTTATTGCCATTGTACAAGTACAACGTTGTACAAGTGCAACGAAACTGAATGCCATCCAATAAAAACAAAACAGAAAACAAACAAAAAACCCCACACACATTTTCAGTCACACATGCACATACGTACACACTCATCACAACTCTCCAAGGTCATATTATCTAGTTACAGCATTTAAGATGGTTATAGCTCTTGGGTAGAAGCTATTTTTTAAGCTGTTTGTTCTTGATTTAATTGTTCTATATCTCTTGCCTGAAGGCAGTGGTGCAAAAAGATTATATCCCGGATGAGATGGGTCCTGTAAAACAGGCACGTCCAACAGATAGATCATGATCTACCGGTAGATCACTGGATGTCTGTGGTAGATCACTGGCTGCCCCAAAGAAGCTCAACAACTTTGGCTCCCCTAAAAAAAGCTCATTTTTTTGCCCTGCACCCCCCAAAAACAGGGATTTCCTTCTCCCTAAAAAAAAGCTCAACAACAACTTTGACCCGAATGCCTAAAAAATGAGGCTTTCCTCCTCCCCAAAAAAGCTCGACAACTTTGACCTGAACCCCAAAAAAGGGGGTAGATCACTGCCAGTTTTTAACTCTGTAAGTAGATCACAGTCTCTTGGGAGTTGGCCACCCCTGCTGTAAAATATTGGTTACTTTTTTAAGGCAACAGGAACTGTATAGTTCTTCCAAAGATGGGAGAGGATGAAACTGCTCTCTGATCAGCCCAGTGTCCTGATGAGGAACCAAATCTTCCCCTCTCTGGTCATCAGATTGATCCTTTGATGAGCAGGGATGATCTGCATGGATCAGCTGTGTGGGATGCTTTGCTTGTGTGCGTTCATGTGGGAGAGTGTGGGGTGATCACACCCACCGCTGTCAGGCAGCTCCAGGAAGACCCCCCATGCCAGGAGTAGGGATCCTTCTTAAGCCCTGGGGTGGGGGGCAGATATTTACTTCCCTCCATCCCTTGGACCAACGACCTGTCTGTCACCTGGCATCACTATGTCATCAGCTGATTGACAGGTGGGTGGTCCTATCCACCTGTTGATCACCTGATACCATCCCATCCAGCTGTTAAAGCTGCGTCTCAGGTTTGGAGGGAGATGCTCACCAAGCAGCGCTCAACTCCTACACGTTGCCTGATGGACGGCTGTGCATGGTGGGATCCTGATCTCTGCAGAGAAAGCAGCCACCTCTCTGCCGACCCAACACCTGGTGTGACATATTGTCAGGGACATGTCCTCCCCTGCCAGTCTGGCACTGAATGGGTACCGGCAGCCTCAGCCTTTGTTGTTGACGGACACGTCTCCCAGTGAGTCTGCCAGCTCCTCCCTGGGGGAGGAGGAGTTACCAGGGAGCAGCCAGGTGGGAAGGGGGCTCCAGGAGGCTGCAGAGAGCCCCAGCACCGCTCTGCAGACTCACTCTGAGGGGGAGACACCGTTTCCGGCACCCGCTTTACGCAGAAGGGTCAGGGGACCAAGGAGGCGGCATTTCAGGGTTGCCCTCCCTGCCTGCTGACTGTCTCGCCAGAGTGGTGCATGCTCTGGTTATCTCCTGCTTGGATTACTGCAATGCGCTCTATGTGGGGCTATCTTTGAAGGTGACCAGGAAACTACAATTAATCCAGAATGCGGCAGCTAGAGACTGGTGACTGGGAGCGGCCGCCGAGACCACATAACACCGGTCTTGAAAGACCTACATTGGCTCCCAGTACGTTTCCAAGCACAATTCAAAGTGTTGGTGCTGACCTTTAAAGCCCTAAACGGCCCTGGTCCAGTATACCTGAAGGAGCGTCTCCACCCCCATCATTCTGCCCGGACACTGAGATCCAGCGCCAAGGGCCTTCTGGCGGTTCCCTCGCTGTGAGAAGCCAAGTTACAGGGGACCAGGCAGAGGGCCTTCTCGGTAGTGGCACCTGCCCTGTGGAACGCCCTCCCACCAGATGTCAAAGAGAAAAACAACTACCAGACTTTTAGAAGACATCTGAAGGCAGCCCTGTTTAGAGAGGCTTTTAATGTTTAATAGATTATTGCGTTTTAATGTTCTGTTGGAAGCCGCCCAGAGTGGCTGGGGTAACCCAGCCAGATGGACGGGGTATAAATAATAAATAAATTATTATTATTATTATTATTATTATTATTATTATTATTATTCAGAGTGCCGAAACTCTGGTGTTGCAACAGGAGGGGGGCACTTCCGGATTCTGCTAGCGACTAGATGGTCATGTTTTAGGATAGCTCCGCACTGTACATACTTTGCACAATAAAAATAGTTGAAAGGCAAGACAGACTTGGTCTTTACTCATGAGCAACTGTTAAGGGACCTGACACATATAATGTGAGGTGCAGGGCGGGTGGGCATGGTCTGGGCAAAACAGCCTTGCAGGCCAGATGGAGAGGCCTGGTGAGGCAATTTTGGCCTGTGGGCTGGAGGTTGCCCACCCCTTCACAGAGGCTCAGTTTATGCCTATTATTATTATTATTATTATTATTATTATTATTATTATTATAGCCTAGCCACTCTGGGCAGCTTCCGGCAGAATATAATGCATAATAAAATGTCAAACAATAATAATAATGAAAACTTCCCATTACAGGGCTGCCTTCAGATGTCTTCTAAGAGTTGTGTGGTCCTTTATCTCCTTGACATCTGATGGAGCATAGTGACCGGTGGAGTCATAATCCCTTCTTGCGAGAAGCAAAGCTACAGGGAACCAGGCAGAGGGCCTTCTCGGTAGTGGCGCCCGCCCTGTGGAACGCCCTCCCAGCAGAGGTTAAAAGGATCAACAATTACATAACATTTAGGAAATACCTGAAGGCAGCCCTGTTTAGGGAAGTTTTTAATCTGTAACATGTTAATGTATTTTAATATTTGCTGGTTTGCTGGCAGCCGCCCAGAGTGGCTGGGGAGACCCGGCCAGATGGGCGGGGTACAAATAATAATAATAATAATAATAATAATAATTCCAATTCCTTCCACCCTCCAAAAAAAGACTTTATGGCTCTTTCCGTTGGCCACCTGAGTGTCGACTTACCTTGTTGGTGTGGTCTTGGTAGATGATGCTCACGTTCTCAGTGTGAGGGAACCAAAGGAAACGGAAATACTCGGATTTCTTCAGGTGGCTGTCTAAGTTGTCCAGGACCTGGCAGAGGGAAAAGAAGACAAGAGAGGATGGGCTGGAAGCTGAATGGAGGAAAGCACTGCTCAGGTTTCCTGTCCAGCCACATTGGTCAGCGGAAGAGCATCTGCTTTGCATGCAAAAGGTCCCACGTTCAGAGTATCTCCAAGTAGGGCAGGGAAACAGTCCCTTTTTGAAACTCCTGGCAAGCTGCTGCCAGCCAGTGTAGACAACATTGGCCTAGGTCAGGCACGGCCAAACTCGGCCCTCCAGATGTTTTGGGACTACAATTCCCATCACCCCTGACCACTGGTCCTGTTAGCTAGGGATGATGGGAGTTGTAGTCCCAAAACATCTGGAGGGCCAAGTTTGGCCGTGCCTGACCTAGATGGACCAGAGATCTGACTCAGCATAAGGGAGCATCCGAAGGGAAAGTCAGGTGTGTTGAAAAACTCAGTCTTGGGTGCAAAACTTGCAGCACCTCGAGAGAAAATGATTCCCAGTGTAATGGCCACATTGGGGGCTTTCATCCATGCCAAAATACGAGAGGCACCCCCCCTTGGTGCAGTTTTTGGAAACGATGGAAGACGCCTTTGTTTGGCAAGCTTTTCCAGCAGGATGGAAAGAGAAAGTTAGGTCTCTGAAGCCTTGAGGCTTTTTATTTGTATTCTTCTTAAACCAGAGGTGGATTTAGGGGGCAGCATGACCGGTTCCCCCGCCCTGGGCAACGATTACATAAACGGAAGGCGAGAAGTGGAATTTTCACCTCGCAAGGAGCGCCACTTAAATTTGAAAGGACAAAGTCTGCCCCTGTTTAAATCTATCTTCAGATTTTTTGGGGGGGGGGGTGTGTGTTTCTGGTTATATCTACTTTTAGTTGTTTTTAAGGTATGACCTTGAAAGTTATGTGAAAGGTGGTACCGTATTTTTCGCTCCATAAGACACACTTTTTTCCTCCTAAAAAGTAAGGGGAAATGTCTGTGCGTCTTATGGAGCAAATGTGTGGTCCCTGGAGCTGAACTGCCCAGGGGCAAAAGCAGATCGTGCTTTTTTTAAAAAAAGAGAGAGAAGGGGGTGTTGAAAGGAAGCCCCTGAGCAGCTGCTCAGCAAACTATCCGGGAGAGAGATAAGGGAGAGAGATTCCAGCCTCGCCCCCTTGCAGAGGGAGGCTGTTTCCCCAGCGACATGTGACTGGCTGGTTAGATTATCTGTCTGGAAACTGTAGAAATGGCTCCCTTTCCTGAAGCTGCAGAACTGTGAGTTAAACCCCATAAAACAGGATTTTTTCCCCTTTGCAAAGTAAACTCAACAACTTTGAGCTGATCCTCAAAAAAATTGGGGCTTTCCCCCTCTAAAAACTAGGTGCGTCCTATGGTCAGGTGCGTCTTATAGAGCGAAAAATATGGTAACCTAACAAGGAGAAGGAAGATGAGGATGGGGGTGGGGGTGGGGGTTGAAGAAGAAGCCTGATGCGGCGAAAACACCTTTCAGATTTATTGTGGCACAAACCTTTACGAACTAACATCCATTTCAACAGATGCGTGGCGCATTATCCTCAGCTGACAGGCATGGCCGCTGGGACCACATAACACCGGTCCTGAGAGATCTACATTGGCTCCCAGTACGTTTCCGAGCACAATTCAAAGTGTTGGTGCTGACCTTTAAAGCCCTAAACGGCCTCGGTCCTGTATACCTGAAGGAGCGTCTCCACCCCCATCGTCCAGCCTGGACACTGAGATCCAGCGCCGAGGGCCTTCTGGCGGTTCCCTCACTGCGAGAAGCAAAGCTACAGGGAACCAGACAGAGGGCCTTCTCGGTAGTGGCGCCCGCCCTGTGGAACGCCCTCCCATCAGAGGTTAAAAGGATTAACAACTACACGACATTTAGAAAACACCTGAAGGCAGCCCTGTTTAGGGAAGTTTTTAAT
Source organism: Darevskia nairensis (assembly GCA_034642065.1). Classification (NCBI taxonomy): domain Eukaryota; kingdom Metazoa; phylum Chordata; class Lepidosauria; order Squamata; family Lacertidae; genus Darevskia; species Darevskia nairensis. Next base: position 121,848 of record JAWWNI010000267.1, read on the forward strand.
CTGTGGTGTGTTAATGTATTTTAATGTTTGCTGGAAGCCGCCCAGAGTGGCTGGGGAGATCCAGCCAGATGGGCAGGGTACAAATAATAAATTATTATTATTATTATTATCATTATCATTATTATCATTATTATTATTATTAGACAATGGGGCCAAACGGTCAGGAAATGCAAAACCTCCAGTCTGTGACCGTTCTGTGCAAAGCTTAAATGTATTTGAAGACACACCGATTGAGAATTCAGAGTAGCAGTGATTGGAGATACAACGCAACCCTCCTAGCTTTTAATAGGTTACAGGTGGGGATCCAAATTCAGCTCCATGAAGGCCTCTTATTATGGAACGTTTCCTTCCAGGTTCTCGCCTTGCAGAGTCCCAAAGCCCAGCACCAGTAGCTGAAATGTTCTGATTTCTAGCCTCCATTTATTGGTTGGCGGGGAGGACAGGGTTGGTGGAGGCAATGGAGCTTTTTCATTCTGAGGAATTATCCCTTGCGGGGTGGTGATGGTTATTCTCGACTGCCGCTGCCTGACTTAGCAGCATCATTAAGAAGATGGAACTGCTTTAAGCCGGCTCTCTCCATCTTCCAAGCACCACCTTGAGATGCAGCCCACAGGCTCCTGGAGGATCGGCTGGTTTTGTTGTGATCCAAAGGCTTTACTGCTCAGTTCTCCCGCTCAGCCTTCCCCAACCTGGTGCCCTGAGCGCTCTCACAAGGCAGGAGTCCAGCCCTGTCTTTTATTGGGGTGGGGGACAGCAAGATCTGTGGCTCCGGATGAAAAGCACCCAGGAGCCGCGGCAGCTGCTGCGATTCATCCTCCATCATCACTCATTTCTGGCATGACATTCATCTGTATATTTGGGCATTGCCAGGACAGTTCACAGAAGGTGCCCGTCGTAAGCAATGAAGGCATCGCCTGATCCAGCCCTAAGCTTTGCGGAAGAGCAACAGCTGGCTGCTCCTTGGAGCCCCGAGTCCGGAATTGCTCTCACTCTGCCGAGAGTGAAGCCATTTCTCTCTCTCAGCACTGAGCAGCTGTATACAGCGGTTCCATCTTAAAAAGTTATGTTCAGGGAAGAAAGCAAAACGTCAGTGCAATGGTCTGCGCTAATGAATTTAATGCAGTTAAACGTGGCAAATTAGCGGCAGATCCGCCTAATTTAAGAAGGCCAACATTGCCCCAGCACAGGCTCCTTTGCAGCCACGCTCTGTCCTCTGAAGAACTAATGGATCAACACATGCCAATTATGGATTCACTTTTGCTGGCGGTGCAGAGTAAAGGTAAAGGGACCCCTGACCATTAGGTCCAGTCGTGGACGACTCTGGGGTTGCGGCGCTCATCTCGCTTTATTGGCCAAGGGAGCCGGCGTACAGCTTCCGGGTCATGTGGCCAGCATGACTAAGCCGCTTCTGGTGAACCAGAGCAGCGCACGGAAACGCCGTTTACCTTCCCGCGATAGCGGTACCTATTGATCTACTTGCACTTTGATGTGCTTTCGAACTGCTAGGTTGGCAGGAGCAAGGACAGAGCAACAGGAGCTCACCCCGTCGCGGGGATTTGAACCGCTGACTTTCTGATCGGCAAGCCCTAGGCTCTGTGGTTTAACCCACAGCGCCACCCGTGTCCCTAGCGGTGGTGCAGAGTACATGTCTCAAAAAAACCCATTTTGGATGAAATTTAGGTGGAGCTTTTGTCCCTCTCCTCATGTCACTAAGACTTGTGGGCATGCAACGAAGCTGGACTTCCGACTTCTTCATGCGGCGCATAGTTGAACTGGGGAACTCACTGCCGCAGGAGGCAGTGATGGTCACCAACCTATATAGCTTTGAAAGAGGATTAGACAAAGCCATAGCAGGGGGGGTGGTGGCTATTGATGATTACTAGCCACAATGACTAGGTTCTGCCTCCACGGTCGGAGGCAGCAGTGTTCTGAATCCCAGTTGCTGGGAGCCACAAGAAGGCAGAGAGCTCTTCTGCTTGAATCCTGCTTGTGGGTTTACCTTTGGAGAATCTGGCCCCTGTGATCACAGGATGGAGGACTAGATGGGCCACAGCAGGGCTATTCTTGTGTTCCGATGTAAATCTGTGTTTCTTATTTAAAGGGGACAGGAAGTGAGGAAACCTAAACGGCCTCGGTCCTATATACCTGAAGGAGCGTCTCCACCCCCACCGTTCAGCCCGGACACTGAGATCCAGCACCGAGGGCCTTCTGGCAGTTCCCTCACTGCGAGAAGCAAAGCTGCAGGGAACCAGGCAGAGGGCCTTCTCGGTAGTGGCGCCCGCCCTGTGGAACACCCTCCCTTCAGATGTGAAAGAGATAAACAACTATCTGACATTCAGAAAATACCTGAAGGCAGCCCTGTTTAGGGAAGTTTTTAACTTGTGATTTTGATGTATTTTAATATTTGTTGGAAGCCGCCCAGAGTGGCTGGGGAGACCCGGCCAGATGGGCGGGGTACAAATAAAAAAATATTATTATTATTATTATTAACCTTTGGCCACCAAATTGCATGGAGAAGTAGGTAAGGAATTGAGACGTGCTGAGATGGAACTTGGCCGTCAGAACGGGAAAGGAGGGGAGAGGCACAGATTCACTCTCGCAGTTAAGTGGATTAAAATTGGATAGCAGGCTCCGCAGCTGTTCTAGCAGCTGTGGTTTGCATTCCCACCAGGTGCATCAAACCAACAGTAATCGCTGCGCTCCCAACCCTCGTCCGCTTTAAATGTATGTTTGGAAAAATCACAAACATTCCTTCTGAGCCTAACTTACCCTGCGTGGTGGCTCTGAACGAGTTTTTTTTGGGGGGGAGGGCACCGCCGATTGCTGTCCTTGCTCGCCTACACAGCTCCTCCGGCATTGAATAGCGGGATTATGAAATTCAATTGGCGAAATGAAATGTACCCTCTAAACCCCGTGGCACCATTGATTTGCACCTTTTCTAGAAAAGTGCTTTGGAAGGCAAGCAGAAAGAATGGTTTTGAAAAACCGCAGGTGCTGGCACAGGGGCCGAGTGCCAAAAGGAATCGTTGCCAGGATTCTCAGGCTGGAACGTACGAGCGAAGGCTGTCGAGTAAGAGATGGGGGTTCTCTTGAGGTTCCAGGAGTTGTTCTGCTCCAAGCGTGCCCTTTGCAAGCAAATTCATGGAGGAAGAGAGGGCTATCGGTGGCTACCAGCCAGGGCGACTTTGCTCTGCCTCTACAGCTGGAGGCAGCAATGCTTCTGAATCTCAGTTGCTGGGAACCACAGGAGGTGAGATGGTTGGCTTTGTGTGCGAATCCTGCCCACAGGCACCTGTGAGAACAGGATGCTGGACTAGATGGGCCATTGGCCTGATCCAGCAGCCTCTTTATCTTCTACGGGGGAAACCACCTGCCTCTGACCGGATGCAGAAATCCTTCCAGGAAAAAGGCTTTTGCCGTTGCAGCTGGCAGGATCCTTCATCGCCAAATATTGCTTTGGTCACCTCCAAGAAAAAAGCAGCCACGGGACAGAGAGAGACGGAGGGTAGCCTTAAAAAAAGGTAAAGGGACCCCTGACCATTAGATCCAGTCGTGTCCGACTCTGGGGTTGCGGCGCTCATCTCGCTTTATTGGCCAAGAGCCGGCGTACAGCAGGACTAAGCCGCTTCTGGCGAACCAGAGCAGCGCACGGAAACGCCGTTTACCTTCCTGCTGCAGCAGTACCTATTTATCTACTTGCACTTTGATGTGCTTTCGAACTGCTAGGTGGGCAGGAGCTGGGACCGAGCAACGGGAGCTCACCCCGTCGCAGGGATTCGAACCGCCGACCTTCTGATCAGCAAGCCCTAGGTTCTGTGGTTTAACCCACAGCGCCACCTGGGTCCCTGTAGGGTAGCCTTACGTAAGCACTAATCTGTGGCAGAGACTAGACCAAGGCTTCTTTCCACAATGTATATCTGCTGCCAGAACTGAGGACGTCTCCTCTCTTGGCATGAATATTTCAAGCCTCTCCGCGCTCGCTCGTTTGCTCCCTTCCACTTCACTGGGCCCACCGACACAGAGACCGGGAAATGGGCCCTGACAGGCAGGATTAATGGGGAGGTTAGCATTTACACGGCGCTTCCCTTCTCCGAACAAATCTGGATCTTCTCCTCGGTGTTTACACGCCCGCCTCTTTGACGCTAGGTTTTGGGATGGCACCTTGAGGATGTACGAAGCAACTGAAGGCTGCTGGTTGCGAACAGAGAGCCGGCGCCGAGTCCCGGAGCTACTGGTGTTGCAAAGATAATGAACTTTAAAAAGAAAGGAAGGTTTGAGTCAGGGGTGTCCCTGACGGCACAGAACGCTTGAGAGCTAAGCTGCTCCTAAAGAAGATGAATGGGACAATTACTGCGCCCATTTATCATGCGGACGCTATCTTTGGTAATGGATGTTCCTTCTCTGCTTGAAGGTTGAAAAGGAAAGCGGCAGCGAATGTGGAGAAGCAGGCGGTGCCCGTGGCCGACTTGCCTCCTGAGATGAGTTCGAGTCACATGACCAGCCTGGTTTCCGTTTTCTCCTCCGGGTCCAGCACAGGAGTCCAAACAGATTCGTCCAGGGTTATGGCCAAGTTGGGTGGAGTGGCAATTTGGCTGGGGCCACAGGACCCGGAAGCTGTACACCGGCTCCCTCGGCCAATAAAGTGAGATGAGTGCCACAACCCCAGAGTCAGACACGACCGAACCTAATGGTCAGGGGTCCCTTTACCTTTAAGGAGTCTCAAAACGGCTCACATTCTCCTTTCTCTTCCTCCCCCACAACACCATTACTGGCCCCAACAACATCAAACATACCATCTCAGGACTATTTGATTGCTCATCGTCTAACATTGTGTATGCCATCAAATGCCAACAGTGCCCTTCAGCTCTCTATATTGGACAAACAGGCCAAACCCTACGCCAAAGGACACAAATCTGACATCAGGAATCACAAGACAGAGAAACCAGTAGGAGAGCACTTCAATCTCCCAGGACATTCTATACAAGATCTCAAAGTAGCTGTCTTATTGCAAAGGAATTTCAGAAATAGACTGGAAAGAGAATTGCTGAATTGCAACTCATTACCAAGCTTAAAACCATGGAGAGACCTGGTCTGAACAAAGACATTGGATTCTTATCTCATTATACATGACAAAGCTATTTTTAACCTTCTCACCCCTTGCTTTTTCTTGTAAGACTAATTGCAGTCGTTAACAGTCGTCAACAGGTTTACCACAGCTATCAGCCTATCACCCATTCCCACCACCCTTCTGAGTAATACCCCTCCCCACCCTCTCACTATGTATAAGGGTCTGGTGACTTCTGTTTCAGTGTATCTGAAGAAGTGTGCATGCACACGAAAGCTCATACCAAGAACAAACTTAGCTGCTCTCTAAGGTGCTACTGGAAGGATTTTTTTAATTTTTTATTTTGTTTCCCCCCCCCCACAACAAACCCTCTGTGAGGTGAGTGGGGCCGAGAGACTTCAGAGAAGTGTGACTAGCCCAAGGTCACCCAGCAGCTGCATGTGGAGGAGCGGAGACGCGAACCCGGTTCACCAGATTATGAGTCCATCGCTCTTAACCACTACACCACACTGGTGTAGTTGTGCGGCAGACAATAAATAGCCAGGTGAGTGAGAAGCAGTTTCTCAATGCTACATCATCCTGGCCTCCGACCTCTTCAGTGTTGCCCTAAGACCAACATTGCCTTTGCTTTCAAAGCATTGTTATGGGCTAAGAATGGATAACTTTGAGGAATGCGCCAAGTCTGCAGTCTGTGCCCCGACCTTTGTTTCCTGAGTCATCAGAATTTATTAGTGTCCTGCTCGTGGTCAAAGTCCTCTTCGCATCACCACCAAGACTCAGCACCCCAGCTTACATTCCTGGCAGCAGCGCCTTTTTTTATCTCTTTATTTATTTCTAAATCCACCTCGAAATGATCCTGGGACAGTTTCCAATGTTTGTTATTGGCATCTGTCTTTCTCAAGACAGAATGGAGTGAGCCTCCAGGGGTGAAGTCCAACCACTGTGTTTGCAGCACCGAAGTGACCTCCCTGAGGCACAAGCCTGGGCCGTGTGTCTGGAGGTCCTGGGCTGCTTGGACAACAAGACCCCCTCTCTGATGTGGTCCAAAGGAAAGCAGAGCAAGACATTTGGCACCAGCTTGGCGTCAGGAGTTGCCGGAAGGAGGTGCTCTGGAGGGTAGGTGTCAGGGATCTGCCCGCCCCTGCCAGTCCAGCTCTGAGTGTTTACAGAGAGCCGCAGCCTGTGTAAACAACAGATTAATCTTCGAGTGAATCTGGCAGTCCCTTCTCGGGTGAGGAGCAGTTAGTGGCTGGGAGCCAGGGAGTGCCAGGTGTCCAGGGAGTTAGTGGGAGACCTGGCACCACCCAGCAGACTCGCTCGGAGAGGGAGGCGTCAGTTCCGTCGCTTATCTCACGTAGGAGGAGAAGGCGGCAATTTAGGCTGCCGAGATTTCTGTGTTGGCACCAAAACAGGAGGGAGGCACTTCCAGATTCTGCTAGTGAGTGAGCAGAGATGATAAAGAGAGCTCTGCACTGTAAATAGCTTGGCACTGAATAAAAAGACTTTAAAGACAAATGGCTTGGCATTCCTATTGAACAACCGATAAGATAACCTGACAGTAGGATTCGAACCAATGGCTTCAAGTGACAAGAAAGGAGATTCCGACTAAACATCACGAAGAACTTTCTGACAGTAAGAGCTGTTCGGCAGTGGAAAGGACTCCCTCGGGAGGTGGCACACTCATGGATGGTTTACTCAGATTCCTGCATTGCAGGGGGTTGGACTAGAGGACCCTTGGGGTCCCTGCCAACTCTACGATTCTATGATAAGAAGAAGAAGTCCAATGATTAAAAACATAACCTTCAAAAACCCTTTGGGCTGGCTTTTGTAACTCACTCTCACTGTAGCTTTCTATTTACAGGTAGCTAGCAGTGTTGGTCTGCCATAGTCGAAACAAAAAAATTCATAGAATCCTAGAGTTGGAAGAGACCCCAAGGGCCATCCAGTCCAACCCCCTGCCAAGCAGGAACACCATCAAAGCATTCCTGACAGGTGGCTGTCAAGCCTCTGCTTAAAGACCTCCAAAGAAGGAGACTCCACCACACTCCTTGGCAGCAAAGTCCACTGTTGAACAGCTCTTACTGTCAGGAAGTTCTTTCTAATGTTTAGGTGGAATCTTCTTTCTTGTAGTTTGAATCCATTGCTCCGTGTCCGCTTCTCTGGGGCAGCAGAAAACAACCTTTCTCCCTCCTCTATATGACATCCTTTTATATATTTGAATTCCTTCCAGTAGCACAAAACAAAACAAAAAAATTCCTTCCAGTAGCACCTTAGAGACCAAACAAGTTTGTTATTGGCATGAGCTTTCGTGTGCATGTGTATCTGAAGAAGTGTGCATGCACGCGAAAGCTCATACCAAGAACAAACCTAGTTGGTCTCTAAGAATGGATGTGGGTGGCGCTGTGGTCTAAACCACAGAGCCTAGGGCTTGCCGATCGGAAGGTCAGCGTTTCGAATCCCCGCTACGGAGCTCGCTCGCGTTGCTCGGTCCCTGGTCCTGCCAACCTAGCAGTTCGAAAGCACGTCAAAGTGCAAGTAGATAAATAGGTACCGCTCCGGTGGGAAGGTAAACGGCGTTTCCGTGCGCTGCTCTGGTTCACCAGAAGTGGCTTAGTCATGCTGGCCACATGACCCGGAAGCTGTCTGCGGACAAACGCTGGCTCCCTCGGCCAGTAAAGCGAGATGAGCACCGCAACCCCGGAGTTGTCCACGACTGGACTTAAAGATCAGGGGTCCCTTTACCTTTACCTTTAAGGTGCTACTAGAAGGATTTTTTTTATTTTGTTTCGACAGTAGCTTTTTATTTAAAAATAAAGGGAAGGAGGGCATCAGCTGAAGGATGCGATAAGCCAGAGGGAGTTCCAAGAAACCTCATTACTGCCCTCATCATGATGTGCTCGAGGCAAAGAGACTAGGAGAGCTAATGAGCAAAAATTGGACATAGCTAATGAAGAAGGGGACGACACGGGACCTCAATGGCCCGGGGAGAGGCGGCAGAGCCAGGCAGTTCTGCTGGACATAAAAGCCCCATCTGCTCGCACAGCCCATTCCTGAGGCTCAGGGGCAAAACCAGGAGCAACGAGACGCATAATGAGCGAGGGCCAAAGGGAATTGTTCACGGCACCCTTCCTCCTCCGAACTCTGCGCCATTCAGCTGAGCCGGAGAAGAGGCAGAGCTTTGGGGGAAAGCGATTTAATATTTAAGAGCATTTATGCAACTGGTGGGAAGCAGGCAAAGGAAGCCTAGGGGACAAGCTGGTGGAGAGCGTGAAAAGGATGGCTGGGGCATGGCTGTGTGGGATCAGTGCATTGTGCGACCCAGAAGCTCAGTGCCCGACCTAGATTTCAATCCCAGCTTCTCCACGGAAAGACTGCTCTGCCTCGAGAAACTGTAAAATGGGAACAGCTGGTTTAGGACAGAAGGACACAAGTGCTCTTGTGTTTGAATCCTGCTTGATCAGGGGTCAGCAACCTTTTCCAGCCGTGGGCCGGTCCACCGTCCCTCAGACAATGTGGTGGACCAGACTATATTTTGAAAAAAATATATGAATGAATTCCTATGCCCCACAAATAACCCAGAGGTGCATTTTAAATAAAAGCACACATTCTACTCATGTAAAAACACGCTGATTTCCGGACCGTCCGTGGGCCAGATTGAGAAGGCGATTGGGCCGCATCCGGCCCACGGGCCTTAGGTTGCCTACCCCTGTGCTTGATGGTTTCCAATAATGGGCACCTGGTTGGGCACTGTGATAACAGGATGCTGGACTAGATGGGCCATGGGCCGGATCCAGCAGCAGAGCTCTTTTGCTCTAGGCAAGACTAGTTATCCATTTGTGTCCACCTGTGTAAACAGATTACTGTAGTTACTGATGTCATCAGGGACAACACCTTCTAGCGCAGGACAGACCTGTGTGCAAATTAAATCAATTAATTTTCCAGGTAGGAACCAGCATAGCTTGGTGGTAAAGGTAAAGGGACCCCTGACCATTAGGTCCAGTCGTGTCCGACTCTGGGGTTGCGCCGCTCATCTCGCTTTATTGGCCGAGGGAGCCGGCATACAGCTTCCGGGTCATGTGGCCAGCATGACTAAGCCGCTTCTGGCGAACCAGAGCAGTGCACGGAAACGCCGTTTACCTTCCCGCCGGAGTGGTTCCTATTTATCTACTTGCACTTTGACGTGCTTTCGAACTGCTAGGTGGGCAGGAGCTGGGACCGAACAACGGGAGCTCACCCCGTCGCAGGGATTCGAACTGCCGACCTTCTGATCAGCAAGCCCTAGACTCTGTGGTTTAACCCACAGCACCAATTGGTGGTAGACCACCTTTTTCTGCATGCAGAAGGCCCCAAGTTCAAGCCTTGGCATCTCCAACTAGAGCTGCCTGAAATCTTGGGGAAATGCTTTCACTCAGTGCAGACGATACTGAGCTGGATGGACTCGGTGAAAGGTGGACGGTGCATAAAGGTAAAGGGACCCCTGACCGTTAGGTCCAGTCGTGGACGACTCTGGGGTTGCAGCGCTCATCTCGCTTTACTGGCTGAGGGAGCTGACGTTTGTCCGCAGACAGTTTTTCCGGGTCATGTGGCCAGCATGACTGAGCTGCTTCTGGCAAACCAGAGCAGCGCACGGAAACAACCGCTTACCTTCCCGCCGGAGCGGTACCTATTTATCTACTTACACTGGTGTGCTTTCGAACTGCTAGGTTGGCAGGAGCAGAGACCGAGCAACGGGAGCTCACCCCGTCGTGGGGATTCGAACTGCCGACCTTCTGATCAGCAAGCCCTAGGCTCTGTGGTTTAACCCACAGCGCCACCTGCGTCCCGGACGATGCATATATCCACCCAAACTTTCTGCTGGGAATGCAAATGGGAGCCCAGAGATGTCAAAACGCCACAAAAGTGCAGCTCTTCTTAATAAGATTTGTGGGGGCCACATATCATGTGCGATCTGCATCTCCTTGGGGGGGTTTGGGTTGTGTTTTGTCAGTCCTGCTGTCCTGTTTATGAGAGAGCTTGATTTCAGAGGACAGGCTGGCCCCCAAAATAGACCCTTCCTGGGCAGATTCCGCCTGCTTGACCATTGCTCACGGCCGACGGCGGCTTGTTCCTCTAGCCGATGGAGAGGATCCGCCTTGCAGCGTAACGCCCAGGGGAGAGAGTCGGCTATTTTTTACCTTTGAACTGAGGTTGACCCAAAGAGCCAGGGGAGACATAAGGCTCAGAGAGTGTGAATGTCAGAAGAGCGTGCTGGATTGGACCAAAGGGGGGGCCCATCTGGCTCAGCATCCTGCTCTCACAGTGGCCAACCAGATGTCCATTATGGGAAACCAACAAGCAGGATTTGAACACAAGACCATCTCTCCTCTCCAAACGTCGAGGCATTGTGGCTAGTAACCACCGACAGAAATCACCAAACCTCAGAGCGCTTTAGACAGCGACTTTAAAAGCAGACTTTTGGTTATCTTAATGATTTATCTCTTTCTCCCCAGTATACAGATTTCCCCCTGACTTTTGCCATCTTCAGAAATCACTCTTGTTCCAAACATGAGATATATTTAGAAGCCTTGATGCTCTGTGCTTTTTCTCTCAAGACACGACCTCTCAAGAAATTCAGCAAATTAATTTGATTATCTAATTACATAATTAAATGCAGCTCTTTTTATTTATTTATTTTGGTCTCTGCCTATCCAGATATAGGCCTAGCAGAGACAATCTCTCTCCACAACTTCACCACTTCCTGGCGGAGGGACGCTTCCTGTGTTTTCATTTTAACAACTTACAATTGACTGATAAAATTGTTTTTTTGGTCAAGGACACTAATTTATCCACATGTAGTAAGCAGGTAGGTTCAGTTATTTGACTATTTATAACATTTTGTTCATTCCCCTTCCTCCAAGGAGCGCAAGGTGGCAGGCGGAGATCTTTTTTCTGTCTTCACAACAACCCTTCAAGGTAGGCTGTGCTGAGAGGTGGTGGCTGGCCCAGAATCACCCGGTGAGCTTCATTGCATGACTCTGTCTTGCAGCATTGTCAGGGAGACAGAATCCCTCTATTACGGTATTTCAGCTTCGGATCTCGGAGAGAGGCTACGGGGCAAAATCTGGTTCGCTTCACATTTTAATGCAACCCCCCACCTAACCCAACTCTACAATTCTGCGACTCTGCAATTCTAATCCTTGCTTCCTGAAATCATGCACAAATCATGCACACAGCTATCCCTCAAGAAATCACCCGTCCCTGATTTTTGGGCTCGTCAGCCAAAAACAATGTTCACAAAAAAATGACTACATTAGGAGAAAATGTGCCCAAAAAGGGATATTTTAGTGAGAACGGGATTTTAAAATGCTTTGCCATAGAGGGAACGGCTTGCAAAAGTGTGTATATGAGCCAAAATTGAGCACAAAATAGTTTAGGAGAATTTTAAAAGACATAAAAAAGGGGGGGGAGGTGCAGGCCAACGCAGAAATATTTTCCCAGGCTTATGTGTGGCAAACAAATGGTTAAGAATTCTGCTTGCATGGGGAAAGACACACAAACAGAGCAGACAATGAAAAATCTATTTCCAAAGAACAGATACTCCTTGCAAGTCACTTAATCTTCCTAGTTAAAGTCCTCAGCTTAAAAGATTTTCTAACAAATGAGACACTCCAAGGCGGTGGGCGTGTGGGAAGAATATTCATTAACTAATTGCAATTGCAGGCTGGCTGAACTGCTCTAGGATCATTTGTCCTGCCAAGAGATGTTCTTGGAGTCTGCATTTATATAACACACCTCAAAAAAGTGTTAGTTTGATTCATCAAATCATAAAACTGTAGAGGGTGAAGGGATCTCCGGGGGTCATCTAGTCCAACCCCCTGCAATGCAGGAATCTCAGCTAAAGCATCCGTGGCTGATGGTCACCCAACCTCTGCTTGAAAACCTCCAAGGAAGGAGAGTCGCCACCTTCCAATGGAGTTCATTCCACTGTCCAAAGTCTCCTACTACTAGAAAGTTCTTCCTAATGTTTCCCTGACACCGTTATTTTACCTCTTTGAGCGTTGACGGGAAGGTCGTCTCTTGCAGGTAGAACTCTGGCACGCACTGGAAGGTGATGGTCAGGATGATGCCCAAGCAGCCCAGGTGGACGCAGGCTGCCCGGTACAGCTCAGTATTCACAGATTCGGAGCACTCCAGTGTTTCCCCAGAAGCCGTCAACAGCGTCAAGGCTACCACCTACCAGGGGAAGGAAGAGGAAAGGGAGACATGCTTTAGTCTGGGGTCTATCAAGCCATGACATCTTCTATCTCAGGTGACATTTGGGTTCAGCTGCTGGATCGTTTGTGCACTGGCAGTGTTGGTGAATGGCGTGTCCCAGGTGCAACACTGCAGGGGGAGTCTTCATAGTGACACAAACAAGGCACTCCCTGCTGGAGTTGGTTCTTACATTTGATTGCCTGTAGTCAGGTCTGGCAGGGATGCGGGTGGCGCTGTGGGTTAAACCACAGAGCCTAGGGCTTGCTGATCAGAAGGTCGGCGGTTCGAATCCCTGTGACGGGGAGAGCTCCCGTTGCTCGGTCCCTGCTCCTGCTAACCTAGCAGTTCAAAAGCACGTAAAAGTGCAAGTAGATAAATAGGTACCACTCCGGCGGGAAGGTAAATGGCGTTTCCGTGTGCTGCTCTGGTTCGCCAGAAGCAGCTTCGTCATGCTGGCTACATGACCCGGAAGCCGTATGCCGGCTCCCTTGGCCCGTAAAGCGAGATGAGCGCCACAACCCCAGAGTCGTCCAAGACTGGACTTAACGGTCAGGGGTCCCTTTACCTTCACCTTTTAGTCAGGTCTGGCAGGTGGGACCCATGGGTGCACATCTGCCTACAGAGATCTTACCTTGTGCCTGAAGGGCCCCCTCTCCATCCATCCCCCACAGCTGAGATTTCGCTTGGAAAAAGTGTTCAAATTCACAGAATCATAGAATTGGAAGGGAGCTCTTGGTATCCTCTAGTCCAGGCATCCCCAAACTGCGGCCCTCCAGATGTTTTGGCCTACAACTCCCATGATCCCTAGCTAACAGGACCTGTGGTCAGGGATGATGGGAATTGTAGTCCAAAACATCTGGAGGGCCGAAGTTTGGGGATGCCTGCTCTAGTCCAACCCTCTGCAATGCAGGAATCTTTGCTAAAGCATCCATGACTGATGACCATCCAACCTCTGCTTAAAAACCTCCAAGGAAGGAGAGCCCACAACCTCCCGAGGGAGTCCGTGCTACTGTTGAACAGCTCTTACTGTCATACTGTCTTCCTGGTGTTTAGATGGAATCCCCTTTCTTGTAACTTGAAGCCACTGATTCAATTCTTACCCTCCAGAGCAGGAGAAAACAAGCTTGTCCCCTCTTCCATGTGACAGCCCTTGAGATATTTGAAAATAGCTATCCTTTCACCTCTCAGTCTCCTCTTTTCCAGGCTAAACATTCCCAGCTCCTTCAACCATTCCTCATAAGGCTTGGTTTCCAGGCCTTTGATCATCTTGGTTGCCCTCTTCTGTGCATCTTCCAGCTTTTGGGGCAGTCTCACAACTTGCCCCAGGTCGGGTATATCATAACAGTCAACACCCTTCTTAAACTGTGGCACCCAGAATTGGACAAAGTAAGCTTTCCCCATGCAGTGTATAATTTTGTAAACTCCTACCATCTTGCCGCTCACTCGCCTTTTCTTTAAAAGGGAAAAGTCCCAAACGCTGCAACCTTTCTGCATTGGCTAAGGTGGCTGGGGATGATGCGCTGTGTACAGTGGTACCTCGACTTACGACGATAATGTGTTCCGACGCGATTTTCGTAAGTCGAAAAAGTTCGTAAGTCGAATCCCCATAGGAATGCATTGGGGGGGAATTCGCAAGTCGAAAAATTTGGGTCAAAAATTCGTAAGTCGAAAATATCCTATTAAAAGCGGCCGCGACGTCTTTTCGTAAGTCGTAAAAATTCGGATGCGCCGGCCATTTTGTTTTACCGGAAGTCATTCGTAACTCGAAAAAAACGTAAGTCGAGTTACTCGTAAGTCAAGGTACCACTGTAGTTCAGCAACTTCTGGGAACCCAAAGCTCATCTCTTTAACTCTCCTCCGAGCTCTTGAGCCTTCGCTCCAGCAGGCGGTGCAAGTGAGCTGCCTTTAGCGCCAGCCTTCCCACCAACTTCTCTGCACAGCAAATTTCCTCCTGGCTCCTGTTTGCTCTTCCTTCATGGTCCGGCTTGTCTGGCAATTGTTTTCTGCTGTCCTGATTGCAGAGTTTGCCTGCTCAAGGTGAAACCGCAGCACTGTCAGTTTGACTGAATTCCTCCTTAACAATGACAACTCCGACTGTGCTTAACCTCATGCAGGGAAGCCGCAGAATGAGAGGAGTGTAGAATTAAGAGCCCCAGAGGGACCTTGAGCAAAGCACGGCTCTGCTGCTCAGCCTTTTCTCCATATAGGTAATTTTGCGAGGTCAAAGAGGTCCGGAGGAGAAAACATGCTCCAGGGAAATCACACGGAAAAGCAATTGAAAGCGGCCTGCCTATCACTCTGCAAAGTTTGCAGCTGAGGTTTTGCCATTTCCACATCATGCTGTTTGCTATGATTTTTCCCCCATTAAAAAGAGAGAGAGAGCGGCAGAACTGGTAAGCCAATATCCTCATCCCGGGTTTCTGCTCGCTGCAGAGTCCTGTATAACTCAGGGGCTTGCCTATTTTTTATTAATACAGTAATGTGACTTTGCCAAGCGTGCTGCTCCCATAGGAAGCTGCCTTATGCCGAGCTAGAGTTAGGCCATTGGTCCATCTTGTTCAGTACTCTCAACACTAGAATGTAAGAAAAGCCTGCTGGATCAGGCCCGTGGCCCATCTAGTCCAGCCTCCTGTTCTCACAGGGGCCAACCAGGTGCCTGTACAAAACCTGCAAGCGGCACCTGAGCACAACAGCAACTCTCCTCTGGTTTCCAACAGTTGGTATTCCAAAGCATCACTGCCTCTGACTGTGAAGGCAGAGCACAGCCATCCTGGCTAGTAGCCGTTTCCAACCTCCTCTCCCTCCAGGAATTCATCTCATCCTCTTTTAAAGCCATCCAGGTTGGTGACCATCACTGCCTCTAGTGGGAGGGAGTTCCTCAGTTTAATAGGTTTAGCATTCAGCTACTGTGCTGGTCCCGTGGGATATCCAAAAGGCGAGGTCAAAGTCTGGTCCATGGTCAGAGGTGCAATGAGAGGCAGTCTGTAATAATTGAAGCTGGGTGCAGGGCAGGGAGGCAGGCGAAGTCAGGAACAGGTAGGCAAGCAGGGAACCAGGGCGGGTCAGGAACTCAGGCAGGAAAGCAGGACAGGTTTCAAGCAGGAACACTGGCAGGAACTGGTCAGCAACGATGTTGCTCCTGCAACTTGGGGCTGGGGCTGGCCGGCTTTTATCTGCCCTGAGGCATAGGGCAGCCCCGATCCTCTGGTGACTCGCCTCTCCTGGCTTGGAGGCGAGCACTCCTCCTGCGGGAACTCAGTTCCCTTCGCCTCTCTGCCCTGAGCCTCTGCAGCTCAGGAGAGGCTGGAGGGTCACCAGACCCAGAGGCAACCTCAGCTTCCCCTGGCAGGGCTGGGAGTGGAGCACCTGCAGGCAATGGGTCCTCCATCCCAGCAGGAGCCAGGGCAGACTCAGCCAATGCCTGCACCTGAGGATCCAGCACAGGGAGGACCCTTCAGACTCAAGCCCTAGCCCCGGCTCTGCTGGTTCTGGAGGTGGGGAATCCTGTGCAGGCTGGGATCCTTCAGGTTCAGTGTCTGAGTCTGAATCCCAGGCCATCACAGCTTCATTGGGTGCCCCTGAGTTCTAGTCTTGTAAGCGGGGGGAGAAAACATTACATCCTTATTAATTATAATTCCCACAGATAACGGGGTCATAAGAGAGTCATAGTTACTCCTGCCGTTTACCCACGCTTCATCGACTTCCTTTGCTTTGACAGATAAGACGCAATCTGAACAGTACACACTTGTTGGGCACATTACAGATTCCTATAATGGCACACATCTTGGTACCTGCCAAAAAGAGGCCGTCTCAGTTATCCTGCGTTACCCGGGGAGCGCAGGCTCTTGCCTGTGCCGTCTTAATCCTAGCAAATGCAGCCTAAAGCCCCGGAAAATGGGACCCATTAGAGGCGGATGTGAGACACCAATTACTGCAAATCTATTTGAATCCTGGAGCGCCGAGAAAGCAAGAGGCAGAGAGGGGAGGCAGAGACGGTCCTGAGCCTGACTACATCCTGGGAGCTAGCCCGAGGGCGCCAAAGGATCAGAGTTACTTCTCCGGGATGTTGTTGCCCCAAAGCCACCAAGGGACTCAGAATCGGAGGGTCTGTTGTGCCTGGGTCCTGCTTTCAAGTTTCCCATTGGGGCATCTGGTCAGCCACTGTGAGAACAGGATGCAGGAACAGACCTTGGCCCTGATTCAGCAGGTGCTTCTTGCATGCTTATATGGGCTACAAGAGTTATAAAAAGGTAAAGGGACCCCTGACCGTTAGGTCCAGTCGCGGACGACTCTAGGGTTGCGGCGCTCATCTCGCTTTACTGGCCGAGGGAGCCAGCGTACAGCTTCCAGGTATTGTGGCCAGCATGACTAAGGCGCTTCTGGCGAACCAGAGCAGCGCACGGAAACGCCGTTTGCCTTCCCGCTGGAGCGGTACCTATTTATCTACTTGCACTTTGACGTGCTTTTGAACTGCTAGGTTGGCAGGAGCAGGGACCGAGCAACGGGAGCTCACCCCGTCGCGGGGATTCGAACCGCCGACCTTCTGATCGGCAAGCCCTAGGCTCTGTGGTTTAACCCCCAGCGCCACCCGTGTCCCTACAAGAGTTATAGGGCCTCTATAATTACTGTGGCTGAAAGTAGGATGTTTTGGAGGGAGCGCTGCAGCAGCTAGTCCTCATGAACTCAAGGGCCAGTTGAAAAGGAGAAATGTCGGGTTGTGGGCCTCGCCCTCTTATTTCTAAGCCCTTTGCAAGATTTCTGGGGTTCCTATTGGCAACTGCAGATTGACAGCCTCCTCTTTCCATTGCCAAGCCACCAACCCTCCTCTCATTTCTTAGATTTTTCTCCTTTAGTTATTTTATGGACTTGTTTTTGACGGCTGCTCATGAATTTTAACTAACGTCGATTCCCGAAAGGCAGCCGCTGCCCTGCCTCTTTTGTCTTTCTATCGATCACCTGCCCCCTTTTATTAGCTTCCTCTCTCCTTCCCTCCCTTCTCCTCCCCCCCCCACCGCCTCTCCGTCATTTCTTGTAAGTCACTGATTTTTTGCAAGGTGCATGGAATCTATCAATTGCGTTGGAAGCCAGATCATCCATCCCGTCGCTGCAAAATCCGAGCCGGGAACAGCCATTCATCTTGCAAAGAGCCTAGGGATGATGGTAATGACATCACAAATAATGAGGAAGTGGGGGAGCTCTGTGCTCCCCCAAAACACAAAGCCCACAGCTCCCACATAACCCCCCAAAAAACTATGAGAAGTATGAGATTGGTAGCCACATTGTGGCACTTAAATACTTCATTCACAGATCAGGTGAATTTGCTTTTCTGTGTGCATGTGAGAGGGGGGGGGGCAGGGTGGGATTCATAAATGCAATTGCACATGCTCCAGTTTTTATCATTGAGAGTTTCTCATTTCTTGCAAATCCGTGATAAATCAGTGTCCCTGTTATTGCCTCTTGGAAATTAGTGCCAATTAATTTTGTTAGGGTGAGTTGCTGGCATCGTTTTTCTCCTGCGCCTGATGCAGAGGACTCAAGTGCACAAAAGCTTATTACGCCATTTTTTTAAAAAAAGTGTTTGTCTCCAAGGTGCAGCAAGACTCTTCCTCGATTTTGCTGGCACATTTCAATGAGAGCCAGTATGGTAAAGTGGTTATTGAGTGTCAGACTAGGACCTGAGAGATCAGGATTCGAGTCCTCACTAGACCAGAAAGACCACTGGGTGACCTTGGAGAGTCCACGGCCTTCCTAGGGAGTCTGTTCCACCACTGAACAGCTCTTACCATTAGAAATTTCTCTCCAAGGTTTTAGCTAGGAACTTCTCTCTTGTAATTTGGAGAGTCGACCACCTCCCGAAGGAGACTGTTCCACTGTCGAGCAGCTCTTACTGTCAGAAAGTTCTTCCTGATATTGAGTCAGAATCTCCGTTCTCATAACTTGAAGCCGTTGGTTTGGGTCGTTCTCTCCAGAGCAGAGAAAACAAGCTTGTTCCCTCCTTCATGTTGACAGCCCTTGAGATATTTGAAGAGAGACTTCACCTTGCCAACAAAAGTCCATATACTTAAAGCTATGGTTTTCCCAGTAGTGATGTATGGAAGTGAGAGGCTGGACCATCAAGAAGGCTGATCGCCGAAGAATTGATGCTTTTGAATTCTGGTGCTGGAGGAGACTCTGGAGAGTCCCATGGACTGCAAGAAGATCAAACCTATCCATTCTTAAAGAAATCAGCCCTGAGTGCTCCCTGGAAGGACAGATCCTGAAGCTGAGGCTCCAAGACTTTGGCTACCTCATGAGAAGAGAAGACTCCCTGGAAAAGACCCTGATGTTGGGAAAGATGGAGGGCACAAGGAGAAGGGGACGACAGAGGACGAGTTGGTTGGACAGTGTTCTCGAAGCCACCAACATGAGTCTGACTAAACTGCGGGAGGCAGTGGAAGACAGGAGTGCCTGGCGTGCTCTGGTCCATGGGGTCACGAAGAGGCAGACACGACTAAACGACTAAACGACAACAACAAATCCTATCTCCTCTCCGTCTCCTCTTTTCCAGGCTAAGCATACCCAGCTCCTTCAACCGTTCCTCATCAGGCTTAGTTTCCAGACCCTTGAACAAGCTTGTTCCATCTTCCACATGACAATAGCTCTTCAGATACTTGAAGACAGCTATCATGTCACTTCTTACATCTTTCTCATGTGTATATAAGCCACTGTGGCATTAACAGTTAGAGTGTTGGACCTGGGAGACCAGGGTTTGAATCCCCACTCAGACATGAAACTCACTGGGCCAGTCACTATCTCTTAACCTACCTCACAGGGTTGTTGTGAGGATGAACGAGGGGGGAGGAGAAGAACCACGTACACCACTTTGAACTCCTTGGAAAGAATGGTGGCAGATACGGTAAATGCTATAGATAAACAAATAAAATAGATAATCTGATGGGCAGAGACCCTCCTGGCTTCTACCTAAATCAATAGATGACAGACAGTTGCAAAATAAATTACTACAGCAGCCTTCGCCATCCTGGCACCCTGCAGTTGCCACGGACTACAACTCCCATCAGCCATGCTGGTTGTGGCTGATGGGAATTGTGGTCCAAATTTTTCAGAGAGCACTTGGCTATCGGAGGCTGGAAGACAGCATACTGAGCTGAGCCTAACAGTGATGCATGATGCTTGTGCGTTTTATCAGTGATTTTTGCTCCAAGCAAGTAAATAGCTCAGTAGTAACTGGCAGGGGTCAGGAAAGACAGTTCTTACCCCATAATATATCCCCAGAGTTATTGCACCTCTGTGTGCAGCTTAATTGTACTCTGCTTTGGGGGCTGGTCTTCGCATACCTTGAATTAATAATAATCTCTTTTGCAGGCTTCCTTTCTGCCTCGGTGCTGTTGTGGTGCTCAGAGTCTCCTTCCAAACTTCCATCATTTCTGGACGTAAGCAGTTGGGTGCCCAGGTGCCCTCAGCTGCATCTGCATCACCCTGTACCTTTTCCGCTCACCTTCCTTCATTTCTGGGGAGGCCTGACTGCTGCTGTGTGAAATATGGCAGCTCCTTCTTCATATCTTGAGGAAGCGTTTCACTGTGGGTGCTTGGAGCAAGGCAAATGATTTTTAAAATGCCCAATTTTGCTCGGTGTTTCCTGTCACCTTAAACTTCTAATGATCTCACTGCCTGTCAAATTGCCATCTGGTTTAGTTCCATTCCTGTTCCCACATCATTGATCTTATAGCAATCCCTCTCCTATATTTTATTATTAAAGCGAGAAAGGATGCATCTGCCCACGGGACAAATCTGTTTAGGAAAATGTTTTCCTAAACTAGAAGTGACTCCCAGACGAAGAAATCTTGCGGCGTTTGGGACTTTTCCGTTTAACGAAAAGGCAAGTTAAAGGCGACATGAGAGAAAGTAGATGGAGGAAAATTTCTCTCTCTCTCTCATAACACAAGATCTCGTGGACATCTGAAAGTCAGAAGATTGAGATCAGAGAAATGAAAGTAAGAACGTAAGAATAGCCTGGTGGATGAGGCCAATGGCCCATCTAGTTACTAGGATGGCTCATTCGGTAGAGCATGAGACTCTTGATCTCTGGATCATGAGTTCAAGTCCTGCGTTGGGCAAAAAGATTCTTGCATTGCAGGGGGTTGGACTAGATGACCCTTGGGGTCCCTTCTAACCAGGGGAGTCTTTAGCATATGCACCGCTGGGGTGCAAAGATCCGCCCAGAGCCCTCAAGTCTGACAAGTGCCGCCGTTGTGAATGACAAGCGCCGCAGCTGGCGCGGCACATCTTTGGTAAATGCGCGCACAAATTTGAAAGTCCTTTAGTGAAACAGTAGGTATACATTTCGGTAATACCTACCGGTAGGTATATATGTATTTTGTTTTTCTAGCTTGATCAAAATTATTTATTATTTCATAACAGTTAAGAACTTAGGCAGTTTTAGCGGTGGGCGCCTGGCAACCCCAGAGTCGTCCCCTCATGTGCTCAATGGCCAATTGCAACAGGCTCTTCTCTTGTGTAGCTGGGGGCACTGTTATACAGTGGTTCCGCTCCTTCCTCCTGGGCCGTGTTCAGAAAGTGGTGTTGGGGGATGAGTGTTCAGACCCCTGGGCTCTCACTTGTGGGGTGCCTCAGGGTTCCGTCCTCTCCCCCATGCTTTTTAACATCTATATGAAGCCGCTGGGAGAGATCATCAGGGGGTTTGGGCTGGGTGTTCATCAGTATGCGGATGATACCCAGCTCTACCTCTCTTTCAAATCAGAACCAGTGAAGGCGGTGAAGGTCCTGTGTGAGTGCCTGGAGGCAGTTGGAGGATGGATGGCGGCTAACAGATTGTGGTTGAATCCTGACAAGACAGAAGTACTGTTCTTGGGGGACAGGGGGCGGGCAGGTGTGGGGGACTCCCTGGTCCTGAATGGGGTAACTGTGCCCCTGAAGGACCAGGTGCACAGCCTGGGAGTCATTTTGGACTCACAGCTGTCCATGGAGGCACAGGTTAATTCTGTGTCCAGGGCAGCTGTCTACCAGCTCCATCTGGTACGCAGGCTGAGACCCTACCTGCCCGCAGACTGTCTCGCCAGAGTGGTGCATGCTCTGGTTATCTCCCGCTTGGACTACTGCAATGCGCTCTACATGGGGCTGCCTTTGAAGGTGACCCGGAAACTGCAATTAATCCAGAATGCGGCAGCTAGACTTGTGACTGGGAGTGGCCGCCGGGACCACATAACACCGGTCCTGAGAGATCTACATTGGCTCCCAGTACGTTTCTGAGCAGTTGAGGCTCCAGTACTTTGGCCACCTCATGAGAAGAGAAGACTCCCTAGAAAAGACCCTGATGTTGGGAAAGGTTGAGGGCACAAGGAGAAGGGGACGACAGAGGATGAGATGGTTGGACAGTGTTCTCGAAGCTACTAACATGAGTTTGGCCAAACTGCGAGAGGCAATGAAGGATAGGCGTGCCTGGCGTGCTCTGGTCCATGGGGTCACGAAGAGTCGGACACGACTGAACAACAACAACAACACGTTTCCGAGCACAATTCAAAGTGTTGGTACTGACCTTTAAAGCCCTAAATGGCCTCGGTCCTGTATACCTGAAGGAGCGTCTCCACCCCCACTGAGATCCAGCGCCGAGGGCCTTCTGGCGGTTCCCTCATTGCGAGAAGCGAGGTTACAGGGAACCAGACAGAGGGCCTTCTCGGTGGTGGCACCCGCCCTGTGGAACGCCCTCCCAGCAGATGTCAAGGAAATAAGCAGCTATCCTATTTTTAAAAGACATCTGAAGGCAGCCCTGTTTAGGGAAGTTTTTAATATTTAATGCTGTATTGTTTTAATATTTGAGTGGAAGCCGCCCAGAGTGGCTGGGGAAACTCGGCCAGATGGGCGGGGTACAAATAATAAATTATTATTATTATTATTATATTATTGTATGTTTTTATGGCATATATATCTATATCTGTAAATATGTCTTAGGACATGTGGACTTTTGGGGCTGATCCAGCAGGCTCTCCCGATAAGCTCTCCTTTTTTTGGAGAATATATTAGGAGAAAGCTTTCACTCTTTCAAGTCCTGCTCAGCAGCACCGTCTACTTTTGTGTTACTTGACAAGTTGCTGTGTGACCTGCTTCGCTTGCCAGTCCCCTGGACCCCTCCGTCTACAGCCCGTGTGGTTCTTACCTGCGTCGCCAAAATGCCGTGTCTGAGCCCCGTGTTGTGGGTTCCGGTGCCAACGACGCCGGCAGCTGTCACATCCGAAACGGCTCCTAGACTGAATGCAGGGAAAGGGGGGGAAGGTGAGCTGGAGGCAAGGAGGCAGAGGCTTCTCTATTGTTTATTCCCCAAGGCGGCTGTTGAGACAATGATATTAATGAGCGTGACGTTTGGCACAAAAGGTAATTAATTGCCACCTGCTCCGGATCCCGAACACGCCAAAATGAAATGAGACACGCATGTCAAGCCGCAGAACAAGCGCATTGAAGTAGGAAGGAGCCTGGGCTGTTGATCTGCATTTCTGACAACACAGATATTCCTTTGAGGTGCGTGTAGCATGGTGTGACTGAAATAGCACTCCAACGTGCCCCAAATTTTCGGCATTTCCTCTCCAACGCGAACCTTTCCTTCCAACTAATAGTTTCACCCAAACTCCAGCAGAGCAACGGTCCTGAATTGCAGAGAGCCTGCAATTATTCTGCAGATGGAAGGACCAAAAAAAGAGGAGTGAATCTTATTAAGCCCTTCTGTGATTAAAAGGCGCCTTTGGCCCTGATGTCAGGGCATCTGAGCAAATTTGCATGCGATGCTGCGAGCCCATTGCCTCTCGCAGGTCACCGCTCAAAAGAACTCATTTGCCACAAAGGCTTCTGAGTGTCGCCTCGGCTAAAGAGAGGGCGCCTGGGGTGAAAGATCCCAGCTGAGTCCTTTGACTCACAGCAGCCTTTGCCAACCCGGTGCCCCCTCCAGATGTTTGGGATTGCAACCTCATTGGCTTTAGCCAGCATAGCTCTATGATGCTGGCCATGAGGCACCATGCTGTTGGAGATTCATTCCCCGTGTGCAGTCATGGGTTTGTTGTCTATCACATGACTGGGTATGTGTTTTGATTCCACAGGAATGAGATGTGACGTAGACAGGATGTTTGTCTTACTGTGTTTCCTGAAGTGGGACTATTGTCCTTTTTCTTTCTCTTTGCTGCCTGATGCTAGAGAGAGAGGGAGCCATGTTGCAGTGCTCCGTGTGTGTTTATATGTAAATAAAGTAGATTAGCCTAAATGCTGAGTTGCTGAGTTCTGCTACGCAACTGCGCAAACCTCTGCGGATCCCTAAGTGTGCTGATGTCATCTGGCATCAGTCGCTGTGATGTTTGGGCTGAGGAATGCTTATGAAGCTCCTGAACGATCGCCATGGAGGGAGGGAACATGCCAGTCGGGCATGTGTCCCTGCCGAGGTCCTACTCGTGTGTAGGAGGAATTCCTGACTCATGCTGGCTGGCTTGGTGGGGGTTGTGGTCTAGGGACAGAGGGAGTTGCCTGACACTGAGTCAGACCAACAGCCCATCCACTTCAGCATTGTCAACAATATATGGGCACATATTACAATGCACATCATTGTTCTCCCCCCCCCCGCTCACTCCCCCCACCTTTCCTCTGTATTATGCTCTTTCTTTATAATTGAAATTCTTCCAATAAATAATGTGGCAGCTAGACTGGTGACTGAGAGTGACTGCCGCGAGAACATATAACACCGATCCTGAAAGACCTACATTGGCTCCCAGTACATTTCCGGGCACAATTCAAAGTGTTGGTGCTGACCTTGAAAGCCCTAAATGGCCTCAAAGGCCCAGTATACCTGAAGGAGCATCTCCACCCCCATCGTTCAGCCCGGACAGTGAAGTCCAGCTCCAACTAAATTATTATCTCCAGCGTATTTGGATCATGCATGTTCATTTTGCCCACCTGCTCACATTTCCTCATCTGAACAGCATAAATGGGATTTTAAAGGGATCCGTGGGACTCCTAATGTTTCGTGTGGATGTTAGTCCACACAAAAGGAGCGTTTTCACCCACATTGTTCTGCCCGGACACTGAGGTCCAGCTCCGAGGGCCTTCGGGCGGTTCCCTCCCTGCGAGAAGTGATGTTACAGGGAACCAGGCAGAGGGCCTTCTCGGTGGTGGCACCCGCCCTGTGGAACACCCTCCCATCAGATGTCAAGGAAATAAACAACTCTCTGACTTTCAGAAGACATCTGAAGGCAGCCCTGTCTAGGGAAGTTTTTAATGTCTAATGTTTCATCGTGTTTTTAATATTCTGTTGAGAGCCACCCAGAGTGGCTGGGGAAACCTAGCCAGATGGGTGGGGGTATAAATTATTATTATTATTATTATTATTATTATTATTATTATTATTAACAACAACCACAACATTGACTGGCAGCAGTGGCTGTCCAAGGATTCAGACAGGCATCACTCCCAAGCCCGACCAGAAGATGCTGGGGATTGAACCAGGGACCTCCTGCATGCAAGACGGATGCTCTGCCACTGAGCTACAGCCCAGGCTGGTGGAGCCTGTTGTGTGCAGCAAAGGGTCTTCAGAGGTGGCTGCATGAGAGCTGCCAGGCTGACTCCGCTGTTCGCAGTGGAATCTGCAAAGCGGCCTGACTCTGCAGAACTTGAGGAGAGACCTGCTGGATCTCAACAAGGACCCTCCAAGTCCAGCATCCTGTTCTCACACTGGCCAGCCAGATGCAAGCAGGATTCGAACACGAGTTCTTCTCAACCCCCCCCACCCCAGTGAATTCCAGCAGCATTGCTGCCTCTGACCGTGCAAGCAAAACATAGATATCCTGGCTAGTAGGCCATCAACACCTCTCCTCCTCTATGAATTTGTCTAATCCTCTTTTAAAGCCATCCGAGTTGGTGGTCATCCCTGCCTCCTGTGACAAGGAGTTCCATAGGTTAACAATGCACTGCGTGGAGAAGTCCTTCCTTTACTATTATTGTCTTGTCTTAGGGCCCAAAGTGCAGGTGATAGTATCTGCTTTCCATGTTTAAATGAGTGGTTCTCAAAGGGTGTGGCAGGAGAGGACAATCAAAGAAACATTTAAATATTTCAGTGTACGGTAGTATGGTATATATTTTGGGGGTTTTGCAGAATATGGATAGCTATTTTTTCCCCCCAAAATAAGAGCAAGTGCATCAAGTGATCCTGAGGACAATAATTGAATCATTGAATTGGAGAGTTGGAAGGGACCCCGAGGGCCATCCAGTCCAACCCCCTGCAAGGCAGGAATCTTTTGCTCCTCATGGGGCTTGAACCCACGGCCCTGAGATTAAGAGTCTCCTGCTACACCAACCAAGCTATCCCTAGTTGTGTTTTCCAATGTATTTCTTATCAATTAAAAAAAATCAGTGTGGCATGAGCAAATTTTTATTCTGAAAATGTGGCCCAGAGAAAATTTTTTTTTGAGAACCACTGGTACAAATGCAGAACTGAAGGTTTTTTTTACATCAGAAGCATTTTGAAAGATGCTGTTCCTCTTCTTATAATAATAATAATTTATTGTTTATACCCCGCCCATCTGGCTGGGTTTCCCCAGCCACTCTTCTGCTTCAGGACATAGACCATGCCTAAGCTCCGACATTGGTGCACGGCTGTCAACTTTCGGATTTGAAAATAAGGGATTTTCCCCAAACTTTCGGATTTGAAAATACGGGATGCCGCGAGGGCGGTGCAATGGCACCAAGTAGCTTCGCCACCCTGTGCTCCAGAGGCTGCGCGCGAATGGGTGAGCGAAAGAGTGAGCGCGTAGACGGCAGGCAGGCTGTCTGTCTGTCTGGTTGGGCGTGAGGGTCTGGCTGAACAAGGCATGCAAGCTCCGCCCCCAGTCAGTCTCAGACTCCTTATTGGCAGCCGAGCAACGCAGCTGAGGAGCCTCCCTGGCCGGCAGGGAGGGAGAGGAGCTGCTTCCTTTGAAATCCGGGAAATTTAAGGGATATCAACAATCCGGGATAGCAGCGGGAAATGGTATTGGAATAAGGGAGTTTCCCGGGGGGAAAGGGAGGGTTGACAGCTATGCATTGGTGGCATTTCAGCATGCGCAAAGTTGTCTTACTTACATGGGCAAAGCCAAGCCGTGTTTGCTCAACTCGGTGTTCAAATCAGAGAGAAGGATCCCAGCCTCGGCTGTCACTTGCTTCTTCTCTTTGTCCACCTGCAAGTGATAAGATTGGCTCTTTTATCTGTATCTATATATAATAATAGGGACACGGGTGGCGCTGTGGGTTAAACCACAGAGCCTAGGGCTTGCAGATCAGAAGGTCGGCGGTTCGAATCCTCGCAACGGGGTGAGCTCCCGTTGCTCGGTCCCAGCTCCTGCCAACCTAGCAGTTCGAAAGCACATCAAAGTGCAAGTAGATAAATAGGTACCGCTCCGGCGGGAAGGTAAACGGCGTTTCCGTGCGCTGCTCTGGTTCGCCAGAAGCGGCTTAGTCATGCTGGCCACAAGACCTGGAAGCTGTACGCCGGCTCCCTCGGCCAATAAAGCGAGATGAGCGCCGCAACCCCAGAGTCGGACACAACTGGACCTAATGGTCAGGGGTCCCTTTACCTTATGTATAATAATATTTTATTCTTTTTACCATTTAGAAAGTTACATTTGTTACTCGACAATTACCCTGTTTCCCCTATTTTAAGACGTAGTCATAAAATAAGCCATAGCAGGATTTTTTCGCATTTGCGAAATATAAGCTGTACCCCGAAAATAAGCCATAGTGATGGGCGCCGTTCTGGAGGGCGCCAAGGAAAACGCGGGGCTGGGCTTACGTAATAAAAAGACATTCCCTCAAAATAAGCCATAGTGCGTTTTCTTGAGGGGAAAAAAATATAAGACGGTGTCTTAAAATAGGGGAAACACGGTATATTCCAATTCAACGCAACTAGTAACTTCCTGCTCACCCAATGTTGCTGTTTATAACCCAAATCGCACACAATTGCGGTTTAAGGTCTGTCTTATTTAGTTACAGGTAGGTCTGCTGTAGTCGAAACAAAATAAAAAAATTCCTTCCAGTAGCACCTTAGAGACCAACTAAGTTTGTTCTTGGTATGAGCTTTCGTGTGCATGCACACTTCTTCAGTCTTATTTAGTTTCATCCCCTCCCAATGTCTCCTAATACATTCTGGGGGTCACCCCATGGACGAGCTCTGCTCCAAGTCATCTCTCTGGCCAGGTAGTGTGAGGTGGAATCTGAGCTAGGTGGGCAATGAGAAGGACCCAGAAAGGGAGAATCCTGCTCTCTTACCTTGAGCACCTTGTTCATCCTTCCCATCTCGACCATGTAGTCATCCGTGCAGGCAATGTCCGAAGGGGAATGTCCACCTCCAACCACCTTCACCTTCTTACTCTTCTGCCTGGCCAGATCCAAGATCTGCAGAGAGGGCAACCAGACATTGGTACAGAGGTGACCCCCGAGCTCAAGGAAGTGGAAGCCGTGGTCATCTGGCTGTTGCTGGATTCCAACTCTCAACAGCCCCAGCCAGAATGGCCAATGGTCAGGGATGATGGGAGTTGGAGTCTTGAGGGTCACTTCCTGGGGTTTCAGCAACTGGGATTCAGACGCATCACTGCCTCCGACTGTGGAGGGCAGGGCAGAGCCATCCTAGCTAGTAGCCCTCAATATCCCTCTCCTCCAGGAATTTGTCTAATCCAATTTAAAAGCCTTCCAGGTCCATCGCTGCCTCCCATGGGAGGGATTTCCATAGGAAGGAGGAAGGAAGGAAGGAAGGAAGGAAGGAAGGAAGGAAGGAAGGAAGGGAGGGAGGGAGGGAGGGAGGGAGGGAGGGAGGAAGGAAGGAAGGAAGGAAGGAAGGAAGGGAGGAAGGAAGGGAGGAAGGGAGGAAGGGAGGAAGGAAGGAAGGAAGGAAGGAAGGAAGGAAGGAAGGAAGGAAGGGGGAAGAATAATCTGTAGAGGCTGGTTGATTAGAACAAATGGGCTACTGCCCCACCAACCTCACCCAGCCCTCACTTGCCCTGCTGTCTTTCTGACCACCAGTCTGCCAGCTTCCTGCTCCTCCTTAATCCCCATTTTGCCCTTGTAGAATTGAACAGGGGGCAGGAGGATGGCGACCAGCCTGGCATGAGTTGGCCCCGCCCACCAGTGACTCTGGCCCTGCCCACCTCTGGCCCCCACCCACCATTGGCCTCCCACTTTCTGCCATACCAGCCCCCACTGGCGACGATGCCCCCTCTGATGAACCCAAGTTAAAAACAAGTGTTTGCATATTCTAGTCAGAAAGGCCCCGTTTCGAAATCCTTGATGTCACGCTGATTGAACTAATGGAGATTATTCAGATGAGATTTCAAATTGTGCATGGTTTTCTTGTGCTCACATTGGGTAAATTGTAGGGGAATCATAGAATCATAGAATCCTAGAGTTGGAAGATACCCCAAGGGCCATCCAGTCCAACCCCCTGCCAAGCAGGAACACCATCAAAGCATTCCTGACAGGTGGCTGTCAAGCCTCTGCTTAAAAACCTCCAAAGAAGGAGACTCCACCACACTCCTTGGCAGCAAATTCCACTGTCAAACAGCTCTTACTGTCAGGAAGTTCTTCCTAATGTTTAGGTGGAATCTTCTTTCTTGTAGTTTGAATCCATTGCTCCGTGTCCGCTTCTCTGGAGCAGCAGAAAACAACCTTTCTCCCTCCTCTATATGACATCCCTTTATATATTTGAACATGGCTATCATATCACCCCTTAACCTTCTCTTCTCCAGGCTAAACATACCCAGCTCCCTAAGCCATTCCTCATAAGGCATCGTTTCCAGGCCTTGGACCATTTTGGTTGCCCTCCTCTGGACACGTTCCAGCTTGTCAGTATCCTTCTTGAACTGTGGGGCCCAGAACTGGACACAGTATTCCAGGTGGGGTCTGACCAGAGCGGAATACAGTGGTACTATTACTTCCCTTGATCTAGATGCTATACTCCTATTGATGCAGCCCAGAATTGCATTGGCTTTTTTAGCTGCTGCATCACACTGTTGACTCATGTCAAGTTTGTGGTCTACCATGACAAAGGCCTTGGCCGAAATCATCATTCTTTTTTTACTTGCTCTACCCTTTTGGAGTCATATCTCAGTGATGTGTTCACTTTTCCCATGTGAATTTAACCCTTGCTGACCCTGGCTCCCCACTGAGCTTGTGGCAACGGCATCCTTTTCCTGGTCTCCCAAGACCATAAAGATGGAGGACTAGAAGGGTGGGCTTTGTTTGTCTGTCCGTTTGCTGCCCTACACCTGATATCTAGGGAAAGTTGGAAAAGTCACACCGACTGGTCTGGAACCTCCTCCACTTACCTCCTTGATCTCATCCACCGTAGTTGGCTGGAAATACATCTCCGGAGAGGAGCCGTAAGTCTTAGCCCAGTTCTGGAATCTGATGCCACCTTGGCCATGGACCTAATGCCCAGAGACACAAAACAAATACCATTGTTATAAGAATTTAATGTCTCAAATATACATACATCAAATGTTCATAAATTTACAAGGCAAACACATACGTAAGTATGTAAACCACGTGTCTGAAATAGTGCAGGAGAACAATCCTGAAACCATTTTGACTCACCCAAATTGACTTCAAATGTTTCTCTGCAAGGAGGAAGGAAATGGGAAAGCCTCCCCATTGTCTTTTGCTTACCTGTCTTTAGGGCATCTTTGTGTATGAATAGGGTGAGCCTGTGACCTGGATTCAGGAATTAAAGTATTTACCATCACAAAAGAATGACCAGGTGGCCAAGTAAGCAATCAGTGACCATTATCAGGTATCCTGGCAGGCAGGAGTTCTGCTGTAGACCGCTGCCTCCTGTGATGTATGTATGATGTTTTGGGGGGTGGTCTTGGATTACAGGGTGGGCAATTTCAAAAGTCTATTTAAGGTCTTGCACACCAATGTTCTGGGTTCCTCCTTCCCCCTGCATGTGCTGAGTGAGGACCCTATTGCAACAGTTCAATAAAGATCAGGCTTACTAGCTGCTTTGCTTCTCAGTATGCTCTGGTTGGTCTCTGTTATTTTCTCCTACCGATAGGGAACCCACTTGTTATTCAGTCGTTCAGTCGTGTCCGACTCTTCGTGACCCCATGGACCAGAGCACGCCAGGCACGCCTATCCTTCACTGCCTCTCACAGTTTGGCCAAACTCATGTTAGTAGCTTCGAGAACACTGTCCAACCATCTCGTCCTCTGTCGTCCCCTTCTCCTTGTGCCCTCAACCTTTCCCAACATCAGGGTCTTTTCCAGGGAGTCTTCTCTTCTCATGAGGTGGCCAAAGTACTGGAGCCTCAACTTCAGGATCTGTCCTTCTAGTGAGCACTCAGGGCTGATTTCTTTAAGAATTGATAGGTTTGATCTTCTTGCAGTCCATGGGACTCTCAAGAGTCTCCTCCAGCACCATAATTCAAGTGGGAACCCACTTAAAAACTCTATATGGGCTCTTGGGTACCCCATAAGGGAAAAGGAGCAGATTTTGTTTACATCACCATTCAGGATGGTTTCAGTGCTGGGATATCCTCATGGACAACTATTGCCCATTATATGGGCACATACGGACACCCCTTGCCCTTTTATTGCTGATGGTCTTGCTGATAGTCTTGCTCCAAGGTGTGGATTTCTTCCACTGAAAAGTGCTGGGTGGGCATTGACATCAGTTGAAGTGAAAAGCCTTTCACATTCAGGGGCCGAAATCCCAAGGGAGCAGAAAAGGCTATTTATGTTCGCAATCACGGCTGCGCAGATGTTATTGGCCCAGAGATGGACAGAAGTCCCTACCAGAGAAGAATGGCAGATCAAGTTGATGGATTATGCCGAAACGGCTAAAATGACCGGAAGAATCAGAAATCAGGAAAACCAAAATGTTAATAAGGAATGGGGAAAACTTATAACTTATCTTAAAGACCATTGTAAACAGTTGAAATCGTTTGTAGGATTGGAATATCACTTGTGGTTTAATGCTGAATTTTGGAAACAATGGAGAGGTAAAAGATTTGGATTATCATAAAAGACGCAGGAGGAAATGATTCACAATAGGACCCACAAAGGGGAGGAGGGAAGTCTCTCTGGAATCATGTTTTTATGTTGCATGTTGGATATGTGACTCTAACATCTGAAAAACTAAATAAATACCTTTTATTTTAAAAAAGAAAACCCTTTCACATCCGCTCTGCTTTTGGTGACAGACATTCCAAGCCAACTTAAGGGAACAGTTTCGTTCTGTCCACTCCACTCCCATTGTTTAATGGAGAGCTGCGACTCCTGCATCGCAGGGGGTTGGACTAGATGATCCTTGGGGGGTCCCTCCCAACTCTACGGTTCTGTGATTCTAAGTGCATGGCCTGGTGCTTTTAAGCCACTGTGTCTGGTTCTCCCTCTGCTTTCCCCCACCCACCAGCTTCAAAATAAAGAACAAGATCCATTCCAGGATATAGATTTTTTTTAAAAGAGAATTTTCTTACCATTGTGTTTGTGGCTTCTTTGAATATCCAAAGGAAAGCTTAGCAGGAGACTGAGGGTCTTCCTCCGAGACAAGGCGGGTGGGGTCTACAGCAGATCTCAGAACAGCAGCTGCCGGAATTGGGAGAAGGCAAGGAGGGCCACTTTCCAGAAAAAGAAGGGTTAATGAGTAACCTCTGCAATGCTGGCTTGCGGTTAATTTGAGACAGTTTGAGATAGTTGACAGACAGCAGGTAGAGATTCTTTAAAGCAAACTTTAATGATGATCGTGGCAGAGGCGTAGGAAGGTCAGGTGGTACCCTGTGCGGAAAATTTGATTTAATTTTTTTTGTCTGCAAAAATGGTTTTACATTATTTCATATTTTCTTACAAAGGAATAATAATAAGTAAAAATAAACTTTTATTTATATCCCGCCCTCCCTGGCCGAAGTCGGGCTCAGGGTGGCTAACATCAGATACATAACATTGATATAAAATCAAACAATAATTAAATTACCTCCTAAAAACATGTCAAAATCAAATTAAAGTCTAATTAGATGGCTTTCTGCAGGGTTAGGGTTGGGAACAGTAAGTGCTCCACTGAACTGAAATTTCAGCCTTCACGACATAGGAAAACGGCCAAGTAAACAGCTATTTTCGTGGAGGAGGGTCAAGATATTAACTGATATGCATGAAATTTCATATATAGCTATATAATCCCATGTGTAGTAAGATAAGACCTTTGGAGCAGGCATTTTCCAAAAAAACCCCCAAAACTTTTTTATGAACCACCCTACCGGTAGTAGGGCAATAATTGTTCCTTGATAAGTTGTCACCCCCTCCATGATGGAACCTGGGGCGACCCCCCCCGCCCCGTCCCCCACTTCCTACGCCCCTGGATCATGGCAATTGGTGCTGAAGGAAGGATGAGGCGTTGGAAGCAGAGGAAACTTGTTATGTATGGGGAAGAGCTGTGGCTATGGGGCAATCAAAATCCTTGGCCCCTAGACAGGCGGGTTTCGAAACTGGGTCTGGGGTAGGTTCTGCCATTGATCAAGGGAAGTAATAGCCCCACTCTATTCTACCTTGGTCAGACCACACCTGGAATCCAGTGTCCAGTTCTGGGCGCCACAATTTAAAAAGGATATTGACAAGCTGGACAATGCACAGAGGAGGGGAACGTAGACGACGAAGGGTCTAGAATCCAAGCCTGATGAGGAATGGTTGAAGGAGCTGGGTATGTTTAGCCTGGAAAGAGGAGACTGAGCGGAGATATGGTGATATGAGTGAGCGGCAAGATGGTAGGAGTTTATAAAATTATACACGGCATGGAGAAAGTTTACTGTGTCCAATTCTGGGTGCCACAATTTAAGAAGGATGTTGACAAGGTGGAAGATGCACAGAAGAGGGCAACCAAGATGATCAAAGGTCTGGAAACCAAGCCTTATGAGGAATGGTTGAAGGAGCTGGGAATGTTTAGCCTGGAAAAGAGGAGACTGAGAGGAGATAGGATAGCTACCTTCAAATATCTCAAGGGCTGTCACATGGAAGATGGAGCAAGCTTGTTTTCTCCTGCTCTGGAGGGTAGGACTCGAACCCATGGCTTCAACTTACAAGAAAGGAGACTCCAACTAAACATCAGAAAGAGCCCTTTGATGCTGAAACAGACTCCCTCGGGAGGTGGTGGACTCTCCTTCCTTGGAGGTTTTTAAGCAGAGGATGGATGGCCATCTGTCATGGATGCTTTAGCTGCGATTTCTGCATTGCACGGGGTTGGACTAGATTACCTTTGGGGGTCCTTTCCAACTTTACAGTTCTATGATTCTATAGCAAAGTCCTCATGACTTGCCAGGTTCAACTTAGAAATGCCAGATTGTTGGTATTTGTGAAATCAAAAGTTGGCAGAGCCCACTGGTTCCAGAACCAGCATCTTCAGGGAAGGAGGCAGATTCCGGAATGACGCCCAGATAGTTTCTGGGCACCCACTTTGGGGCTTTCGCCAAGAACAGATACGTT
The DNA here is from genome assembly GCA_034642065.1 of Darevskia nairensis. Taxonomy (NCBI): domain Eukaryota; kingdom Metazoa; phylum Chordata; class Lepidosauria; order Squamata; family Lacertidae; genus Darevskia; species Darevskia nairensis. The sequence continues at coordinate 155,628 of JAWWNI010000267.1, forward strand.
GTCTTTGGAATGAAAGGGTCGGCACAGTCCCCTTCTGCACCAAACACTTCCGTGTCCCCGTATCTCTCTTTCTCATCTGCTGAGCTGGAGATGTTCCTTCCGATGTCCTTGAGGTGAGCACCACAGCTCGGATTCTCCACGAGAATCTGCTTTTTGAACCTCCTCAAACTGCGACTCCATCCATTTTCCCTCTTCATCTGTTTCCTGCTGACACACCTCCTTGGCTGAAAGTCGGCGAGCAGAACAAATGAGCCTGGATAGCATTCTAGGAAGGACAGCGAACTTTCTAAATCCAGAGAGCCGCATTCTGGTTAACAGCGAGATCGCCTTACCCCTTACATGCCCACTTGGCCGTATCAATCTATGGAAGGGGCACGGTTAAAAAGTGCCACATAATTCCACTTTCTGCGGCAGCACCTGCACTGCGGAACTCCCTGCCTATTGATATCAGGCAGGTGCCATCACTGTACTGTATCCGGCAGCTGCAAAAACAAAACAACAACACATAGCCTATCCTACCCAGATATATAGAATGTGGGTGGGTGTTTAAATCTGTTTCTTGCTTTTTTCCTGCATGTGTGCAATTATTGTTAATTGTTTTAGCGACCACTTTATTATCTCTCTCTTTTTTTGTAAACTTCTCTGAGGGTTTCGTTTTATTTTACAATTGAGCTGTGTACAATTTTTTAAATAAATAACTTTCTAGGGACAGCTTGCTAGTGGTGGACAGGACCAGAGGAAAAAGTTTCAAGCAGGGAGACTTTGTCATCAATTCCTGCTTCTTGGGAGAAAAGCAATGACAAACCTAGACAGCATCTTAAAAAGCAGAGATGTCACCTTGCCGACAAAGGTCGTTAAAGCTATGGTTTTCCCAGTAGTGATGTGTGGAAGTGAGAGCTGGACCATAAAGAAGGCTGATCGCTGAAGAATGGATGCTTTTGAATTATGGTGCTGGAGGAGACTCTTGAGAGTCCCATGGACTGCAAGAAGATCAAACCTCTCCATTCTGAAGGAAATCAGCCCTGAGTGCTCACTGGAAGGACAGATCCTGAAGCTGAGGCTCCAATACTTTGGCCACCTCATGAGAAGAGAAGACTCCCTGGAAAAGACCCTGATGTTGGGGAAGATGGAGGGCGCAAGGAGAAGGGGACGACAGAGGATGAGATGGTTGGACAGTGTTCTCAAAGCTACCAACATGAGTCTGACCAAACTGCGGGAGGCAGTGGAAGACAGGAGTGCCTGGCGTGCTCTGGTCCATGGGGTCACGAAGAGTCGGACACGACTGAACGACTAAACAGCAACAAATTGGCGATGTGAAGGTTTGAACCTGGGACCTTCTGAGTGCAAGGCAAATGCTCTCCTCTGAGCTACACCCTTTCCCCTACTAGCCTGCGGGAGAAGACATTTTCCTATAGGTGCTTCATTCCTAATAGTCCATCACCTCCTGCCCACTTTCTGCAGAAGAGAAGTTTCGGCTGCCTTCTTGGAACCAACTGCTGTTTTTTCTCATGTTGTATGCAGCCTTAATCTTTGTATATTTGTGTCCCCCCCCCCCCTTACTGTTGCTTTTATTGCTCTTCTGACTGGTGCAAACCACCATGGGACTTGGGCAAATGAATTGCACCACAAATGTATTTCAAATAAATAGATGGTAGTGTCTGCCTTGGTGGGACAGGCATCCCCTCCCCAAATCTTAAATCCAGACTCTTAAGAAGCAGGCAGGGAAATGCATTCTGTCTCCTTTCTCCAGCTGCAGGCCAAAGTTCAGCTAAGATAATTATCCTGTTAATCACAGAATGGTTAACATATGGCAGCCAATAAGTTAACTATTGCCTGGACTGGTTCAGAGTCCCCATAAATTCCCAAAACCGCTTCTGGGCACATTTGAGTATTTTCCTTTTAAAAGAATTTACTGCTAGTCATCAAAATATGGTGCTCTCAGGAGACTTTGGAGAAGAGAAGGCTAATCTAGCTACAGACCAGACTTTGTGAGGATTAATTTTGTAGCTCCATATGTGTGTGTGGCTTTCTGTTTTATGCACACAGCTCACTGGCAGTCCTCCTTAGGCAGAACAAGACAGCCCCCCCCCAGGACTTAGAGCCCCCCAAGTGCTTACAAGAGGCTTACAGGGAAATGCAAAAGGGCTACAAGTGGCTTAACAAGCATAGGAACATAAGAAGAGCTTGCTGGATCTGGCCAACAGCCCATCTAGTCCAGCATCCTGTTCTCCCAGTGGCCAACCAGATGCCTCAATGGGAAGCTCTCAAGCAGGATTTGAGCTCAAGAGTCCTCTCCCCTCCTGTGGTTCCCAGCAACTGGGATTCAGAAGCTGTCGGGATAAGCAGCCTCATATAACCAACATGCTTAAGCCTCATTAATGCATGAAAGTCATAGAGTAGGCTGTCCTACTATACAAACGATTTAGAAACACTCACCACTTTGGAACCTAAATTTTACGGCCTGTGTTTTCTGACTGCTGTATGGAAAAGCACATGAACCTGACCTTTGAAGAGTTTGTAAGTAAACCATGTTTAACTCACCAAACGAGTGGTATTTTTCTGTGCTAAGGAGAGTGGGGAACTTTGGAAACAACTTAGGAGGGGATATTTTAAAGGTTTTACAGCCTATATCCCTGCGACGGGGTGAGCTCCCGTTGCTCGGTCCCAGCTCCTGCCAAACCTAGCAGTTCGAAAGCACGTCAAAGTGCAAGTAGATAAATAGGAACCGCTCTGGCGGGAAGGTAAACTGCGTTTCCGTGCGCTGCTCTGGTTCACCAGAAGCGGCTTAGTCCTGCTGGCCACATGACCGGAAGCTGTACGCCGGCTCCCTCAGCCAATAAAGTGAGATGAGCGCCGCAACCCCAGAGTCGTCCGCGACTGGGCCTAATGGTCAGGGGTCCCTTTACCTTTTTACCTAGCTAGAAAACTCTTAGGTCTTGTGATCCAATTTAATTACCTTTTGCTCCCTCTCTCCCCACTGACCCCACCCCGCTGCAGCAGTATGAACTTCTCCAAACTATGCTGGGTGTCTCATTCCAAAGTTTCTGGATAGAATCCCAGCTCCCAGGAGCCTGTCTTCTATCATTAGCCCTCATTGATGAGACGCCATCAATCACCTTGGACTAATAGGCAGCAATCTGCGTAACTGAGAATGGCACTCAGCATCTATAAGGACATTGTTCCTGCTAAACAGTACAGCGGACAGGCCTGCCATTATCGGTTTAGGACAGCAGCATGCAAATGCAATGCATTTATGCAGCTGAATAATGCATGGCGCAGGCTGCAAATGCAAATTTGCATGAGAATACACGGGAATTTTGAGAAGGCAGTTGCGGTCGCAACCAATTGATTGCGACTGCAGAGTGATGTCAGTGATCTGATGACTGCGAGTTTTGAATGCGTAGGACAATTAGAAGCACGAGACACTGATTGAATCAATGCAAAGTGGGCGACTTGCATATATTTGGGAGGGCCACGACTGCTGCTGAATATTCATATAGTCCTCAGATGTCAGGCGTGTTCTTCTGTCGGCTTGAAGCGAGGGCAGCCCACAGGCCTTAAGGAGAGAAGAATCTCTTGGGCGCTTTTTGCCCCAAAGTGGAAAGAAGCAGAAGTCCCAGCAAAGGAAGAATGGATACAAAAACTTATGGAATATGCAGAAATGGCGAAACTTACCGGAAGAATAAGAAATCAAGATAACAAACATTTTAATAATAAGAATGGAAATGTTTTATTGAATATTTACAGATAAATTGCAAACAAATGAAAACATTAGCAAGAGTATTGTAATAACCTGCAGTTTCATAAGAGTATATATTTAAGGTAAAGGTAAAGGGATCCCTGACCTTAGTCCAGTCGCGGACGACTCTGGGGTTGCGGCGCTCATCTTGCTTTACTGTCCGAGGGAGCCGGCGTTTCTGGGTCATGTGGCCAGCATGACTAAGCCGCTTCTGGCGAAACCAGAGCAGTGCACGGAAACGCCGTCTACCTTCCCGCCGGAGCGGTACCTATTTATCTACTTGCACTTTGACGTGCTTTCGAACTGCTAGGTTGGCAGGAGCTTTGACAGAGCCATGGGAGCTCTGTGGGGATTCGAACCGCCAACCTTCCGATCGGCAAGCCCAAGAGGCTCAGTGGTTTAGACCACAGCGCCACCCGCGCCCCATCTCTTGATAGTAGTACTTGGTGGTATAGAGTTGTATACAAATTTAATAAATAAACAAAACAAAGCTAATGAAATTAACTGGCAGAGAGAGAGAGAGAGACATTCTGAACTCTGAGAATCTGTTCACGCCGCTGCTTCGTTAAAGGAGATGCCACCCGCAGAACTGGCCCACCCCAGCTCTCTTTATGGCCCTGGTTTTGCTAACAAAGGCGGCGTCTTATTAAACCAGGCCACCGATCATATTGCAAAAGACTTGGGAGACAAATGTCAGCGGGTAGATTTTGTTTTATTTTTTTGCCCCCTGCAGCAGCAGAGCTGTTGGGCTGATAGAAAGGGCCTCCGTTGCTGCCCCCCCCCCCGGTAATTAAGGAGTGTCGCCATCCGTCAGATAAGAGGCAGCACGAAAGGGCATCATGCTCTGCGGATGGCACCCTGGATTTATTAGCTAACCCGAAGCGGGGAATGCGGCCCTATCACGAAGCTTTTCCATTGGAAGACTTTTATTGCATTGAAAGCCAGCCACCCCACCCCCCCAAATCTGCTCTGTTCTTGCTTCCCGCCGCTCCTCCTCTTCCACCTCCCCCTTGCAACATCCTCCTCCTTTTATCTCGCTTGCGTTCTCGGCATCTCACTCTCGGCAAAAATAAATAAATAAGACAAACATGATTTGCTGGAGGATAGAGCGGCCTTGAAGATAAGGAAATGTCACGATGCCCGCTGTGAGCAGTACAAGGACGGGGGGCGGGGGGGCGGGCGGCAGAACCTCTGTGTGTTCTGAAATGGCACATCTCTTTGGAGGCCTCCCCCCCCCCATTTCCAAAAGGGATATATGTGCCGGGTCCACACGTCTGAACCTTTTGTGCAAAGAAGGCAAACGCCCCCCCCCTCTTTGATGAGCTATTAATTTCTCTTTAAAATAAAAAATGAATGGGGTTTCCACCAGATACCTGAAAAAATTAATCAGTCTCATAGTTTTATAATTGATTTTCATACAAGTTAACAAATTCGATTCAGTTTCCACACAATATTCCCTTAGCATTTCAACTTCCCATCCGTACTTCCATGATGTTTCTGTGCAAAACCTTTTATCGACTGCCTTAAACATAATACTGTACTTATTTCTGACTCCCCCAGCGTGAAAGCGGAGATAAGCTCCGCACCCCATAGGCGAATTCGATTGGACTTAACCATCCAGCGTTTTTTAAAACCTTTTAATACTTATTTCTATAACATATATACTACATTACATTCCTTTATCATTCACATGATGGCCACTGGTCCATCACCTCCTGGCAAATAGAAGGGGAAGAAATGGAGGCAGTGAGAGATTTTCACTTTCTTGGGTTCCATGATCACTGCAGATGGTGACAGCAGTCACGAAATTAGAAGACGCCTGCTTCTTGGGAGAAAAGCATTGACAAACCTAGACAGCATCTTAAAAAGCAGAGACATCACCTTGCCAACAAAGGTCCGTATAGTTAAAGCTATGGTTTTCCCAGTAGTAATGTACGGAAGTGAGAGCTGGACCATAAAGAAGGCTGATTGCCAAAGAATGGATGCTTTTGAATTATGGTGCTGGAGGAGACTCTTGAGAGTCCATGGACTGCAAGAAGATCAAACCTGTCCATTCTTAAAGAAATCAGAGAAGGACAGATCCTGAAGTTGAGGCTCCAGTACTTTGGCCACCTCATGAGAAGAGAAGACTCCCTAGAAAAGACCCTGATGTTGGGAAAGGTTGAGGGCACAAGGAGAAGGGGACGACAGAGGACGAGATGGTTGGACAGTGTTCTTGAAGCTACTAACATGAGTTTGGCCAAACTGCGAGAGGCAGTGAAGGATAGGCGTGCCTGGCGTGCTCTGGTCCATGGGGTCACGAAGAGTCGGACACGACTGAACGACTGAACAACAACAACAAAAATCATTCACATTCCTTTGCTTATATTTCCAGCCCTGCCTGCGATTTCATTTGCCTATAATACTTTCGCAGATCACCTGAAAAGGGTCTCCACTCTCCCACAAACATTTCGCCCTTTGGGTCTCCTCTTTTCGCCATCAATTCCACCATCTCCACATAGTCCAATAGCTTTGATGTCTACTCCTCTTTCGTTGGAAATGCTTTTGATTTCTGTACATGCAATATTCTGGCAGGAGTGGAAGCATCCATAAATAATTTAACCAACTTTTTTTTTGGGGGGGGGACGACCTCTGCCCCTATTCCCAAAGAAATGCTTCATTATTTTTGTGTGTGGGAAAGACTGTTTTAAACAACTTTGTCAATTATTTTTTAAGACCTTCCTCTCTAAAGGCAGAGAAAGGCAGGTGTCTGTCCAGAGAGAGGATACTTTGATGATGGAAGAATCTCCCTCGGCTGTTGCAGGTAGTTTTGAATGCATGGACGGGACAGGACTTGCACTGGTCATCTAATTAGTAAAAGGTAAAGGACCCTGAAGGGATGCAGGTGGTGCTGTGGGTTAAACCACAGAGCCTGGGGCTTGCTGATCAGAAGGTCGGGGTTCGAATCCCCGCGACGGGGTGTGCTCCTGTCGCTTGGTCCCTGCTCCTGCCAACCTAGCAGTTCGAAAGCACGTCAAAGTGCAAGTAGATAAATAGGTACCGCTGCAGTGGGAAGGTAAACGCTGTTTCCGTGCGCTGCTCTGCTTCGCCAGAAGCGGCTTAGTCCTGCTGGCCACATGACCCGGAAGCTGTACGCACGCTCCCTCGGCCAATAAAGTGAGATGAGCGTGCAACCCCAGAGTCGGTCACGACTGGACCTAATGGCCAGGGGTCCCTTTACCTTTACCTTTAAACGACCCCTGGACAGTTAAGTCCAGTCAAAGGCAACTATGGGGTGCGGCGCTCATCTCGCTTTCAGGCCAAGGGAGCCGACATTTGTCCACAGACAGCTTTCCAGGTCATGTGGCCAGCAGGACTAAACCGCCTCTGGTGCAACGAGACACTGTGATGGAAACCAGAGCGCATGGAAACACCGTTTACCTTCCTGCCGCAGTGGTACCTATTTATCTACTTGCACTGGTGTGCTTTCGAACTGCTAGGTTGGGAGGAGCTGGGACAGAGCAACAGGAGCTCACTCCGTCGCGGGGATTCGTACCACTGACTTTCTGATTGGCAAGCCCAAGAGGCCCAGTGGTTTAGACCACAGCGCAACCCATTTCCCATGCGATCTAATTAGTACTGGTAGTGGGGTAACTGGAGTCATGCATCTAGTTCTGGGCACCACCGTTTAGGAAGGATATTGACAAGCTGGGAACAGCGATCAAGATGGTCTGGAAACCAAGCCTTATGAGGAATGGCTGAAGGAGTTCAAATATCTCAAGGGCTATCTCATGGAGGATGGAGCAAGCTTGTTGTCTCCTGCTCTGGAGAGTAAGACCTGGACCAATGGATTCGCATGTCAAGAAGGCAGATTCTGACAAAACCTTAGGAAGAACTTTCTGAGAGTAAGAGCTGTTTGCCAGTGGAACAGACTCCCTCACAAGGTGGCGGACTCTCCTTCCTTGGAGTTTTCAAGCAGAGGTTGGGTGGCCATCTGTCATGGATGCTTTAGCTGAGATTCCTGCATTTCAGAGAGCTGGACCAAATGACCTCTGGGGTCCCTTCCAACTCTACTATTCTCTTGTTTCTTCTTTCATCTGTGATAAACATCTCTGCCAACTGCACACATGTACCCCATTTTGGCTCAGCACTGTGATTAAAACTTGAAACAAGGTTCCTTTATTCAACAAGGGACTGGGCGATGCCAAGGTAGCTTCATCGCATCGTGTGATTGAGACTTCGCACATCGCGTAATAACATTTCCCATGTTGTCTGTACGTTTTCCCCTTCTGGATCATCTAAGGCTCAATTGTCTGAATCACACACACACACACACACACACGCGCGCGCCAGAAGTGCTGCTTTCGTTGGAGAGGATGAAATTAAACCCGCTAATTGCAGAGCACCTTTGGGTTATTGCTCTTGTTATTTGCAACAAATTATCTGTTAATTGCACACCGAGCACGCTTATCTCTGTCCCCAGAAGAAGATGCAAACAGCACAATGCCTTGTTTGTTCAGATTAAAAACTAAAATATGCACAATTTGATACATGGATGCACACAGAGACATGTAACAACATTGTGCATTAACTCGGGGACAAAGGGACTCAGAGATGCCACAGCGTTAAGTAAGGGTGATTTCATGGTAATACAAGAGAAATATTACCCAAGGCTGATGACTAACATCACGAGAACAACCCACACCACTTTGTAGGTAAAAACAAAATAAAATAAAAAAATTCCTTCCAGTAGCACCTTAGAGACCAACTAAGTTTGTTTCTTGGTATGAGCTTTCGTGTGCATGCACACTTCTTCAGATACACTGAAACAGAAGTCACCAGACCCTTATATATAGTGAGAGGGTGGGGAGGGGTATTACTCAGAGGGGTGGTGGAAATGGGTGAAAGGTTGATAGCTGTGGTAAACCTGTTGACGACTGTTAACGGCTGCAATTAGTCTTACAGGAAAAAGGGGTGAGAAGGTTAAAAATAGTTTGTCATGCATAATGAGATAAGAATCCAATGTCTTTGTTAAGACCAGGTCTCTCATGGTTTTAAGCTTGGTAATGAGTTGCAATTCAGCAACTTCTCTTTCCAGTCTATTTCTGAAATTCCCTTTGCAATAAGACAGCTACTTTGAGATCTTGTATAGAGTGTCCTGGGAGATTGAAGTGCTCTCCTACTGGTTTCTCTGTCTTGTGATTCCTGATGTCAGATTTGTGTCCTTTGGCGTAGGGTTTGGCCTGTTTGTCCAATATAGAGAGCTGAAGGGCACTGTTGGCATTTGATGGCATACACAATGTTAGACGATGAGCAATTAAATAGTCCTGAGATGGTATGTTTGATGTTGTTGGGGCCAGTAATGGTGTTGTCTGGGTGTATGTGGCAGCAAAGTTGGCATCTGGGTTTATTGCGGGCTCTGGTGCCAGTGTCCGTGTTAAGTCTGGTTGTAGTATTATTGTGGGTGAGGAGTTGTTTAAGATTGGGTGGCTGTCTGTAGGCGATGAAAGGTCTTCCTCCCAGAGCTTGAGAAAGAGAACTGTCATTGTCTAGGAGAGGTTGTAGATCTCTGATGATCCGTTGTACACTTTGTAGGTGTTCATCCATCAGCAAATGGGATGGTCTTTGCTTTCTTCACCAGGGGACAGAGTTTTCCTGAGAGGGACAAAAGCAGCCCACTGAATATGGGATAAATATAGGAGCAACAGATGGATACAGTGGTACCTTGGTTCTCAAACTTAATCCGTTCTGGAAGTCCATTCCAAAACCAAAGCGCTCCAAAACCAAGGCAGGCTTTCCCATAGAAAGTAATGCAAAACGGATTAATCCGTTCCACACTTTTAAAAACAACCCAAAAACAGCAACTTAACATGAATTTTACCATCTAACGAGACCATTGATCTGTGAAATGAAAGCAATAAACAATGTACTGCAGTCACACAATCAATCAATCAATCAATCAATCAGTAGCTGAACTGGGTTCCACACAGTCACAAAAACAAAACAAAAGAGCTGCAAAAACAAAAACGCAAAATAAATAGCAAAAACAGACCAACCTCAGCTTAACACTCAAATCGGAAGCGTAACACTCAAAACGGAGGATGTTTGGCTTCCATGTAACATTGGGGGCATCTGGTTGGCCATGGCGAGAACAGGATGCTGGACTAGATAATAATGATGATGATAGGGGATGCGGGTGGCGCTGTGGTCTAATCTAATTGAGCCTCTTGGGCTTGCTGATCGGAAGGTCGGCGGTTCGAATCCTCAGGACAGGGTGAGCTCCTGTTGCTCTGTCCAGCTCCAGCCAACCTAGCAGTTCGAAAGCACACCAGTGCAAACAGATAAATAGGTACCGCTGCAGCGGGAAGGTAAACGGCGTTTCCATGCGCTCTGGCACTCGTCACGGTCCTCCGTTGCGCCAGAAGCGGTTAAGTCCTGCTGGCCACATGACCCGGAGAGCTGTCTGTGGACAAACGCCGGCTCCCTCGGCCTGAAAGCAAGATGAGCGCTGCAACCCCACAGTTACCTTTGACTGGACTTAACCGTCCAGGGCTCCTTTACCTTTACCTTACCTAATAATGATGATATTTTAATAATAATATTTGTACTATTTGTACCTCACCCATCTGACCTGGTTGGTTCCAGCAGGCTCTTCCGATGTGCTTAACTGCTTTGATCATCTCATGACCAGAGTAGGTCCATGGCTGCCCGATTCCTTTTGTGGATTTGAACATTGTTTGCTGGAGAGTAAACACAAACAAGGGGACGAGGCACGGCCAGCGGCGCTCACAACAAATTGGAGTAATTGCGAGGAGCGGGCTCTTGCGCTGATCAGAGGCTCCTGCCTGTCAGAATGCATTGGGTTCATCTTCACCTGCGTTCTCCCCCTTGACAAACTGCGTCCTCCTTACCCCTCCACCCAAAAGCCATCTTAATGAATTGTGTGCAGAGTAGCACAGAATTTAAAGAAACATCGTCGTTGTTAAAAATAAGGCCAGTTTTGGCTTGCCAGGAGCAGCCTATGAAAGCCTTGTTTTTGTTGAGGAATGAAGCCAGACGCAGCCCGGTTTCAAATCTAGGACACCAACGTGGTTAGGAATGCAAAATAATAATAATATCAGCAACGGCGACAACACCACCCCACAACAACCTCCCCTAAACAATACCCCAAGAGCCTGCTGAACAGTTTTTGTAGTTGGAGTCAGTCCAGGCTCCACCCTCCTACACCAGGTAGGAAAAGCCTGCAAGGCAGGGAACAGGTCTTCCGGGACTCACAGCCAATATATTATTATGTATTAAATTTGTTAGTCGCCCAGGGCAACCCAAAGCAACTTACACCCCCCCATAGAGACATTAAAACCAGGGGGTGAGGGCAGGGTCGTCTTTAACATATGTGGCACCGGGGTGCAAAGATTCGCCCAGCACCCCAATTTTTTTTGGGGGGGGAGGTCAAAGTTGATGACTCCATCTTTCCGTTTTTGCAATCATGCAAAAAATGAAAGACGCCACTAGGAAGCGTCGCCGGATACGTTGATTCTGCAACCTCAATCACCCAAGGATCGTGGTTAAGAGCTTAGGTGGCTTCAGCGGCAGGCACCCCCCCCCCCAGAATTCGGCACCCAGGTGCACCGCACCCCTTGTACCCCCAGGTAAAGACGGCCCTGGGTGATGCCGTCCCAAGGTCACAAACAGTTTAAAGGCCAAAGGCCTGCTTATGGTGGAAGGATTTTGCCTGACGCCTAGAGATGGTGCCAAGTGAGCCTGCCTGGAGACAGCCTTCCACAAACAGGGAGCCACCACAGAAAAGGCAGTGTCTGCCATCTATGTTCACAGCTCCTTCCCCATTCACATTTATGGTTAGGGTCATTCCTTGGGAGTTCTCTGCCCCACTCCAAGGGAATCATAGAATCATAGAATTGGAAGAAACCACAAGGGCCATCCAGTCCAACCCCCTGCCAAGCAGGAAACACCATCAAAGCATTCCTGACAGGTGGCTGTCAAGCATCTGCTTAAAGACCTCCAAAGAAGGAGACTCCACCACACTCCTTGGCAGCAAATTCCACTGTCAAACAGCTCTTACTGTCAGGAAGTTCTTCCTAATGTTTAGGTGGAATCTTCTTTCTTGTAGTTTGAATCCATTGCTCCGTGTCCGCTTCTCTGGAGCAGCAGAAAACAACCTTTCTCCCTCCTCTATATGACATCCTTTTACCGGTATATATTTGAACATGGCTATCATATCACCCCTTAACCTTCTCTTCTCCAGGCTAAACATACCCAGCTCCCTAAGCCGTTCCTCATAAGGCATCGTTTCCAAGCCTTTGACCATTTTGGTTGCCCTCTTCTGGACACGTTCCAGCTTGTCAGTATCCTTCTTGAACTGTGGTGCCCAGAATTGGACACAGTATTCCAGGTGGGGTCTGACCAGAGCGGAATACAGTGGTACTATTACTTCCCTTGATCTAGATGCTATACTCCTATTGATGCAGCCCCAGAATTGCATTGGCTTTTTTAGCTGCTGCATCACACTGTTGACTCATGTCAAGTTTGTGGTCTACCAAGACTCCTAGATCCTTTTCACTTGTACTGCTCTCAAGCCAGGTGTCACCCATCCTAGGGAGAACTAGGTCTCTGATGCAAGGGCTGTTGATTACCAGTGTAACTTTTTGGGTTTTTTTTTTTAGGGGAGGGAAAGAGTCTTAAAAATGATAAATATCCTGGAACCCAACCAATCTGAAATCTGAGTGTCCCATCTGCCCACGAGACCCGGTGGCTGCATTTCATGCTGCCTTATGTAACCTCCAGTCTGGGGGCATTTTCCAAGGAAGGAGATGGAGAAAACCACCCAATTATGAAACCGGTGGGGTGGGCTCGGTTTTTTTACTGCTTTTTTTTGCAAGTGAGAACGGCAGCTCCTGCGCTCTGCCCCGCTTTAAACAATGAACTAAATTGGAGAATGAATAAAGGGGCAAATGAAGCTGTTTATTCCCGCATACGAGGTTTAGTGCCAGGATAAATCTTCCGCTCCGCTCCGCACTGTCGCCCGAGTTCCACCTCCGCGCCGGGAGAATTAACTGCCAGGCGCTCATTGCCAGCTGTTTCCTGCAATCGCGGCGTATTTGATCGGGCAGTTTGGTGGATCAAACCTCCTCAATTTATGCCTCACTGACCTTTGAGAAATTGTATGCAAATGAGCTGAACAAACGCAGCAACGAGGAGCTGGAGCGCGACACCCAACAAATGACACGGCGGCGGCGCTCCGATTCTCCGGGAAAGAGAGATGCAATTCTCAGAAATTTGGGAGGGTGGAAGGGCAGAAATTACGTGCCCACCCCCTTTTTCTTCTGGGAAAACATACACGTTGGGGGAAGATGGGGAGAAAATAACCAGAATGTTAGTTGAAAAGAGGTAGCCTAATGATTCATATGAGTTTTCTCCAATCTGTTGCCATTCCCTCCAGCTGTTTCGGACAACAGATGCCATTATCAGGACTCAGCCACAAAAGATAGTTTATATCAGAGGTCAGCAAACTTTTTCAGCAGGGGGGCCGGTCCACTGTCCCTCAGACCTTGTGAGGGGCCGGACTACCGGTATATTTTGGAAAAAAATAATAATGAACGAATTTCTATATGCCCCACAAATAACCCAGAGATGCATTTTAAATAAAAGCACACATTCTATGCATGTAAAAACACGCTGATTCCTGGACCATAAGCGGGCCGGATTTAGAAGGTGTTTTAAGAAAAATCTGCCCTTATTCCCTTATGGGGTACACAAGAGCCTTTTGAGGTTCTCCATCGGAAGGAGCAAATTACAGAGGCCAACCAGAGAAAAATTGAGAAGCAAAATCTTTATTATATCTGTTGCAACAGGGCCCACTCCCAAAAATGGAGCAGCCCCCGAACAATGGTGTGCCAGCTCCTATATAACTTTTGAAATTCCCCCCCTCCCGCTCAAGACCACCCCCCTATACATCATACATACATCACCAAAAGGGGTGTAACCCAGGACCACCCCCCAGATACATCACAGCTACATCATGAACGGGGAGATCTGGTACCAGTAATCTGAGCATCCTTGACCCTCCCCATGCCTCCTCTTGCCCTCCACCCAAAAAGTCACCAAGTGAAACAAAAGAGATATTTACATTTCCCTGTTTCTCAGCCAAGTTAATCACACCCTTTTGTCTTCATCTGGGTTTGTTATCTCTGGAATGGCTACCTGTCTGGCACTCAGGTATCAGGATGCCAGGAATTATCACTCAGGCAGAGGGAGGGCTGCTGAGTAGCTGGAGGGGCAACCCCCCTTTGTTCCTGAGACAAAGAAATACACATGTGGCCTTGTTCGCTTGGCACACTTATGAACATTTAATATATATATAAAAGGCCCTAATTCTCTTATTACAATTGCGATTGGGCCAGATCCGGCCCCGGGGCCTTAGTTTGCCTACCCATGGTTTATATGCTCTGAGCTAAAAAAAATAACACTGAGATGGACAGTGTTTCTCCTTCCTCGCCCATCCTGGAAAATGGTCTTAGGGAAAGGAGGCAGAAAGTCCTCTTTCTCTACCCTTGGGGTCAGCAGAAATGACCTGCCAGGACTTTGGTTGGAGCTCTCCACCCCCAACTTCTGCTGCAGGACCAGCCCATCAGTGGTCCCGTCTAGTCCAGCATCCTCTTCTCACAGTGACCAACCAGATGCCTGTGGGAAACCAGTGAGCAGGACCAGAGCACAAGACCAGCATTCTCCCCACCTGTGGTTCCCAGAAACTGGGATCCCGAAGCATCGCAGCTTGCGGCAGTGGAGGCAGAGCATAGACATCCTGGCTAGTAGCCACCGATTGCCCTCTCCTCCTCCTCCTCCTCCTCGACTCTGCCTAACCCTCTTTCAAAGCCATCCACGCTGGTGGCCATCACTGCTTCCTGCAGGGGTGAGTTCCACAGGTTAACACTGCGCTGCGCGAAAACGACCTTCCTTTTCTCTGCCCCCAATCTTCCAACATAGATTCCTATTAGCCTCCCTCCTGTATCAGGATGCCATGGATGTAAACTGTTGCTCCGAGTGCAGAATCAGGGGCTGCAGTAGTTGTCCTGGATTAATGACTGCAGAAAACACCCAGGTAAGCGGAGTCAGCATTGCAGTCAGTCCTTCCCTTTCACAGAGCAGAGAATCCATCCTGCTTTCCCCCTCCCCTCCTTCACACCTTGCTGTGTCAGACCAGAGGGCAGACAATCCTTTCCTCGCCATCATGTTTGCTTAATTTTCTCTCCTTGTAAAACAGATGGAAAGCATGCAGAGCCAGGGCATTAGCTTCTAATGTGATTAAAAGCCAAAAGCAAGGTTATCTCCTGGCTTCCCACAGGCTGCTTCCATCACCCAGGTTAGCTCCTAGGAGGTTCTGGCTGACAGCCAGTCAAACAGGTGTCTAATGGACTCCTCTGCATTCTCACCGGACAGATTCAATCATCCGCCCGTGCTCAGAGTCTTTTGTTCCTTGCCCACCCATCGGTGAAAAATAATTATGTTAAACCTGGAGCCCCAGTTGGCCGACGGAGGATATCCACAGCGAACGGGAATGTAATGAGGGCAGGAAGGAAAGTGGCTCAAAGATATCCCTAGCAACAGAGAAGGAAGGGTCTGTGTTTGGATGCATTTACCTTGTCAAAAAGGGACCCAGGTGGCGCTGTGGGTTAAACCACAGAGCCTAGGGCTTGCCGATCAGAAGGTCGGCGGTTTGAATCCCTGCAATGGGGTGAGCTCCCGTTGCTCGGTCCCTGCTCCTGCCCACCTAGCAGTTCGAAAGCATGTCAAAGTGCAAGTAGATAAATAGGAACCGCTGCAGCGGGAAGGTAAACGGTGTTTCCGTGCGCTGCTCTGGTTCGCCAGAAGCGGCTTTGTCATGCTGGCCACATGACCCGGAAACAATACGCCGGCTCTCAGCCAATAAAGCGAGATGAGCACCACAACCCCAGAGTCGGAACGACTGGACCTAATGGTCAGGGGTCCCTTTACCTTTACCTTGTCAAAAACCTAACAAGAGGGAGATCAGAGCCAAAGGACACATTTGGCCTGTTCTCGCCTCTGCTTGTCCACCAGGTTTCTCTTATTCACAGGAACCCAGGGCAGGTGGGTGGGGAAAGGGGGGGGGGTTTAAGGAAATCATTAGTTTTCACCAGGTGTCCTATGGGGGAGACCCAGTTTTCAGAGTGCAAGTTCTGGAAGTTGAGCAATAGGGGCAGTACAGGATTCCTACTGGTGTACCGACCTTCCCGCTGCACCAAGGATTCCCTGCCTGAGCTGCTTCAGGTCATGGCAGTTGTTCTCTTGGAGATACCTAGTTTGGTTGTCCTAGGGTAGGCGTCGGCAAGGTTATCCGACCATGGGCCGGATCAAGCCCACGGAGAGCGTCCATGGGCCGGACATGAGCAGTGCAATGCCAGAAATTGCATCTGCACATATCCGTGGCTCCGGAAATCGCTTCTGTGCATGCCCAGACAAGGAAAATCACTTCTGCGCAGAAGTGATTTTCGGTGTCTGGACATGCACAGAAGCTATTTCCGGCGCCACGGACATGTGCAGATGCAATTTTCTGCGTCTGGACATGCGCAGACGCAATTTCTGGCGCCGCTTGGCAAGTCCCACCGCCGTGTGCGGGGGGCTTGCCGAGCGGGTGGCTCGGTTGGCGGGTGGCTCGTGGGTGGGTAAAACAGCCTTTGTGGGCTGCATCAGGCCCATGGGTCGGAGGTTGCCGACCTCTGTCCTAGGGGATTTTAACATCCATGACAACACAACCTTAAAAGGGGCTGCTTGGGACTTCGTAATAAGCATGCCCTCCATGGGGCTGTCCCTGAATAAATTTGGCCTGACTCATAGCCATGGAAATGTCTTAGACCTGGCGTTTATGGATGTGGGTGATTTGACACTAAGTTCCAGTGAAACGAAGTCAGATCACTTCCTGGTACAACTAGACTTCTCTGTGACCTTTCCCCTCCGCAGGGAGGTGGGACCGATTCAAATGGTCTGCCCCTGCCACTTAATGGATCCAAATGGCTTCCAGAGTGGTAGGGGATGTCTTACCCCATGTTGATGGCCTCTCAGCAGATTCCCTGGTGGATCGCTGGAATGTGGAGTTAACCAGGTTTTGAAGTTCCCTCTCAGGTCCTCCCCTCCAGAGCAGGAGAAAACAAGCCTGCTGCATCTTCCATGACAGCCCTTGAGATATTTGAAGATGGCTCTCCAATCTCCTCTCAGTCTCCTCTTTTCCAGGCTAAACATTCCCAGCTCCTTCAACCATTCCTCATAAGGCTTGGTTTCCAGACCCTTGATCATCTTGGTTGCCCTTCTTTGCACACCTTCCTGCTTGTCAACATCCTTCTTAAATTGTGGTGATCAGAATCGGACACAGTATTCCAGGTCGGGTCTGACCAGGGCAGAACAGTGATACTATGACTTCCCTAGATCCGGACACTATACTTCTGTTGATACAGTCTAGAATAGCATTAGCCTTTTTTGCTACTGCATCACACTGTTGACTCATGTTCAGCTTGTGGTCCACCAAGACCCCTAGGTCCTTTTCACATGTACTGCTAGTAAGCCAGATGTCCCCCCTTCCATCCTATATTTGTACATCTGTTTATTCCTGCTTAAGTGCAGAACCTCACATTTGTTTTCACACTGCCCAACCTGCAAGCAGGACCTGAGGTCAACTGCGACTTTCTGCACTTGAGATTCCCAGCACCTGGTATTCAGAGGCTCGCTGGACATAGTAATTGTGGCCAATAGCCATTGACAGACTTATCCTCATAGCTGTCAACCCACCCTTTCCCCCCGGGAAACTCCCTTATTCCAATGCCATTTCCCGCTGCTATCCCAGATTGTTGATATCCCTTAAATTCCCCAGATTTCAAAGGAAGCAGCTCCTCTCCCTCCCTGCCGGCCAGGGAGGCTCCTCAGCTGCGTTGCTCGGCTGCCAATAAGGAGTCTGAGACCGACTGGGGGCGGAGCTTGCATGCCTTGTGCAGCCAGACCCTCACGCCCAACCTGACAGCCAGCCTGCCTGCCATCTACGTGCTCGCTCTTTCGCTCACCCGTTCACGCGCAGCCTCTGGAGCGCAGGGTGGCGAGGCTACTTGGTGCCATTGCACCGCCCTCGCGGCATCCCTTATTTTCAAATCCGAAAGTTTGGAAAAATCCCTTATTTTCAAATCCGAAAGTTGACAGCTATGCTTATCCTCTGTGCAAAATCAGGGCTGAATCAATGCTACAGCATGACGTTACAACAGGTTCCGGGGCTCATTAAATTGCTCCATTTTTCCAGGAACTGAGTTCAGATTTATTACCCTCCAGCTTATTTAAACTCTACAAAGATAGAGGAGAGAATTGTTGGAGACGAGGCCTTTGGAGATACATCAGATGAAATAGTTGTTTTTTTCTTTTTCTTTTCTGGCTATCCCAGGCCAGTGCGAAAAAGGCTAATTTTATGGAGGAGGTCCGTCATCTGTTTCAATCACATCCCCACAGATATAAAATTTGAAAACCACAGCCTCAATGAAGTCAGTGGCTGTACATCAGATTTACAGAGGGGAAAATGAGCTCAGCATGAGACGGAAGGGAATGAGACCCAGAGAAGTGGGGGGAGGAGGCTGCTGAGGTGGGGAATGGGGTGGATTCAAGGGCAGTGAAAGTGGGCAAGCAGAGGGCAAGGGCAGGATAGCTGTGATTCCTGCACTGCAGGGGGTTGGACTAGATGAACCTTGGGGGTCCCTTCCAGCGCTATGATTCTGTGACTCCACACTTCCATAACCCCAGCAAATATATACACACAGAACATCCACCCACAAAATGGTAGGGCAGATAAAAGGAAGCCTGGTAGGGACCAGGTGGCGCTGTGGGTTAAACCACAGGCTTGCCGATCGGAAGGTCGGCGGTTTGAATCCCCGCGACGGGGTGAGCTCCCGTTGCTCGGTCCCAGCTCCTGCCCACCTAGCAGTTTGAAAGCATGTTAAAGTGCAAGTAGATAAATAGGGACCGCTCCAGCGGGAAGGTAAATGGCGTTTCCGTGTGCTGCTCTGGTTCGCCAGAAGCGGCTTAGTCATGCTGGCCACATGACCCGGAGGCTGTCTTCGGACAAACGCCGGCTCCCTCGGCCTATAGAGCGAGATGAGCACGCAACCCCAGAGTCAAGACACGACTGGACCTGATGGTCAGGGGTCCCTTTACCTTTACCTTTTCTTCATGCAGCACCATTAAACTATGGAACTCCCTCCCACAGGAGGCAGTGACAGCCACCGGCTTGGATGGCGTTAAAAGAGGATCAGAGAAATTCCTGGACAAGAGGGCTATCGCTGGCTACTAGCCTTGATGGCTAGGCTCTGCCACCAAGGTTGGAGGCAGTGATGCTTCTCAGTCCCAGTTGCTGGAAACCACAGGAGGGGAAAGGGCTTTTGTGCTCAAATCCTGCTTCTGGGATTCCCCTGGGAGAAAAGCAGTGGAGTCACGAGGGGGGCGGTTTGCCCCGGGTTCCAGGGGAAGGGGGGGGTGACACTTGGGCCGGCGGGCCCCAAGCAAGCCGCGGAACCAGGCAGCCTCACCCCGCAGCCTGCTCGGCAGCCTGCGAGTAAGCCACGGAGCAAGGCCTCTCCACCCCACGGCCCGTCCGCCGGCGCCGCTATGGGGCTGCCACGCGTGAGCGCCGGCTCGTGGGGCTGCCCCGTCCGTGCTGCTTTAAAGCAGCACGGACGGGCAGCCCCAGGAGCCGGAGCTCACTCGGCAGGTTGCCGAGGGAGCAGCAGCGCCGGTCGGGATGCACTGCGCATGCCCAGAAATCCCAGGATCCCTTTCCAGCACCCGCGTCTGAGCAGACACAATTTTCGGCGTCAGCGTAGACGCGATTTCCGGCATCTGAGCATGCGCAGACACAATTTCCGGCACCATGGAAGCAAATCCCTGCACCGCGCCTGTTTAGTGCAGCAGGCGACTCGGTTCAGGGGCGGTTAATGGTTCAAGTGCTCAGTTCAGATCCCTGTGGGCCGCTTGTGGCCCACGGGCCTTAGGTTGCCTACCCGTGCCCAAGACGGATCCCGCTAACTGTTGTATCAAACGCTTTCGTTAACACCCTCCCAAATAAACCCCACCTTAAGGCGCCTCGTTTTGTGTGTAATCCTATAAAAAGAAAAGGCCATCAGCTCTGTCAAGCGTGATTTAGTCCGCATAAACCTGCCACCAACCGCTTTACAGCTTTGGCAGCCGAGGTGGGCGGTGGGGAGTTGCAGCGGGAGAATTAAGCTCCTGAGCAGTTTCTCTCTCAGTATTAATTCAATTCCCTTTTCATGAGAAACAGAACTGTGATTTAAAAGGAGAGGGCTTTTTAAAACTCTCTGCCTGCCTGCAGTCTAAGGCTGAGTAGCTTATCTTTACTCACCTCCTTTACTCCTTTGGAGTAGTGCATTTAGGGAAGGAAGTGGAGATGTCCAACAGGTAGATTGTGATCTACCGGTAGATTACTGGTAGATCACTGGCTCCCTCCAAAGGAGCTCATCAACTTTGGCTCCCCTAAAAAAGCCCAACATTTTACCCCTGCACCCCCCCCAAAAAGGGGCTTTCCTCCTCCCTAAAAAAACCTCAACAACTTTGACCTGAATCACTGCCAGATTTTAACTCTGTGAGTAGATCGCAGTCTCTTGGGAGTTGGCCACCCGTGTCATGTTGTTGTTCAGTCGTTCAGTCGTGTCCGACTCTTCGTGACCCCATGGACCAGAGCACGCCAGGCACGCCTATCCTTCACTGCCTCTTGCAGTTTGGCCAAACTCATGTTAGTAGCTTCGAGAACACTGTCCAACCATCTCATCTTCTGTCGTCCCCTTCTCCTTGTGCCCTCAATCTTTCCCAACATCAGGGTCTTTTCTAGGGAGTCTTCTCTTCTCATGAGGTGGCCAAAGTACTGGAGCCTCAACTTCAGGATCTGTCCTTCCAGTGAGCACTCAGGGCTGATTTCTTTAAGAATGGATAGGTTTGATCTTCTTGCAGTCCATGGGACTCTCAAGAGTCTCCTCCAGCACCATAATTCAAAAGCATCAATTCTTCGGCGATCAGCCTTCTTTATGGTCCAGCTCTCACTTCCGTACATTACTACTGGGAAAACCATAGCTTTAACTATACGGACCTTTGTTGGCAAGGTGATGTCTTTGCTTTTTAAGATGCTATCTAGGTTTGTCATTGCTTTTCTCCCAAGAAGCAGGCGTCTTCTAATTTCGTGACTGCTGTCACCATCTGCAGTGATCATGGAACCCAAGAAAGTGAAATCTCTCACTGCCTCCATTTCTTCCCCTTCTATTTGCCAGGAGGTGATGGGACCAGTGGCCATGATCTTAGTTTTTTTGATGTTGAGCTTCAGACCATATTTTGCGCTCTCCTCTTTCACCCTCATTAAAAGGTTCTTTAATTCCTCCTCACTACCCGTGTCATACAGGACTTTAAACTTGCAACGAAGCCTGGTGCTTTGTCTATAAACACCTGTGCTTCCTTTGATGCCCCTTCGCTCGCTGCTCCCTAAAAAAGCATTGTGTTCAATGTGACATCAGCCTTTAGTGCTCTGAAAGTGTGAAGGCCCTGGAGGCAGCTCCTCGCTTTATGTGTGAACAGGGTGCTCTGGAGTCGGAAGGGGTGAAGATGCCAGCCTCACAGCGCATTTTGCAACGCCAGTGATGATTTGGGTTCCACCAGCATCGCCTCTGTCCTTCTCAGCGGCTGCCAACACCTCAGCCGGCTGCAGGGTGAGGCAGGACCTCTCTAAACGGGAAACTCAGGGATGGAGAAGGCTGCCTGCTGCCAACCGGACTGTCCCTCTCGATCTCCGTGTGGAATTGTGGTGCCGGCCTCACGCGCTGCCTGTCCCCATCCGCTTCAGGCAGGAGGCTGGCTTGCAAAATGCAAAACCGGGGCTGGAATCGCCAACTCGAAAGGCTCAGGAACATCCCTGGTGCAGGTGGGTCCCAAGCGTCGAGACATAGGGGGGAAGTTGCAGATGGGGCCTGTCTTCGCCTTGGTCAAGTGTGACCCAGAGATCATCAGGGTCTTCCGCCAGCACTGCCGGCATCCCCCACGGTCACACCCCACTGTCCATTTATAAAGCTTTAGCCTCTCCTTGTGTAATAAATACTCAGAGAGGTAAAGGTAAAGGGACCCCTGACCATTAGGTCCAGTTGTGACCGACTCTGGGGTTAAGCACTCATCTCATATTATCTCACATTATTGGTTGAGGGAGCCGGCGTACAGCTCAACCAATACCTTAAAAACGACTTTAAAAGAAAAAAGAAGAAGTTAAAAACAGCATCAAATACAACATAAATGAACGTCACCTGGACTAACTGGCCAAGTCATTCCTGCTAGGGCCAGTAAGGAGACCAGGGAAGGGTTTAAATGTAGGGTCTCAGAAAAGGTTTCTTCAAAAAAAAAGGGAAGGGGAAAAAGGAATGACGAATCAGGCTAAATTGAAGGCCAGATGGAATAGCTCTGTCTTACAGGCCCTGCGGAAGGAGATCAGGTCCTGCAGGGCCCTAGTCTCGTGAGACAGAGCATTCCACCGGGTCGGAGCCATCACTGAAAAAGCCCTGGCCCTGGTGGTTAGTCTGGCTTCTTTTGGGCCCGGAACCCTTAAACTATTATTATTCATAGACCTTAAGGTCCTCTGCGGGGCATACCAGGAGAGGCGGTCCTGTAGGTACGAGGGTCCTAGGCCGCATAGGGCTTTAAAGGTCAAAACCAGCACCTTGAACCTGACCCTGTACTCCACCGGGAGCTAGTGCAACTGGTAGAGCACTGGGTGAATATGCTCCCACGGCAAGGACCCTGTGAGGAGCCTCGCTGCAGCATTCTGCACCCGCTGGAGTTTCTGGGACAGTTTCAAGGGCAGCCCCGCGTAGAGCGAGTTACAGTAGTCAAGCCTGGAGGTGACCGTCGCATGGATCACTGTGGCCAGGTCGGGGCGGGAAAGGTAAGGGACCAACTGCATGATGCGGCGAAGATGGAAAAATGTCGCCTTGTCTGTTGCTTCAACCTGCGCCTCCATGGAAAGGGAGGTGTCAAGGATTACACCCAAACTCTTAACGGAAGGCACTGGCACTAATTGAGCCCCCGCAAGAGAAGGGAGTTGGTCCCCCAATCCTATACCGTCCCTCTATCTTCGGAGGATTTAATTTCAGTCGGCTCCCACGAAGCCATCCAGCCACAGCCTCCAAGCATCTGGTCAGTGTGTCTGGGGCCGAGTCGGCGTGGCTGTATGTGTTTGCCTTGCAAATTTATGAACATTTGATTTATATATTTGAGACCTTAAATTCTTATAACACCTCCGTACAGCAACTCCTGAAGCCAAGTTGGTGCAAAACGTATGGCTCTGCTTTCCTTTGAATCTCACCAGCAAGGCAGAGATGGGAGTTCTTGTCATCTGGGAAGCCCAGGACCTCCAGCCACACTGCCCTGACTTGCAGCCTGGGGAGATCACTTCAGTGCTGCAAACACCGCTAAAAGGCTAGCGGGTGGTAGGAGGGCATTGGAGGTATACCGTATTTTTTGCTCCATAAGACACACTTTTTTCCTCCCAAAAAGTATGGGGAAATGTCTGTGCGTCTTATGGAGCGAATGTGTGGTCCCTGGCGCTGAAATGCCCAGGGGCAAAAGCAGATCGTTTTTTGTTTTTTTAAAAAAAGAGAGGGGGGTGTTGAAAGGAAGCCCTCTGAGCAGCTGTTCAGCAAACGATCGGGGAGAGAGATAAGGGAGAGAGATTCCAGCCCCGCCCCTTTGCAGAGGGAGGCTGTTTCCCCAGCGACATGTGACTGGCTGATTAGATTATCTGTCTGGAAACTGTAGAAATGGCTTCCTGAAGCTGCAGAACTGTGAGTTAAACCCCATAAAACAGGGTTTTTTTCCCTTTGCAAAGTAAGCTCAACACCTTTGAGCTGATCCTCAAAAAATGGGGCTTTTCTCCTTTGCAAAAGAAGCTGCAGAAATTTGAGCTGATCCACAAAAAATGGGGCTTTCCCCCTCTAAAAACTAGGTGCATCCTATGGTCAGGTGCGCCTTATAGAGTGAAAAATACGGTAAGTCCCCACAAACACCCAGGAGGTGATTTTTAAAATAAAAGGAGACCACTGGCTAGGGCTGATGGTAACTGCAGCCACAAACGACTGGAGGTAGCAAATTAGGAGAGGCAAGTATGTCGATTCTCCTCCAGGAAAAGCTTATTCTCAAACATCACGGGAACATAGTTTGACCAAGTATGTAAAGAGGAGTGGGAAAACTTTGAAGGAGTATTTGGAAAATAACTGCAAACAAGTGAAAACGCTAGCAGCATTAAGGTAAATACAACAGTATAAAATATATAATAAAGGAAGAATAAGGTGAGAAAGTGATCTAAATGGATATGTTAAAATATGCTGGGATGGTGGGGAAATTAAAGGAAGAAGGGAAGGGGAAGAAGGGAAGTGGTTGAATGTTTTTATTAAAAGAAAGATATTAATGGTGGAAATGTACACTTGAACGTGAATGTGATTTTGGAAATTGTAATAATGAAAATTTTAAAGGATTTTTTTAAAAAAACAAATAAACACAGTTTGTAAACTTCTTCTTTTTATTTATTCCAGTTACTGATTTTCTACAAGTAGTTGTTGCAGCAATAAAAGCAGCAGAGAGGAAGACCTTTCCTCTTATCAACGTAAGCCAATAATTCACCATCCCAGTAAATAGATTCCTAAGGCACCTCTGAAGCAGCAGCAGCATAAGGCAGGGCTGGTTTTTTTGTTCAGCAGTAAGGCACGTGTTTTTCATGGAAAATGGAAGGCCCAAGACTCAGTTCCTGGGACCTCCAGTTAGGCACAGAATTTGCGTAATACTCTCCCCTATTCTCCACGATTTGTCCTGATTTTTCTAGTTAAGGCAAAGGGGCACAGAAACCTCACCCTCACTTGGTGGAAATCTTAAGTGAACAGATTCTCTGGCTTTGGGGGTTTCTGGGCGTGCACAATGGCAACCAAATCTTCAAAATCTTACAGGAGGGGTGGGGAACCTGTGGCCTTGCAGATGTTGCTGGACTACAACAATCATCATCCTGGGTTTGTTAAGTCGGTTTCCCTCTGATGCTGGAACCTGTAAAGAGTGGTTTAAGTCAGGCTTCCTCAACCTCGGCCCTCCAGATGTTTTGAGACTACAATTCCCATCATCCCTGACCACTGGTCCTGCTAGCTGGGGATCATGGGAGTTGTAGGCCAAAAACATCTGGAGGGCCAAGTTTGAGGAAGAGTTTGGATTTGATATCCCGCTTTATCACTACCCGAAGGAGTCTCAAAGCGGCTAACAATCTCCTTTCCCTTCCTCCCCCACAACAAACCCTCTGTGAGGTGAGTGGGGCTGAGAGACTTCAAAGAAGTGTGACTAGCCCAAGGTCACCCAGCAGCTGCATGTGGAGGAGCGGGGAAGCGAACCCGATTCCCCAGATTACGAGTCTACTGCTCTTAACCACTACACCACACTGGCTCTCTTACGAGTCTACTGCTCCTGGTTTAAGCCTGGTTTAAGTGCTGCCTACTGACCCAGATTGCAAGCCATGGTTTGATTGTAGTTTGCAACCCCCCTTTTTTGTAGGACATGTTTAAGAACCATAAGCTCCTGACTTGCATGTCCTTGGGAAACTGTACTTCAACAAACTAGGAGGCCCCCCTCTTCAGGCAGGTGCCTGAGTTGGAATAGATGGTTATTTGGGTCTCTTCCAACTCTACAATTCTTTGATTCAAGGAGGAGGAGGAGGAGGAGGAGGAGGAAGTGCTTATTCTCAGTCCAATAAACCATGGTGTGTTGGAGCTGAAATGCAACTCTTAAGCCAGGTGAATTATCTTGGACAGTGTTCTTAAAAATATTATTATTCTCTCACTTATTAACTTTCAGCAGAATCAATATACTGGTAAGCTGAGAACTTGTGGGGAAGGGGCTATTTTTGGTGTTTGGGGCTTTGTGCTATTAAAACATGATTGTTAGTTCATTTTCTGTTGCTAAGAACAAATTACTTACATTATACAGTGGTACCTCAGTTTTCGAACGTAATCCATTCTGGAAGACCGTTCAAGTTCCGAAACGTTCAAAAACGGAAAACTCAATACGGAAGCCACGTGGCATGTTTGACTCCCAAAAAGTGTTCGAAAACCAAAACATTTACTTCTGGGTTTACAGTGTTTGAAAACCGAAACGTTTGTCAACAGAGACGTTCGAAAAGCAAAGTACCACTGTAACACATTTTTCCCACACCACCACCGTGAAAATCCATTTTGTTTCTGAATGCACCCAAAGCCTTTCAGAGCAAATCTGCAATGGCTTCTTCTGCCTTCTCCCCAAAGCCAGCCGCCAGCGCTTGAGCTAGCTCTGTTGCCCAGGTCCTGCTTAGAGCTTGGCCATCGATTGCAGCGGCACATCCTTGTGAACGCCCTCCAACCACTCGATGAGGATCTTGTTCAAAGCCGCAGGCCTGAGAGGAAAATGCATCATTGGCAAGGCAGGTACGAAAAACAAAGACCTCGAGAGCCAGTGTAGTGTAGTGGTTAAGTGCAGTGGATTCATAATCTGGCGAACTGGGTTTGATTCCCTGCTCCTCCACATGCAGCTGCTGGGTGACCTTGGGCTAGTCACACTTCTCTGAAGTCTCTCAGCCCCACTCACCTCACAGAGTGTTTGTTGTGGGGGAGGAAGGGAAAGGAGAATGTGAGCCGCTTTGAGACTCCTTCGGGTAGTGATAAAGCAGGATATCAAATCCAAACTCTTCTTCTTCTTCTTCTTGACGACCCTGTGCCCACAGAAACTAAACTGCTGCCAAGCCACATTCTGCAACTTTTTTTCCCATGCGGCACAGCTTTTCCATGTTCCTTTTCATGCGTGACTGGGGAAAGAACATGCAGAAAATGCACAAGGTGGAAGGGAGCTGTTCTGGCGCGCTCCCTGGGAACAGGAGTTGCAATGGAGCTGGACTGCATCTCACTTTCGCCATGAGCACGCTAGAGCTGACCTTTTGCAAACCACAGTGGCAGCGGCCGGGTTCGCACGACACAGTAAACTGTGGCTTTACAGGGATCGCACAAACATGGAGAAGAGAAGGCGGAGAGAGGAGACATGAGAGCCATCTTCAAATATCTGAAGGGCTGTCAACTGGAAGATGGAGCAAGCTTGCTTTCTCCTGATCTGGAGGGTAGGATCCAAACCAACGGGTTCAAATGACAAGAAAGGAGATTCCGGCTAAACCTTAGGAAGAACTTTCTGGTGGCAAGAGCTGTTTGACGGTGAAAGGGACTCCCTTGGAAGGGGGTGGAATCCTTCAACTGGAGGTTTTTATAGAGCAGTTGGATGTCCATCTGTCAGGGATTCTTCTGCTGTGATTCTTGTATTGCAGGCGGTTGAGTTAAATTGCCCTTGCTAATTCTATTATTCTATTCTACCCTGCAGGGGACCCAGAAGCTGCTTGGCTCCTCCACCACCTTCCTTAGCCTTGCGTCTTACAGAGCTAAGTCAACGTGTGGTTTACCATGCCATAGGAAGCAGAATTTTTGGTTAGCCTTGTTAGGATTCATTTCCCGTGTTGCAGTCATGGGATTGTTTTTATCACATGATGGTGTATGTTTTCATTCCACATTGTGGGAAGAAGAAGAAGAGTTTGGATTTGATATCCCGCTTTATCACTACCCGAAGGAGTCTCAAAGCGGCTCACATTCTCCTTTCCCTTCCTCCCCCACAACAAACACTCTGTGAGGTGAGTGGGGCTGAGAGACTTCAGAGAACTGTCACCCAGCAGCTGCATGTGGAGGAGCGGAGATGCGAACCCGGTTCACCAGATTACAAATCTACCACTCTTAACCACTGCACCACACTGGGAAGTGACGGAGACAGGATGTTTATATTACTGTGTTTCCGTGATGTAGGACTTTTGTCCTCTGTTCTTTCTCTTTGCTGTCTGATGCTGAAGAGGAAGGAGCTGAGTTACGATGCTCCAAGTGTATATATGTCAATAAACGTAGTTTAGCCAAAAAGCTGCACTACTGAGTCTGTACACTAAACTGCCTATACTCTGCTGATCCTGAAGTGTGCTGATGCCTCTGAGGTATCAGTCGCTGTGATGTTCGGGCTGGAGAAAGATTTTGAATCTCCCAAATGACCGACCAGGAGGGAGAGAACATGCCAGTTGGGCATGTGTCTCTGCCGGACTCCTACTCGTGTGTAGGACCTCCTGACAAGCCTTTCTCCTTATGAGCTGTATCTCGCCGTTGGTGTGGAAGCTTAACTATGAGTCCCAGTCTGAATGACACACCAAGTCACTGGCTTAGCTCACTGTGTGACAGGAGCAAAAAGGGCCCATTCTGCATCCTCTCCGGTTGCCTGCCGGAGATCCAGTCCCTTCTCCAGCAGGGATGGGGGCACAGATGAGCCTGGGGGGATCGGAGACTCTGCCTCTGGGCCCTTGGTTCAGGGGCAGCAGGTACTTTGTGGGTGGATTCAAAGTTTTGTGGGGAATGTTTCAACCAGGTGCCTGCAAATGGCCCCAGCCTTTGTCAACGTCCAGCCTGCAACTCTCAGAGTGGCTTCATCCCTTTTCATCCCTCCAGGTCCTGGGAGAGGCATTAAAGGTAAAGGTAAAGGGACCCCTGACCATGAGGTCCAGTCGTGACCGACTCTGCACTTTGACGTGCTTTCGAACTGCTAGGTTGGCAGGAGCAAGGACCGAGCAACGGGAGCTCACCCCATCGCAGGGATTCGAACCGCCAACCTTCTGATCAGCAAGCCCTAGGCTCTGTGGTTTAACCCACAGCGCCACCTGGGTCCCTGGGAGAGGCGTTAGGCAGGGATAAAAGCCTTGCACCACAATCCAGCTCTGGACAATCGAGGCTCATGTCTAAGACTAGCCAGCAAGACAAACTCTTCACACCAGGGTGGGGAAACCTTTTCCGACCGAGGGCTGCCTGCTTCTTGGGCAACCCTTTTGTGAGTCACTTGTCAGGGGCAAAGTGAGAGGAGCAATGGAAGTGATTCATCTATTGAACAGCAGGGTACAGTCGTATTTTGGTTCTCGAATGGAATCTGTTCCGTAAGTCCGTTCGGCTTCTGAAAACATTCG
This sequence comes from Darevskia nairensis, assembly GCA_034642065.1. Lineage (NCBI taxonomy): Eukaryota > Metazoa > Chordata > Lepidosauria > Squamata > Lacertidae > Darevskia > Darevskia nairensis. The sequence continues at coordinate 184,481 of JAWWNI010000267.1, forward strand.
GAAACCAAGGCGCGGCTTCCCGCACTCAATCGGAAGCTGCGTCGGACGTTCGGCTTCCCCAAAAAAGTTCGCAAACCAGAACACCTACTTCCAGGTTTGTGGCGTTTGGGAGCCAAAATGTTGGAGTCACAAGGCGTTCGAGAACCAAGGTACGACTGTACACACACACACACACACACACACACTTTGCCATCTTCAACCCAGGCCAGCAAGGGGCACTGTCACACTTCCAGCACACATCCTGGCTTGGCATACGCAAGAGGCTGCAGAGAAGGGCAACTGAGGGGTCCATCTAACCCAGCCTCCTGTTCTCACAGTGGCCACCCAGATGCCTCTCCTGGGAAACTCGCAAGCAGGATCCGAGCACACGGGCAGTCTCTGCTTCTCCGGTTTCCGGGAACTGGTATTAAGAGGCGGAGCACAGCCATTGTCGCGAGCAGCCATCGATAGCCCTCTCCTCTTTGCACAGTCCTATAAAAGCCATCTAGGTTGCTTCCAGTGGGAGGGAGTTCCACAGTTTAACGGTGTGTTGCATGAAGAAATAACTCTCTCCTCTGCACACACACACAGCGGTCTTTCTGCCCAGGTTAGACAGCATGTGCCCTTTACCACTGTGTTCACCCCCCCTCCCCATCACTCTAATTCCTACCCCATAAATCCAGGAGAATATTCCACCACGTTGTTTAAATTGGCAAGATGTTATACCTCCTTGTAAAGTTTGATGCGGGGGTTGGGAGCAGGCGAGAAAGAAAGAAAGAAAGAAAGAAAGAAAGAAAGAAAGAAAGAAAGAAAGAAAGAAAGAAAGAAAGATAGATGACTCTGACCCTTACACAGAGCTGAGCTGTCCCCCCTTCCCACCCCGATTTATTCATCCTGCGCCGGAATTTATCGTCCCATCAGTGGGGGACGTCTCTGCCGAAAGGCAATTCCACCCAGCGGCTCATTTAACAGTTGCTGGAAGTTGGGTTATTTTTTTACAGCAGCTGTGACATTAGGATGAGATGGAGGTTTACGAGACGCAGATGGATAATGGGGGCAGGAAGGGGGTGAGGCAGGGTGGGTGTGCATGCAAGAAATAAAACACCCCTTTGCATACATACACACACAGAGGCATGGAAGAACTTGGTGCAAAGGAAACTTTGGTGAGGGGAGCTGGGGATGGGGTGGGGCTTGGTTTAGAGTGCACCTTCACTACAGTGACCTAGAGCAGTGTTTCTCAACCCTGTGCCTCCAGATGTTTTTGGCCTACAACTCCCATCATCCCTCGTTAGCAAGACCAGTGGTCAGGGATGATGGGAGTTGTAGGCCAAAAACATCTGGAGGCACAGGGTTGAGAAACACTGGCCTAGAGGTCTGCCGGCACATGTCACTCTACTGGGAAGAATAGGGATGTGCAGCTGTCAATTTTGGTTTCTCCCTGATGGGAAGGAGCCAAATGGAACCTGAGAGCATAGCTGTCAACTTTCGGATTTGAAAATAAAGGATTTTTTCAAACTTTCGGATTTGAAAATAAGGGATGCCGTGAGGGCGGTGCAATGGCACCAAGTAGCCTCGCCACCCTGCGCTCCAGAGGCTGCGCGCAGACGGGTGAGCGAAAGAGCGAGCGCATAGACGGCAGGCAGGCTGTCTGTCTGGTTGGGCGTGAGGGTCTGGCTGCACAAGGCATGCAAGCTCCGCCCCCAGTCAGTCTCAGACTCCTTATTGGCAGCCGAGCAACGCAGCTGAGGAGCCTCCCTGGCCGGCAGGGAGGGAGAAGAGCTGCTTCCTTTGAAATCCGGGAAATTTAAGGGCTATCAACAATCTGGGATAGCAGCGGGAAACGGCATTGGAATAAGGGAGTTTCAACCAATGAAGATGTATTTTAATATCAGGAAGTTTACTAACTGAAGGCTATTTTTAATGCTGTACTTATGCTCCTGAATCTGTGGCTTCAGGAAGTTTATAAAGTGATTGTTTTATTTTTTTTAATAACCCTGTTCTTAAGTATTTGAACTTGATATGCCAATAAAGGTTATGGAATTGGAATTGGAATAAGGGAGGCACAGCACCTCCATTACTCCGCAACAGAAAGTGGATAGTGGAGAAGATTGTCTCCCCTCCCTTCTAACACCAGAACTCGTGGGCAGCCAACGAAGCTGAATGTTGCAAGATTTGGGATTGAGAAAATGAAGTCCTTCTTCACACAGCGCAGAGTCAAACGGCGGCAGCGAGGGCAACCAACTTGGATGGCTTTAAAAGAGGACTGGGCAACTTCACGGAGGAGGAAAAGGCTACCAATGGTTGCTCGACACAGTGGTTACGTTCGGCTTCCATAGTTGTGCGGCAGCAATGCTTCTGAATGCCAGTTGCAGGAAACCGCAGGAGGGGAAGCGGGCTCCATGTTTACCTCTCCAGCTGCGTGAAGTGTCCGCACTCTTCAATGTGCCCACGGCTCAGCTGTGGAATCTGAAAAGACAAGACTAGGGTTACGACCCAGGCCAGCCGTGGGATGGCTTCTGCGTGGCGGGAGATCACGAGCGGAGAGGGGTCGACCGCGGGAATTGGGAGCTGGGAGGGCAGTGCCGCTCAGAACACGGTGAAGAAGCCGAGGAAGAACACGGAAATGGCTCCAGGGAAGTCAGCACAGGGTGATGAAACGAGGGAGAAGGGCCACGGTTCTGACCCTGTTGCAGCTGCCCTGAAAGGGGGCAGTGACAGGCCCCCCCCCGGCTGCCTCATCGCTCGCTTGCCAGTCAAATGGCACCTCTCCCCGCAACTTACTTTCTTATTTCATTTCATAAAATTTATACACTGCTCGATTGTTAACAAAAACCTCAAAGCGGTTTACAAAAAAAAAAGAGATAAAGGAATAAAATTATCACTAAGAGAAATGAACAACAACCTAAGACTTTCAGAAAGCTAAAATAACAACGGACTGAAAGCAGATTAAAACTCGCACCAACTTTCTAAGCATCCGGACAGGCTTGTCTGAACGAATATGTTTTTAGCAGGTGCTGAAGAGAACAGTGAAGGTGCTGGCGTGATATCAATAGGCAGGGAGTTCCAAAGTGCAGGTGCTGCCATACTAAAAGATAGATTTCTTACAAATGGGGGGGGCAGGGATTATGGGGCCCCTGTAAACGGTGCCAGTTCCGCCAATCGAAGCGTAAGGCTCACCCCCCATGCCTCTATCATTGGGGAGACAAGGAGGTGAGCCTTCACCCTGGCATGGAGTCCTATGGGAGCAGAATGTTGCTGAGATACCTTGGCTGAGATCTTTTAGGGCTACAGAAGATCAAACGAACTGGAAGCCGTTACAGATGGAGAGAGGAAAGGGGCCTTGTGTGGTTCAATGCCTTTGACTTCATTTGAGCTCAGTTTCGAATAACATTGGCAGCTGACTTTTGTCTTTCGTGTGCACGTAAAGAGCATTACAGCGGTCCCTCGACTTACGAATTTAATGCGTTCTGAATGGACATTCGTAGGTCGAAAAAAACCGTAAGTCGAGTCCCATAGGAATGCATTGGGAGGAAAAAAACCGTAAGTCGAGTCCCATAGGAATGCATTGGGAGAAAAATATCCGAAAAAAATCTTAAGTCAAAAAAAACCGCATATAAACTTCGTAAGTCAAGGAAATCGCATCTAAAACGGCAACGATTTCCATTCGGAGGTCGAAAAAATTCGTAAGCGCGCGGCCACTTTTTTCACTTGTAACTCGAAAAATACGGAAGTCGAGTCATTCGTAAGTCGAGGGACCACTGTACAGCAATCCAACCTGGGAGGCCACGAAGCAGAAAGGACATTTGAGAAGGACGGCTCGGCTCCAGCAACCTGCATCTTCGGCGCCTCTGCGGGCAAACATCACCCACCTGTTGAAGAGGTGGACAGCACCTGTCACTCACCCAATCTTCCATGCCTTTGCTCAATTTCGGGTGCAGGACTCTGTCCCCCCCAGCGGTGACCATCAAAGCAGGAACTCTGATCTGTAGATTCAAAGATGCAAGGGAAATGGAGGCCAGTTTGCAGCAGTCATTAGCCAGGCATGATTTTACGTCTCGCAGAGATGGGCAGGGGAGAGTTGGCTTGTGTGCAGCTGCCAAATCTCACAGGCAAGGAACAGTGTCTCTTGGGAGATGCAAAGTCTCCCAGGCAGCAGCAGTAGAAGACCAAACCCCCCCCCCCACCTGAATATTTTGGGTTATACGGTGGAAATTCCAGAGTGGTGGTTGTGCTTTCTGGGTTTGTTGTGTGGCGCCTTAAAAGACTTAATAGGTTTTTTGGGGGGAATAAGGTTTTGTGGACAGGAATGGCCCGCTCTTTGAGATGCATGAAGTATTATCCTGACACACAAGAGGGTTTTTGGCCAAGAAATCTATCAGGAGGCTGGTAAGCCAGCCGGGATCTCCAGCGTTAAGCTTATATAGAGAACCAACGCCTGTTCTGCTGACAGATTCCAGTGACGAATCTGCAGGAAGTTCCGATGAGGAGAGAGAGATGGCAGGGGCTTTGGCAGGATATGAGAGCCCTGCCTCTGCTTCCAAGGGGAGGAGGGGTAAAACCACCAGTTGCTTCCGTTTCCCGACCTGCCTCAGGAAACGCGGGAAGAATTCACTTCCTTCAGTTGAGGCAACTGATTAATGGAGTCCTGACGCTTTTACGATGTGCTAGAGCTGTAAAACATTTACTGAGCAATAAAGTCTTTATGGATAAATCCTACGGACTGCTTCTGGATGCCTGGCTACACTGCAGACCTACCTAGGTCTGTGACAAAATCTAAGAGACAGGACGGAAGGCTTTTGATTTTAGCTGTGGAAATGACTTAGGAGAGCAACCCCCTCCTTGTTTTTCATGTGCATTTTCCTCTCCTGAATGAAAGGCCGCCCATGCCAACTTGCTCGCTCAAGGCTTGTGCCAACCTGGCGCCCTCCAGCTGCTGAAGGGCGCCAGGTTGGCAAAATCTGTGCTGGAGATTAACCTTTCGATGAAGATCTTCTGCATTTGACCTACAGCTAGAGGTTTACGGTGACCTTTTGGAGCTTTGTTCCAGGGCAAGAGGGTGGGAAAATCAAGGGAGTCGCCTCCTCTCCACCCCTTACCTTCCAGCTCCTTGCGCGGGATGCCCAGAGCACGTTCGGCTGCATGTTTCGGTACCAGTTCAGCGGTCCTCTGAAAGAGGCAGAAGGGGAGGAGAGCGGGAGGCTCGTTAGAGTTGGAAGGGACCCCAAGGATCATCTGGTTCCACCGCAAAAGAATCAGAAGTCCCCAAGCCCCACAGAGCCTCCATTACTTGGGTAGAAGAATGGGAGAGCATGTCATGCCAAGGCAAAGTGCCCTCCATACCTAATTGTGGGACAATATTGCCGTCAAACCAACAATTCACATTGTGTCAGACAGGCACATGATTGGGCTGAGGTATCACAGAGCGTTCCTCTAAATTTGCTAGAGAGAACCTTCTGAGATGGCTTCCTTTGCCTGCCTTGAAAGGAAGCTGTAACACTACATACTTCCTTCCTGCCTAGCCAGCCTCTTCTTTCTTCATCATGAGTCCAAGCTGACCACACATGCGTGTCTGAGCTCTGTTGCTCACAGCTCTCTCCGCAGCTCAGACACTGTTTTTGAACATACAGTGGTATCTTGGTTGTCAAACTTAATCCATTCTGGGAGTTCATTCGACTCCCAGAACCGTTCGAAAACCAAGGCACGGATTCCGATTGGCTGCAGGAGCACTCAATCGGAAGTTATGGAAGCCACGTTGGATGTTCGGCTTCCGAAAGACATTTGCAAACCAGAACACTCACTTCCGGGTTTGCGGCGTTCGGGAGCTGATTTGTTCGGGAGCCAAGCCATTCGACAACCAAGGTACTACTTCAAAACCCGGATTATGTAAGTAAATACTACTTTTATTTCTTCACAAAACAATGGGAGTGTGATTGCTATTTTTAAGGGGGAGAAAATAGGTAATACCAGGAAAGCGCAGTCTGCCTTAAAGCATCTTGGATTATTGTTACTAGACGGTTAAGTTAACCTTGTCTTAGCTTCCAAGTTTAAGATGCAAAGGATGGTTCTCTGCTGATCTCACAAGGAAGGATAATAACTAAACAATATATCCTCTCCTACTGTCTAAATCTATTCCTACACAAATGAGAGCCATATTCACTCCTGCTTCATCCCCTCCCTGCCACTCACCTAAATCCAGATTTTTGATACTGTTGGACAAAGTACTGCAGCACAGGCTCTGGAAGGAGAGAACTTGAGGGTGGGTCTTCGGGAAGTCCTTTCAGCAGTCCTCCTGCGGTGCAAATGAAGGAAGATCGGAATGAAAGTAATGCTTTCGTGGCCATAATTAATTGCAAATGGCGGGGCTTGAGCAAAAAATGGCATTTCCAGACAGTCGCTATTTTGTGGGTGGGATTTATAAGAACAAGCGGATCATCTAGAAGCACCCAAAGTTTCTGCACAGCAAATATCTTTGCACAAGGAATCTCTCTTGGTTCCTACACTTCGTTTGCATCTGTCTGCAAACCATCAAGCGTGGTGCGACATGCAAACTGTTTTCTCTCCGCTGAATAATTCTCAAATCACACTCTGCAAACGTGTGATTTGAGATCTAAGGCACTGTGTCAGCACAAAGCAGGCTGCGCTCTGGGATCACCGAAACAGACGAAGGAGACACGGTCAGCACTCGCAAGGGCCCAATTTCCAGTCCGCACTGACAGGACTGGAAAGGACTCTCCCACCAGGAGTTTAAATTGACTGAACACTCGTACTTGTTGAGCAGGAAAATTGAGCTGGGAACTCGCAAGCTGAAAGCGCCCCAATGCGCTGCTGTTGAGGAAGAATGGAATGGGGTCCAGTTGGGCAGCTGCGATCACTGCCTAATTTGCTTAGTTTGGGTGTGTCGCTACTGTTATTTAATGTTATTTAATGCCCAACCTGTTAGGGGACATACCCTAAAAGTCAGTAAAGTGGTACCTTGGTTCTCAAACGCCTTGGTACTCAAACAACTTGCAACCCAAACACTGCAAACCCAGAAGTAAGTGTTCCGGTTTGCAAACTTTTTTTGGAAGCTGAACGTACTCCATTTTGAGTGCCACACTTCCGTTTTGAGTGTTACACTGAGGTCTGTCTGTTTTGGAAATTTATTTTACATTTTTGCGGCTTTTTTATTTTTGTGACTGTGTGGAACGCAGTTCAGCTACTGATTGATTGATTGTGTGACTGCAGTACAATGTTTATTGCTTTCATTTGATGGATCAATGGTCTCAGTAGAATTCAAGTTAAATTGCTGTTTTAGGAGTTGCTCTTAAAAGGCTGGAACAGATTAATCCATTTTTGCATTACTTTCTATGGGAAAGCCTGCCTTGGTTTTGGAACGCTTTGGTTTTGGAATAGACTTCCGGAACGGATTCAGTTTGAGAACCAAGGTACCACTGTAAGAACAAAATCCAACCAATAATCCCTCCTCCCACAACACATTTAAAAGGGCACTGGATGTCAATCAAAGGTGCCAGCTGAGCTTCCCTGGGGAGAGCACCCCAGAAGCGAGGAGCCACTGCAGAAAAGGCCCCGTTCTCGTGTTGCCACCCTCCGGACCTCTCATGAAGGAGGGCCTCAGAGAATGATCTCAGGGTCCGGATCAGTTCATATAGGGAGAGGCAATCCTTGAGTTTTTGCGGTCTTGACCCTTTTATGGCTTTATAGGTCAAAACCAGCACTTTGAACTGCGACCAGAAACTATCTGGCAGCTAGATGTTCCCCAACCTTGGCCTGTGCCCTTTTAAAATGTGTTTTTTGTGGGGGCGGGCTGTTGGGTTGTTGTTTTTATATTTATTAGGTAAAGGTAAAGGCAAAGGGACCCCTGACCATTAGGTCCAGTAACGAACGACTCTGGGTTGCGGCGCCTGTGACGGGGTGAGCTCCTGTTGCTCGGTCCCTGCTCCTGCCCACCTAGCAGTTCGAAAGCACGTCAAAGTGCAAGTAGATAAATAGGTACCGCTCTGGTGGGAAGGTAAACGGCTTTTCGTGTGCTGCTCTGGTTCGCCAGAAGCGGCTTAGTCATGCTGGCCACATGACCCAGAAGCTGTACGGCGGCTCTCGGCCAGTAAAGTGAGATGAGCGCCGCAACCCCAGAGTCGCTTTCGAACTGCTAGGTTGGCAGAAGCAGGGACTGAGCAACGGGAGCTCACCCCGTCGCGGGGATTCGAACCGCCAACCTTCTGATCAGCAAGCCCTAGGCTCTCTGGTTTAGACCACAGTGCCACCAAATTCTTTATTAGATAAACCCGCGTTTATTAGGTATTTTGTGGTTTTTATATCTTGATTTTATTGTGTGATCCACCCTGAGACCCCTGGTTCAATAAATTCAAATAATAATAATAAACGTGCAAGAGAAGCCAGCTGCAACAGCCATTAAGGGGTCACCCTTTGGGTGTCTTAGGTACTTGGTAAGTTTACTTTGTCCGCCCTGAATCCCCCACCGCACAGCGCCATGGATGACCCAATGGGGTTTGATGATGATGATGATGATGATGGAGGGAGGGAGGGAGCAAAAGGTTTTCCTTCTCCCCTTTTCCGCACCACACTCAAATGTATGCACCCCATATCATGTGGGAACTGCTGTACCGCCTGCCCGGCTGCTGCGTTCTCTCACCTCGCTCCCGGCATTTGCTGACATCGAGAGAAGGCCCATTTATCTTGTCCTGCAAGGAAAGCGTTTCGAATGAACGGCGTGGGGATCAGAAGCCAGGTCAGTAGGCTGGTGGTGGTGGTGATGGGGAGGCAAACAGGTGAGGAGGAGAGGAGAGGGGCTGGGAGGGGGAAAGGGATCTGCTAGGCCAGGGGTCAGCAACCTTTTTCAGCTGTAGGCCTTCCACTGTCCCTCAGACCTTGTGGGGAGCTGGACTATATTTTGAAAAAAATATGAACCAATTCCTATGCCCCACAAATAACCCAGAGATGCATTTTAAATAAACACACACATTCTACTCATGTAAACACACGCTGATTCCCAGACCGTCCGCGGGCCGGATTGGGAAGGCGATTGGGCCGCATCTGGCCCCCGGGCCTTAGGTTGCCTACCCCTGTGCTAGAGCCAGAACTGGTGGGTCACTTAGCTCAGCATTCTCAACAGACAGTAAAAAACCAAATGAATCTGAGCAAACGTAACCCAGCTTTTAAGCCACAGAAGGCTGGATATTTCGGCCCAAATAAAAATGATACAATGATATGTCTAGATTAAAGGAGTAAAGCGGAAAGTACAACATTATCCAGGAATGTTATAAAGAGATAAAAATTCGAAATCTAAAGAGTGCAAGGATCATATAGAATTTAAAAATAAGGAAGCCGCGGTGTGGTGGAGGGAAGTCGAAGGGTGTGGTGGTGGGAGGGGAAGGATTTATGTTTGTGTAAATAATAGTGTATTTTTGGTGCTTTTGTTTTGGTAGAACGTACTTTTTCTTTTTCTCCTTTTGTATTAATAAAATTCAATAAACAATTAAAAAAAAAAAAACACGATACAAGTTTGGCCAAATCTGCACGATGCAATTCAGTTTCTGCAGTCATTGGGGGGGGGGGCAAGTCTGACTGAGCCCCCCCTCCTTCTGTATCACCTCTGGAGGTTAGAAGGCATTGCCCACCATTAAACTAAACTCGCCCATTAAACTGGAGGTGCCAGGGGTTGAGGGAATGTTTTTTCATACGCGGTGGACTTGTAAAAGGATAAAAGAGTATTGGGAAATGATTCATAATGAATTGAAAAAAATGTTTAAAAGTACTTTTCGAAAAACAACAGAGTCCTTTCTGCTGGGGATAATTCAGACAGAAATTCCCAGGTGTCAAAAAAGCTTCTTTATGTATGCCACTACTGCGGCCTGTGTTTTGTTAGCCCCCAAATGGAAAACGAGTGAACGTAATAACTAAAGAAGGATGGCGACTTAAGCTGATGGAATATGCGCAGCTTGCAGACTTAGCATATAGAATAAGAGAACAAGAAGAACGTACGTTTAAAGAAGGTTGGAAAATGTCTGCTGAATATATGGGAAATAATTGTGTACAGCTGAAAACATTGGCAGCATTAAGAAAAATTCAACAGTGTAAATAAGTTTTGATGGGTGTAATAATGGAATACTGAATGGTTTAGTTTATGTTAAATATGCAGGGATTTATGGTATGCAAAATGAACTATAGAAAGAGAAGAAGGGAAGTCACTGATATTGTAAGGATGTTTAAATGAGTATTTAAAATGGTAAAACAGAAAATATAATAAAAAATATATTAAAAAAAATTATAAAAAACTAAATCCTCCACGACCACAAAGGCTTCTGCAACATATTTGGCCTTCCCTTGCTCTCCTGCGCACATACAAAGTACAAACAGGATCAAATACAACAGGAGGGACAACCTGAGACCAGACGTGAATAGCAGTGCCTCCGACATCCCAGCACACCCTCTCCTGCAACAGCACCCCACATGCAGGAGAAACCAACCTCCTTCCGGATCGACCGGATCATGGACTTCAGGGTCCTGCTGATGTTCTTCTCCAGTTCAGCCTCCGCAACTCCCTGCAGAGGAAAAAGGCAAAAGACACTGACGTGTGGGTGCAAGACATGCCAGGAGGCACCGTAGGAGGAAGAACATCTCTCTTGGCTACAACCAGACACTGGACTTTCAAGATCTTACTTATTGAAATATTGTCATATGCCACTCCTATCTTTGGAGATAATTCAGGGGTTCTGGGAGTTTAGCCAGGTTTGGTTTGCTTGAAGTCAGCGGAGACTGCAGTGTCTTTAGGATATGTGGTTTTATTTGCACAAATAAGACAACTCTGGGCTAAGACGGAGCGGCTCCCAGCATTATCACCCCAATAGATCTCCATTAGTCCCAGCTTTGGATCCAACACAGAAGAAGAAGAAGAAGAAGAAGAAGAAGAAGAAGAGAGAAGGTTCTCGTGCTCAAATCCTGCTTGCAAGTTTCCTATGGAGTCATCTGGGTGGACACTGTGAGAACAGGATGCAGGAATAGATGGACCACTGGCCTGATCCATCAGGCTCTTCTTACATTCTTAGGCTCAGTTGCCACCCCTGGGCTCTCAGACCCCAAGTCTCCAGAGATCCGGCAGCCCTGCAAAGGCCTGCAAATTCTGCCCCTGTGCTCCTTTGAGTGTGCTGTTCGAAACAGACTGAACTCCTGGCCCAGAGACCTCAGACTGAACCACAGCAGCATTGTGTACAAGACACCTTGCTGCAGATCCAGGTATTTTACATTCAGAGTGTTCGCTTTATCTACCGAACATGTTAAAGAAAGGATTAAAGTCGGTTTAATGCAGTTTGCTTTTAAAGAACTGGTTAATGACAACATTGAAAGAAAAAAAAGGGGGGCAAACACACACACACACACACACACACACACACACACACACACACACACACACAAAGCACCCTCCTGACATTTGAGATAACCAGGAAATCAATAAACGTCAGATGGTGCCAGGAGCAGATTTTATAGCCCCTCATCACTCTGGGTTGACAGCGCCAGTCGGCTCCAATTTCCAATTGCCTGAATGCGGCTGGATTGTCACCCACTCTCTGTTCTCGGTGAATGATGGGTTCTTTCCTTGCAAAGCTAAATTGGATTACTGCTGTAGACTAGCCCAGCTGTGATTCAGAGCCCAGCCTCAGCACTAATTCTTCCCAACCCCACAAGCCAAACTGCTGATGAGGTGGGATTGCTGGCCATATAGAGCTTGGATGGGCACCGGGGAGCAGGAAAGAATCCGCCGTGGCCGTGGGCAGATCTACCAGCTCTGCTGCTTGAGACGCGCACTTGCCAGGCCAGGAGATTTTTCTTCCCTCAATGCTGGCCAGATGAGACAAGATTACTTGCCCCACTGCAGGCATGCTGGGGAGCAAAACTGTGGAAAAGGAGCCCTGCTAGATTAGGCCGAAGGGGATCCAGCCAGTCCGTTCTTGCGTTATATTGATTGCGTTATATTGATTGTTTAGGACTAATTTAGCTAGGTTTGTAAATGTGTGATTCTTTTTCATGTTGTAACCTGCCTTGAGCATGGTTTTAACTATAGAAAGGCAGCATACAAAATAAAATTATGTAAATAAAATTTGGCATAGTAAGATTGTCTTCTTGAATATGGTCTTAACAGTGTGTCCATAATAAATAATAATAATAATAATAATAATAATAATAATAATAATAATTTATTATTTATACCCCGCCCATCTGGCTGGGTTTCCCCAGCCACTCTGGGCGGCTTTCAACAGAGCATTAAAATACAATAATCTATAAAACATTAAAAGCCTCCCTAAACAGGTCTATAAGTGACTGTGGAGGCCAGTTTGGGATCCACACGTCCTTCCACAGTGGGGACATAGGTTTCCATGTGGGAGTTGATCATGATGAGGGTTTGCCAAATGTGCCTTCCTCTTAGCTCATTTCTCCCTTTTGTTGTGAGTTTGTGCTTCTTCAAAGTCAATTAATGAACACCCCAAAGGGTGTTCATTAATGGATCCCCTTCATCCTGGAGAGAAGTGACTAGTGGGGTGCCACAGGGTTCTGTCTTGGGCCCAGTTTTATTCAACATCTTTATCAATGACTTGGATGATGGGGCTTGAGGGCATCCTGATCAAGTTTGCAGATGACACCAAATTGGGAGGGGTGGCTAATACCCCAGAGGACAGGATCACACTTCAAAATGACCTTAACAGATTAGAGAACTGGGCCAAGGCAAACAGGATGAATTTTAACAGGGAGAAATGTAAAGTACTACACTTGGGCAAAAAAAATGAAAGGCACAAATACAGGATGGGTGACACCTGGCTTGAGAGCAGTACATGTGAAAAGGATCTAGGAGTCTTGGTAGACCACAAACTTGACATGAGTCAACAGTGTGATGCAGCAGCTAAAAAAGCCAATGCAATTCTGGGCTGCATCAATAGGAGTATAGCATCTAGATCAAGGGAAGTAATAGTACCACTGTATTCCGCTCTGGTCAGACCTCACCTGGAATACTGTGTCCAATTCTGGGCACCACAGTTCAAGAAGGATACTGACAAGCTGGAACGTGTCCAGAAGAGGGCAACCAAAATGGTCAAAAGGCTTGGAAACGATGCCTTATGAGGAACGGCTTAGGGAGCTGGGTATGTTTAGCCTGGAGAAGAGAAGGTTAAGGGGTGATATGATAGCCATGTTCAAATATATAAAAGGATGTCATATAGAGGAGGGAGAAAGGTTGTTTTCTGCTGCTCCAGAGAAGCGGACACGGAGCAATGGATTCAAACTACAAGAAAGAAGATTCCACCTAAACATTAGGAAGAACTTCCTGACAGTAAGAGCTGTTCAACAGTGGAATTTGCTGCCAAGGAGTGTGGTGGAGTCTCCTTCTTTGGAGGTCTTTAAGCAGAGGCTTGACAGCCATCTGTCAAGTATGCTTTGATGGTGTTCCTGCTTGGCAGGGGGTTGGACTGGATGACCCTTGTGGTCTCTTCCAACTCTAGGATTCTATGATTCTAATAACGCCTTTGATAGACGGCATTCTCCAATTGGAGCGCTCTCAGGCCAGTGTTTCCCAGTTGTTGGTGTTTATACTACCGGTACATTTTTAAAAATTTGTCTTGAGATAGTCTTTAAACCTCTGTTGTTGATCCACCAGCATTACGCTTTCCATTTTTATGTTTGGAATAGAGTAGTTGCTTTGGAAGATGATAATCAGGCATCCAAACAACATGACTAGTCCAACGAAATTGATGTTGAAGAATCATTGCTTCAACGCTGGTGATCTTTGCTTCTTCTAGTACACTGCCATTAGTTCACCTGCCTTCCCAAGTGATGTGTAAAAATTTTGACTTTATTTCTGTTAAATCAATCATGACACAGTGTAATATGCCATGTGTTGTTGTTCCTCTGAGGTTGCATTTACCTAATTTTAAGATCTGCTAAGGAATAGATGATTGCTATTATGTGAACAGGTAGGTAGCCGTGTTGGTCTGCCATAGTCAAAACAAAATAAAAAAATTCCTTCCAGTAGCACCTTAGAGACCAACTAAGTTTGTTCTTGGTATGAGCTTTCGTGTGCATGCACACTTCTTCAGATACCTTCTTCAGATATTCTTCAGGTATCTGAAGAAGTGTGCATGCACACGAAAGCTCATACCAAGAACAAACTTACCGGGTAGTTGGTCTCTAAGGTGCTACTGGAAGGAATTTTGTTATTTTGTTATTATGTGCTCACACGTAGAGCCACAGAATTCAAAGAGGTGTGTTTTCTTTCCCCCCATGACAGTATGCGTAAATAAAACCATATATCCTTAATATGGGACAGTCTCCGCTGACCTTCGTTCCCAGGAAGCAAAATCCTGGGTAAGTGCCTGAACCCCTGGAGTCTTTCATTGCTCATAGACTGGGGTTACATTGTTAAGGCAACAGATGTGCCTTAGAAACGCCTGCTTCCCGCGGATGCAAACCTTCCTAAGGGTGCAAAACTGAGCGCGCATGTGCGAACACACACACACACACACACACACACAAAATCAGTGCAAAGGGCTAGGGAAGAGGACAATTTGGGGGGGGGGGAGAGAAGTGCATTTGCATAATAAACGCCAGCTAAAACAACCCTGGAAAGCAATAACCTTGAGCGGCAATTGGGCAATTTCAATAATTCATCCCTTTAATCAAAACTGCGAGCGAAGCAGGACGACGACAAGGAAATGCACTTCGGGCGCCCAGAAATCACTTCCAGCTGGGCTGCCTCCCTCGCCCTGCCTCCAAACACACACAAGGAGAGGAGAGGCTGCACTCAGTCCAGTGTGGAGAAAAGCTTAGGACATCTTCGCCTCACGCGGTGAAGCCTTTCCCCAGAAGCTGCCAGGATGGGCTCAGCCCTTCCAACCAGAATCTGGACCGGCTGCTTCATGCTGGCGAAGGCAAAACTGCAGCTCGCCACAGATGCGAGAAATAGATCTTTTCTGGCAAGGGAATAGTTTATCGCAGCGGGTTCTGAGGCCAAAACAAATCTCTCGCTCCAGAACCAACACAAAACCAAAACCTCACATAAAGAAGAAAAGCCTCTGGAAAACCCAAAGGCTGCAAAACAGGATGCCTAGTGGTCAGAGGGCTGATGGAGGGTGGAAGGGAAGCAGTTCAGTAGGGGAGAGCACATGCTGGCAGGGGCTGATGGGAGTTGTGGTTCAAATCATTTTTTGGGGGGGGGGCACCAGCTTTGCAAAGGCTGCTCTACAGAGCGCCTTCTCTCTCTCTCTCTCTCAAATTCACTTCCAGCCTTGCTAATACAAGTACTATGAAATTTTCCTTTATTCCTCTTTTCCGCCTTAAAAATTGATTTGGAGCTCTGGTTAGTGCTAGGAAGACTATCTTTGGTTTCCGAGAGATCCTCTCACCCCCTTAGATACCCAGTTGATCACTGTGCTCTGCAGGTGGGGGCCTGCTGGAGAAACCATCCTATCAGGAGGTCCATTCCACACTGTATGGGCAGGTTAGCCTAACCTGAAATTCCTATGTTACAGTGCTACCTGAAATCCTTATTTTACAGAGCCTTTTTGCATGGCAGTGTCATGAACTTTCACTCCCATTAGTTTGAGGCTGGAAGAACATAAAACCAGACACAGGATGTCAGCATGGCCTTGCTGTACTTGCCAAGTACAGACAGGGAGTCTGTACAGGGAGCCGGGGTGCTAATATCCTTACCACCGTGACGTACAAAGGGCCCAGCCAATGAGGAAATGGCTAAACCACAGTACAAGGGCAGTTGTAAGATTACAACGCAAGGACACAGCCAGAGTGCAGGCAGGAAGGATCTCCTTATAAGGTTTACAGAACTCTTGGGTAGAAGTGTATAAAAGCTGGATGCGAACAACATTTGGTGGGCTTGCTGAGGAATGATCCCGCAAGTGCCCTTCTACAGTTCTAGGATGTAGAATAAACTTTTCTCTGATTCAAACCTCGGTGCCATTTTTGACTCCTTCCATCCTTCTCCCTCGGGAGCAACGTTGAACCCTGCTTTGCTAAGGCTACAACACAATGCAGGATTTGGGCTTTTAGTGTTAGTGGCATTAAAACTTTGGAACTCCCTCCCCTGGAATATTAGACAGGAGCTGTTATCTGAGGTCCCTCCCTTTGCTTCTGTGTCCCAGCATGCCTCTGTGGACGCAACATCACATCCCGTGGAAAAGACTGAACGGAGGGCATTCTTGTAGGTCTGAAACAATCTGCAGGCAAAAAACTCATCCCTACGACTATTCGTAAGCCATCAACTCATGGCAGTGCACAAGAAAAGCATTATAAAACTCCCAAGATCAAAGGCGACAAAACAAATGACCAGCACTGAACCAAGTGCTGCATTTTGGGCTCGTACAAGAGTTTTGCTTCCTTTGAACCATTGCATTGCCCTGTGCTGTATGCCTCTGAGCACACTAAATGCAGGAAACTGACAGTAGCTGAAGCCCAAACTGTCTGTGCTCCATATCTTCCAAGGTGGGAAAGAGGAATCAACTGACACTCTGGCTCTGGGGTCTGAGCTGGGAGTCTCGCAGCCTAAAAGGGGTGCCAGAGAGGAGTCTACCCCCTTTGCTTTTCTGCTGACTTTTTAGGTCAGCGCAGGTTGGGCTCAAGATGTAATAGAACCACAGAATTGTAGAGCTGGAAGGGACTCTGGGGATCATCTAGTCCAACCCCTGCAATGCTGGAATATGTAGTTGTCCCATAAGGGAATCGAACCTGTGACCTTGGCATTATCAGCACCACGTTCTAACCAACTGAGCTACCCAAAAACCTTAACTGCGATCACGGGTTCAGGAGGCACACTAAGTTAAACCTGGGTTAGTGGCTGCCCTGAACTGACCTTACAGGCCAACGGCTGCAAACTCTTCCTCCTCCTCGAGAGCCAACACAATTGCAGTGTCACACTAAACCACGGTTTAGTGAACAGCAGAAAATGAACAGCAAACCATGGTATAGCGAACAGCAGAAAATGAACACCAAACCATGGTTTAGTGTGTAGCACGATGTGTGAATGGAGACTCTGCGCGCTTAGGTCTCAGAGCCCTCTTCAGGTAGGCATGGATAGGAGTGCAATCTCAGCTCCTGTGATTTGTCAGTGCAGCGAAGCCTCTAGATTGGACTGGCCTTCTGCCCTCGTGTGGTCCACTACAGATTGGGATCCTCCATACGGTCCAGTTCAGAGTCCAGTTCCAAAGATGAACAGCAGACGCCTTGGATTAAAAACAGAATACCTACCCCAAGTCTAGATTCTGGCACAGCCTCAGCTGGACACCAACACAGTACACGTCACCAACTTCCATACTCTTACACTTCCTTGCAGGGGGTTGGACTAGATGACCCTTTCCAACTCTACAATCTTGACCCTATGATACTCACTGGCTCCTGGAAGTAGAGTTGATAATCAAAGACAGGTGTGGATTCAATCTTCTTCATTATATCCACTGTGGGATCTGAAGGCTTGTAGGGAGTATTCAGCGAAGCCACTGCCCTGAAACATTACAGCAAGAAGCCAGAGGGCAGTGTTAGTCTGTGGCTGCAAAAAGCAACAGTCTTCCTGCATCTTAAACATTTTAAATAAATTTAGTTACGAACCCCTCCCCGCCCGAGCGAGACAGATCACTGCTCTGGCCAAGAAACCCTTCTCTTGATTTTGAACACAAAGCTTTGGGCTTGATGCATCAAGGATTGGTCATAAGCATAACAAGCCAAACTACAACTAACCCAGAATGCGGCTACCAGACTGGTGACTGGGAGCAACCACCAGGACCATATAACATCAGTCCTAAAGGATCTATATTGGCTTCTAGTACGTTTCCGAGCACAATTCAAAGTGTTGGTGCTGACCTTGAAAGCCCTAAACGGCCTTGGCTCAGGATACCAGAAGGAGCGTCTCCACCAACATCGTTCAGCCCGGACACTGAGGTCCAGCTCCGAGGGCCTTCTGGCGGTTCCCTCCCTGTGAGAAGTGAAGTTACAGGGAACCAGGCAGAGGGCCTTCTCGGTGGCGGTGCCTGCCCTGTGGAACGCCCTCCCATCAGATGTCAAGGAAATAAGCAACTATCTGACTTTTAGAACACATCTGAAGCCAGCCCTGTATCGGGAAGTTTTTAATGTTTGATGTTTTATCGTGCTTTTAATTCTGTTGGAAGCCGCCTAGAGAGGCAGGGGGAAACCCAGCCAGATGGGCGGGGTATAAATAATAAATTGTTGTTGTTGTTGTTGTTGTTGTTAGGCCAGGTTGCCCTACTTTACATGTTTATTCTGAGCAAAGCACAGAGGTTTGCACATACCGGTAGCACCCTGGGAATCATTTGCTAACACCACTGCCCAGGTAACTTCAAGATACTAATGCTATTTTGTTAGGAACACAGGAAGTTTCCTCACCCCATTGGTCCATCAAGCTCGGTAGAAGAGGAAGAGTTTGGATTTGATATCCCGCTTTATCCCTACCCGAAGGAGTCTCAAAGCGGCTCACATTCTCCTTTCCCTTCCTCCCCCACAACAAACACTCTGTGGGGTGAGTGGGGCTGAGTGTGACTAGCCCAAGGTCACCCAGCAGCTGCATGTGGAGGAGCGGAGACGCGAACCTAGTTCACCAGATTACGTGTCCACTGCTCTTAACCACTACACCATGCTGGCTCTCCACACTGTCCACACTGACCAGCAGCAGCTCTCCAGGATTTTAGGCAGGAGTCTTCCAGTCCTACATGGAAGTGCCATTGGGGGCCGAACCCGAGACCTTCTGCTTGCAAGGCAGAGGCTCCTCTGCTGAGCTACGGCCCTTACCTTCCCAATGCTGACTTGTTTTTTTCTGTTAAGATGTGTGCATGGTGGAGGTTGAGAGGAATCGCTAAATATTTTGATTTTCCTTAGAATTAAAAATGCTACACAAATGCTAATTCAACTCACCTGACTCGCTCCGGGTAAAGAAGAGCCATGTGCCACACAGTGAAACCGCCCCAGTCGTGGCCGATGAAGGTAGCATGGGAGATGCCCTGCAGGAGAAGTGAAATGGCAGTGAGCTGATGTGGGGTTCAGAAGTTCCCCTTCCCAAAAGCACAAAGCATGTTTCCTGTGCTGCTGCTCTTCAAGCAGCGAGGTGCAACTTAACGGAAGGTGCTTTATATATGGACAATTCTTGTTTTGTTTGGGGGTTCCCCACATGCATAAGCCCACTCTGCTTTATGTGATGTTTTGGGGCTACTTCCAGCTTCGGCTCCGTGCAATCACATGTCATTTGGACGCACTTAATCTCGGAATTTTATTTTCTTGGGCTCCATGATCACTGCAGATGGTGACAGCAGTCACAAAATTAAAAGACGCCTGCTTCTTGGGAGAAAAGCAATGACAAACCTAGACAGCATCTTAAAAAGCAGAGACATCACCTTGCCAACAAAGGTCCGTATAGTTCCCAGTAGTTATGTATGGAAGTGAGAGCTGGACCATAAAGAAGGCTGATCGTCGAAGAATTGATGCTTTTGAATTGTGGTGCTGGAGGAGACTCTTGAGAGTCCCATGGACTGCAAGAAGATCAAACCTATCCATTCTGAAGGAAATCAGCCCTGAGTGCTCACCGGAAGGACAGATCCTGAAGCTGAGGCTCCAATACTCTGGCCACCTCATGAGAAGAGAAGACTCCCTGGAAAAGACCCTGATGTTGGGGAAGATGGAGGGCACAAGGAGAAGGGGACGACAGAGGACGAGATGGTTGGACAGTGTTTTCGAAGTGACCAACATGAGTCTGACCAAACTGCGGGAGGCAGTGGAAGACAGGAGCGCCTGGCGTGCTCTGGTCCATGGGGTCACGAAGAGTCGGACACGACTAAACGACTAAACAACAACAATCTTGGAATTGTCTGTGCTGTGGCAGCACAATTATCTTTTGCGAAAGGAAAGGCTCACGAGTCTTGTGCACAGATTAAAAACAGTTCATCATCACCTGGTAAAGCTGTTTCTGGACTGCCCCACTTCAGGCAGGGAAGTGCGGGCCAGAATCTGCATGGAAAAGCTCCCTTAAACACTGAAAATTAAGCTCAGAGCGTAGAATAGGGGTGGGTGGATTTATCAGTTACAGTTTCTCATTTTTCCTGTCTTAAGAGCAGTTCTCCACATTTCTGTATCAGTTTGTGAATGTGTTTTGTTTTTAAGTGCTCGTGAAAGTTCATGCTAATATGCACATCTTGGTATGCAGTTTTGCCTGATGCACAGATTTTTGCAAGGCATTTCCTCCCTATTGTATTGCATTTTTCTACATTACTTTCATTAATATGCATGTGAATGCACACTATACATATTTTCTGTACACATTACTTGGGCTGGAGAACTGAATCGCAAATTTCGGAGAAGCGCAAATTTTGCAAGATGGCTTTGTTTCAGTTGTTGTTTAAATTTGTATATACCGCCCTATAGCCGCAAGGTCTCAAGGGCAGTTCACATGGGTTATTTCATTAAGTGTGAATTACTTAAGCTCACCTTTGAATGCAAACTGGATCGAATCTCCCCCCTCCCCCCATCCCTTGACTGGAATGTTTCTCTTGGACAACTATGTGCCATGATAATGTCTTTTGTTTATAGTACAAGGCAGCATTCAGTACTGCAGGCCCCCCCCCCCCGTGCCAAAGTTTGTCATGGCACAGTCCAAGAGTCTACCAGCATGTGATGAGCCCTTTTGCTCAGACCAGCCCACTACAAAAGAGAGAAGGGGAGATACCCCTAAGGAGTGCTCAGTCCTGGCTTCCTGAAAAATAAACTCTGCCCTGGGTTGAGGCTCCAGACCAGTTTGTCTTTTTACGCTGGCACAGAGCCAGGCCAACTCAGAGGGGATGCCTTGCCAAATTATCTTGAAAAGGAGTGGGGTTGGGGGGAGAGGGGAAAAAAAATTAAACTCCAAATTCCAAGCATCCAAGCCTTCTCTTAACTTGAAAGGGCCATTCTGGCTTTTAAGAGCCATCTGTTTGCTCAAGATACGGCTTCATTCGAGACACAGCTTGCATCCACCAACCCTTTTCCTCGCTTGCCGCGGAAAGGGGACTCACCTTGCTTGCTCTTTAAGTCCTAAATTAGCCCTGGCAAGAGGCAAGCTCCTTTGGGGTAAGGTTGGCTCAGCCTCAGCAGCTGCCCAGGGAGGCCCCCACCGTCCGCAAAGGCAGCAGCCCTTTCTCCCTCACCCCAGATCTGATCCCAAACAGAGCCTGCAAAAACCTGCCTTGCCAATCTACGTTTTTCAAGCCCTCGGGAGTGGGGTGACTGTGCTTTTCAACTTTTTCTTAAATGACCCGGAGTCAGGGTGGTGTCCAAGTTTGCTGGCGCTGCAAAATCGTTCGGGGTGGTAGAAAGGGATTGCGAGGAGCTCTCCCAAAGGCTGCCTCTAAACTGGGCAATAAAATGGCAAGTGTGGTTCTGTGTAAGCAAGTGTAAAGTGTTGCAAAACAATAAATAAATCTTAACTTCACATGTACATTAATGGAGTCATAACTGTTGGCAACTCACCAGGAAAGAAACCTTGGGATTGCAGTGGATAACTTTTTGAAGATGTTGGCCCAGGGCTCTTCCTTGTTCTGATGCTGCCAGTTCCTTCTCCGTACTTAGGTAGTTGCCAAGATAACTAATCCGGCATAGAATCATAGGCAGTTGCTTTATCCTGGGCCAGACTATTTGGCCACCTACCCTAGCATTATCTATTTCCACCTTTCCTAGCCTGAAGTTCTCCAAAGGCTTGGGACTGCAAATCCCATCAGCCCTAGCAAGCAAGGACAATGGCCAGGGATGATGGGAGTTGTAGTCCAAGACATGGGGGGCGAGGCAAGCTGGTCTACTCTGACTGGCAGCAATTCTCCAGAGGCTTGAACAGAGGGAAGCTCCCTCCCCACCGGCAATCATCTGCTTGCTACTTTTCAAAAAACAGGAGATGCTGAAGGCTGAACCTTCTGCACGGAAAGCATATGGGCTGCCACCAAATCATAGCGCCTCCCTTGATCGTTCTAGTCCTGGCTCTCTTCCCTTTGCAGCAGCAAGCAGACACTTGAATGATGCAGTGAGATAAACCAGATACACGATAGGCTTTGCCTTTATAAATGCATGCTTTTGACTGAAGCAAAAAAAAGGACCCCTGGATGGTTAAGTGCAGTCAAAGGCGACTATGGGGTTGAGGCGCTCATTTCGCTTTGTTGCATTGGCCAGAAAGGCCTATCTTCTGAGCTACGCCAATAAAACTCAGAGACTAGAGGAGCTAGGAGTCCATTATTGTTTATTGCAAAGCAATAGGTTACAGCGGAATCTTTTCCCAAAACTGCAACCCCGCCCAAAGGTCTGGGCAGGGGTATTTATTACATTTTGGACAAAGGATTTCAATTTAACCAATCATTACTTCATGTTAGTTTAGTACGCATGTACATTACCTAATTTAATACGCAGGCGCAATAAGCATTGCTAAGTAAACCTTGATCTTAATAATCTGTTACATTCTGTTAGTCTGCATGTATGGGAACTTGAGTTAGCTCTTTGTGCGTGTATCAACTTATGTTCTAGCTTATGAATTGCATCTTTATGTGATTAACGTATTCGCTGTACTTTCCCAGCAGGGAAGGCCTCATGCCGAATCATTGGTTCCTTAAAGCAGCAGGTTACCATAATTCTCTATAGAAGCAAATTCAATGATTTATTGGGGTTCACATTATTACATTCATTGTGGCCCCTTTGGCCCACTGCTACAGCTTCAGGCTGAGGGAGCCACTGTTTGTCCGCAGACAGCTTTCCAGGTCATGTGGCCAGCAGGACTAAACAGCTTCTGGTGCAGCGAACACCGTCACAGAAACGCGTTTACCTTCCCGCCATAGTGGTACCTATTTATCTACTTGAACTGGTGTGCTTTCAAACTGCTAGGTTGGCAGGAGCTGGGACAGAGCAACAGGAGCTCACCCCGTC
Organism: Darevskia nairensis; assembly: GCA_034642065.1. Lineage (NCBI taxonomy): Eukaryota > Metazoa > Chordata > Lepidosauria > Squamata > Lacertidae > Darevskia > Darevskia nairensis. The sequence goes on from JAWWNI010000267.1 coordinate 207,407, forward strand.
GCAGGGATTCGTACCGCCAACCTTCTGATTGGCATGCCCAAGAGGCTCAGTGGTTTAGACTACAGCGCCACCTGTGTCCCTTACCTTTGTCTGAAACAACAGGGTGTGTGAGCATGTGTTCCTTATAAGTTAAGGAACCACATTAATCCAGCCTGTGCAGAGGTCTTTAGCAACTGGAAATCAGCCCTGAGTGCTCCCTGGAAGGACAGATCCTGAAGCTGAGGCTCCAATACTTTGGCCACCTCATGAGAAGAGAAGACTCCCTGGAAAACACCCTGATGTTGGGAAAGATGGAGGGCACAAGGAGAAGGGGACGGCAGAGGATGAGATGGTGGGACAGTGTTCTCGAAGCCGCCAACATGAGTTTGGCCAAACTGCGGGAGGCAGTGGAAGACAGGAGTGCCTGGCATGCTCTGGTCCAGGGGGTCACGAAGAGGTGGACACAACTAAATGACTAAACAACAAAGTTCGGAAGAGAGGCAAACACCCAGGAGCTGACAAACAGCAGGTGCCTGACACCCCGCATCCTTTGGGCCCTAAGAAGCTTGAGATACAACTCTGCACAAGGGCACACACACACAAACCTTCACACATGCATGTCAGCCTTTGATCATACTGTAGGATAAGCGTCCGGTGCATCCCTCAGCAAAGAACAAGGGAAGGAGCAAAGGGTCCCCTCTCCTGTCATTCCAGCAGCTTCTCTCAGCCTGTTTTGGGTTCTCAGCCTCTTCCTGCGAGCCAAGACTCTCTGCTTCTGCCTCATCAGCAGCCGCTGTCCCAGCCTGGCCTGGCGTGGCAAATTCCTTTTGATTGAACAGGCTCCTTTTCTCAGCCTCCTGCACGAGCCGCACACGCAGACGGCTAATGAGATGGCAGCGGCTTCTGCTGCAGCAGCAGAAAAAGGGAGGGAGATCAAGGCTTGTCGGGGGAAGCAGCAGCAGCAGCAGCGGCATGGAGGTCTGGCCTGGAAGATGGAGGGCTTGCGCAACCACAGGCCAGGAACAAGGGCAGCCGTAGTAATAATCACAGGAGCAATTCCTTAAAGTCCTCTATGAGAAACGCAAACGTTCTGCAGGGCTATTTCCACATGCATAAGGGGACATTATGAGAGTCCCATGGACTGCAAGAAGATCAAACCTGTCCATTCTTAAAGAAATCAGCCCTGGATGCTCACTAGAAGGACAGATCCTGAGGTTAAGGCTCCAAGACTTTGGCCACCTCATGAGAAGAGAAGACTCCCTGGAAAAGACCCTGATGTTGGGAAAGATGGAGGGCACAAGGAGAAGGGGACGACAGAGGATGAGATGGTTGGACAGTGTTCTCGAAGCTACTAACATGAGTTTGGCCAAACTGCGAGAGGCAGTGAAGGATAGGCATGCCTGGCGTGCTCTGGTCCATGGGGTCACGAAGAGTCGGACACGACTGAACGATTGAACAACAACAAAGGGGACATTTCCATATCGGAACTGGTATCTTGCCTGCATGCAGCCCACTGCAAGCCCTCAAACATGTCAATTTTTACAACCAGTCCTGAAAATTTGAAGAACTCAAACCCCTTTTCCAAATACAGTGGTACCTCTGGTTGCGAACACGATCCGTTCCAGGGTGCCGTTTGCACCCCGAAAAGTCCACAACCAGAGCAGTGCTGTTGCGCATGCACGAAGTGCCGATAGAGCGCTTCTGCGCATGCGCAAATCATGCAGAACGCTTATGCGCGTGCGCACGCGGAGAAACCCGGAAGTAAACAATTCCGGATTTGCCGCGTTCTTAACCTGAAAAAACCACTACCTGAAGCGGCTGTAACCTGAGGTATGACTGTACTGCCCCCACCCCGGGATGGTACCACCCACTTTCTGGGAACCACTGATCCACACTGATGGGCACCAGGTTGCAGGGATTCAGGCAGGGGTCTGTCGTAGCGCTACTTGGAGATGCCACAGGGGACGGAACCTGGGACGTTCTGTATGCAAAGAAGATGCTCCACCATTGAGTCACAGTTTTCCCCCATTTGTAAAAAGACAGGAAGGCACTGAGACTTGTAGACATAGACCCCAATACTGGACAGGCTATTGGCTACACCCATAGGGACCCAAATTTGCAATTACTATTTTTAAAATACAGGTAGATAGCCGTGTTGGTCTGTCATAGTCAAAACAAAATAAAAAAATTCAGTCTGTCATAGTCAAAACAAAATAAAAAAATTCAGTCTGGTAAACAGTCGTCAACAGGTTTACCACAGCTATCAGCCTTTCACCCATTCCCACCACCCCTCTGAGTAATACCCCTCCCCACTCCCTCACTATATATAAGGGTCTGGTGACTTCTGTTTCAGTGTATCTGAAGAAGTGTGCATGCACACGAAAGCTCATACCAAGAACAAACTTAGTTGGTCTCTAAGGTGCTACTGGAAGGAATTTTTTTATTTTATTTTTAAAATAAAGGTGGCCGGGGAGCAGCAGCCCTCCAGATCTACAAAACCTCACTAGCAGACTATGAAGAACAGTGGAAACTCAAAGACCATTAAAAAAAATGGAACGTAAGAGACAATCTCCTTCTGGCATTTTGGTTTCAAAAACCTTTCACGAGGCTTCATATGCAGCAGCAGCAGCAGCAGTTGAAAAGGAGTGTTAATTGGATTTCTCCTGGGCTTCTGTAGTGTCACAGAAAGGGCTGAAATCTAAGCTCTCTTATCAGCCCAGGACCCTCTGTGCAGTGGCTTAGTCTCTGCATCAGTTATGTGACAATTTCTCCATTTCAGGCTCTGGCAGACAAAAACCACCACACACACACACACACACACACACACACACACACACACACACAGAGGACCGTTTTTGTGCCACACGCCCCCCGCCATCTCCAGAGTCGTGGATCTAAAGAATATTCAGATGGATGGAAAATTAACAAATTGCACAAAGCCAAGTTCTGAGAATACGGGGCCAGCAGGGGCAGCCACCTCTGATTCTCTCCCCAGTGCAGAAGCTGCTGCACACTCAAAGCTCCGCTTTCCCCATCACAAGAACAGAACAACAGCCCTGTTGGATCAAGAGAGTGGTCCATCTAGGCTAGCATCCTGTCCCGAGAATGGCCAGCCAGATGGCTGTGGGAAATCTGCAAGCAGGATGAGTGCATGCTCCCATCCCGTGGCTTCCAAAAACTGGTACATATTCAGAGGCATCAGTGGAAGAGATGAGCCCCATGAAATCAAGAATGCTTTGATGGTGTTCCTGCCTGGCAGGGGGTTGGACTGGATGGCCCTTGTGGTCTCTTCCAACTCTATGATTCTATGAAATCTGGCCTACAGCATGTAGAAAGATACAGCAAAAGGCTACATCTTCCGTTGCACAGAGTCAGCCAAAGGGCTATGTAAGAATGCAAACAGAGCTTGCTGGATCAGGCCAGTGGCCCGTCTAGTCCAGCATCCTGTTCTCACAGTGGCCAACCAGGTTCCCTCAATGGGAAATCTGCAAGTAGGACCTGAGCACAACATTCTCCTCTCCTGCAGTTTCTAGTTGGTGCCTCCAGAAACCTATTATTCCATTTAAATAATAGAAATAAATGCATGCAAACTCCCTGAAGAATCCATGTGTGTGCAAGGTCTCTGCATCTGGGCAACACTTCAAACTGGGATTGCGGGAAGGAAGGATAAAGGTTTTGGTGTTTGATGCTGTGTTTTTATTATGTTGGAAGCTGCCCAGAGTGACTGGGGCAACCCAGTCGGATGGGCGGGGCATGAATAAAATTATGATGATGATGATTAAGCTGGTCCTAGAAACTTGACTATCTGAAGAGAAGACAGAAGAATGTTTTTAGTATGTGTTTTGTGCTTTTATATAGTATTTTTTATGTTGTGAACTGCCCTGAAATCTGCAGATGAAGGGTGGCACACAAATATAAATCAATAACTAAATCAATAAAATAAACAGGAATGTGAGTGGACTTCTGGTTGCAATAGTTCTTGCTCTTGGAACGGCGGCAGAGAGACCCCCTGAGATGCATCACACAATATTAATTAAAAGCCACAAATGCATTTGCAAACAGCCGAGAGCTGCTCAGAAAAGGAGAGGGATTTGCTCTCCCAGCTCAGGGAGTTGAACAAACAAGCCACATTAATTAGCAGGCTAATTATTAGAAGACCAAAGAAAGATTTTTCTTATCTAATGTGTGTTATCTTAGGAAGCAAAGCAAGGAGAAACTCTTTTGACTGCCGTTTAGCTGCACGGACGACTTTTACAACGTCGGAAAGCAGCATATACGGTAAATGTTTTAGACCACAGGTGTCAAACACAAGGCCCGGGGGCCAAATGCGGCCCGCCAGACCTCGTCATGTGGCCCGTGTAGCCTCCGCCGGCTGCCAGCCTTTCTCCAACTCCTGGGCTGCAGGTTGCCACCACCGCCTCCTCCTCCTCCTGCTTTTGCGGCCTCCCCTCCTTCCCTTCCCCACGCGCTTGTTTTTAAAGTTTATTTCACAGAGCCCACTAGGGGCGCTCCGCGTCCTTGCAGCCTCGCTCTCTGGCTCCCTCCCTCCCTCGCCGGAGCGAGCGAGCAACTTGCGGCGCTCTTCTTCGGCGCGGCTGAACTTTTCCTCAACTCTTTCGCCGCCTCGGCTGAAGTTCACCAGCGATCCTTCCCCGCCCCCCTCCCTCCCTCTCTCTCTCGCCGCCACCCCGGCAGACAAACACACAAACAGCGCCGGGCACAGCCAAGCCAAGCCAGGGAGCAGAGCCGGGACTTCTCCCCTCCCCCCCACGCTCCCCGTGTCGGAGGCGAGGAAGTGGGGAGAAAAGAGAGGGGAGAGAAACCCAACGTGCCGCCGCCGCGCACCATCTCTCTCTCTTTCCAGCAAACCAGCCGCGAGGTGGATGGACGTTGGGCAGCTGAGGCTCTCGGGCGCCAGTTCTGCGCCGGGGGCGGGCCGGATCTGTGGGGCCAGTGGCTGACCCCCACCCTCCCCGCCCCTCCACCCAGAGCGGAGCCCTCTCCATCCCACCCCACGGACCCACATCTTTCCCGGACGCCTAGCAGGGCAGAGAAGGGAGCGCGCAACAGAAAGAGCGATTGCACCTACTTGCGGCCAGTTTCCTCGCTCTGCCTTTGGATCGCATTGCTGCCAAATCCCACGGACGTTGCTTGGATGGTTGCTTGGGGTGGGGGGTATATCTGGGGTCAGGGTGGGGGGTGGGAAGGGAAATCAATGGAGGGGCTTTCCCCCCTCTCTCTCTTTCTCTCCGTTTTTCCCACCCTTCCTGCTTCCCCCACTCTTTTCTTTCTCTCTTTCTCACTCACTCTGTTTTTCTCTCTCTCTCCCAACCCCAAAGCTTGCTATCTTCTCCAGCATTGTCAGTTTGGACACCTTCGCACATGCGCAAGGGCGGCTTCTCCCTCTCGCTCTCCTCTCGCTCGCCCTCCCCACGCAACTCACCCCCCCTTTCAACATCTCCCGGGCGCCGCAAAAAAAAAAAAAAGTTTGGAGCGATCTTTCACTTTTGAATTTAGGGATCTTGGGCAGAAGATCGCAGGAAAGAGGCTAAGGCGCGGGGTGGGGTGGTGGAGATCTCTCTTTTGCTCGCTTGGGAAAATCTAAGCTAGGGAGAGAAAACCAATTGACATAAGCGCCCATGCAGACTTTTAAGAGAGGGAGGGAGATGCCGGATGATGAGCTGATACGACCTGCGATTTATTAATTGTGGACGGCGATTCTTCTTTGTGCACCCTTGGCCGGTGCACTCCCCCCCAAACACACACACTTTTCTCATCAGCACAACCATTATTTCGCAGGGCGACCCTAGGAATGAGTAAAGCGGCGCTTATGTGCAGTGGACCAACCCGGCTCCCCCATCGCTGCGAGGTGGCCTCAAGGGCGCACCTGGAGGTCCCGGCAGGTGTGCTGCTGCTGCCTCCGCCGTCTGCATGGGGAGCCTCTCTTTTTTCGCAGGTGCAGCCATCGGGGATTTTGCAAAGAGGCAGGTCACCTAGCTTTCCCATACACACACACACACACACACACACACACACTTTTCCTCTCCGCCAACCCAGAATCCTTGAGAAGGAGCTCTAGCAGGGGTGCCAAATTGAGTAAAATAGGAGGGGGGGCGGCTCAGGTAAACCCCACCCTGCATAATCACAAGATGCGGCTCGCACACACCAACCATTGATTTTAATGGCAATGCCCATCCATTTTGCAGGGGCCCAGCCCCCTCAATATTTTGTATGTTTTAAAAAAAAAATTACTGTCTGTTACCAAAAATAATTTTTCAATAAATTGTACAATAATTGTACATTTGAATATCTACTTGCCATTATTCTGACTATGTTTCTGCTTTCAGAGCTAGTTATTACTTACATTATTACAAAAAACAGTAATAATTGAATGCAGTGACAATAATTTATGATAATAAAGAGTGGACACATAGTCCTACAGATACAACCGGCCCTTTGAGGGTGACCAAACTGCTGATGCGGCCCCCGATGAATTTGAGTTTGACACCCCTGGCCTAGACCAACTTTAAATTGCTTTTTGCCCTCTCCGTGAAATGCCAAGCGTTGAGCAGTGAGGAGGCATCCTGGGAAGTTGAGGGAGGAGATGATTTTACAAGCCTCCAGGTCTCTGATCATTATTGCTTGTGTTGTGCAAAAGAAAACAGGAGGTGGGGGCAGTTTCTTTAGCTACATTTTTCTCCGCAGGAAAAGGCAGCAGTGCTGCTGAATACCAGTTACTGGAAAACATAGGAGCGGAGAGTTACTCTTGTGTTCGAATCCTGCTTGTGGGTTTGGGGCATCTGGTTAGCATCTGTGAGAACAGGATGCTGGACTAGGTTGGCCATTGGCTGATTCAGCAGGGCTCTTAGTTTCCTCCCCCCCCATTTCACTTTTAATTTGCATACGTGGACCCTCCAGATACGAACCTAATTCGTTCCGGGGGTCCGTACGTACCCCGAAAAGTCCGCAACATGAGGCGTGGCGTGATAGAGCACTTCTGCGCATGCGTGCGGCAAAACCCAGATGTATACACTTCCGGTTTTGCCGCGTTCACAACCCGAAAGTTACGTTGCCCAAAGGTAACGTAACCCAAGGGTCCACTGTACTGCCTTTCTGTATTGCTAGACACAAGGCAGTCTGCAAGCTGAAGAAAGTCTCTTTCCATGGAGATTTAGTGTGCAGCAGATTCTGTGCTGGGGAGAAAATCAGTGTTGGCTGCCCTGAATTGGCCTGATCCAGCATTCTAAGGTTCTTATTTGTGGAGGTGAGGGCCACTGAGGGCTTCTAACCATGATGGGAGGTGCTCTGCTGCTATGGTCAGAGGCAGCTATGCTTCTGAATATCCCATGCCACAGGATGGGAGAGGGCTGCTCTTCGGCTCAAACCTGAATTGTGCTCGGAAACATACTGGGAGCCAATGTAGGTCTTTCAGGACCAGTGTTATATGGTCTCAGCGGCCGCTCCCAGTCACCAGTCTAGCTGCCGCATTCTGGATTAGCTGTAGTTTCTGGGTCACCTTCAAAGGTAGCCCCACATAGAGCGCATTGCAGTAGACCAAGCGGGAGATAACCAGAGCATGCACCACTCTGGCGGGGCAGTCTGTGGGAAGGTAGCGTCTCAGCATCCATGGCAGATGGCCCTCTAACCTCTGCTGAAAATCCTCCAAATGAAGGAGAGTCCAGCACCTTCCGAGTGAGTCCATTGCACTGCTGAACATCTTTTACTGTCAGAAAGTTCTAGTTATGGGTAGGTAGCCATGTTGGTCTGCTGTAGTCGAAACAAAATAAAAAAAATTCCTTCCAGTAGCACCTTAGAGACCAACTAAGTGGTCTAAACCACTGAGCCTAGGGCTTGCTGATCAGAAGGTCAGCGGTTTGAATCCCCATGACGGGGTGAGCTCCCGTTATTCGGTCCCTGCTCCTGCCAACCTAGCAGTTCGAAAGCACGTCAAAGTGCAAGTAAATAAATAGGTACCGCTCAGGCGGGAAGGTCAACGGTGTTTCCGTGCGCTGCTCTGGTTCGCCAGAAGCGGCTTTGTCATGCTGGCCACATGACCCGGAAGCTGTACGCCGGCTCCCTTGGCCAGTAAAGCAAGATGAGCGCCGCAACCCCAGAGTCATCCGCGACTGGACCTAATGGTCAGGGGTCCCTTTACCTTTTACCTTTTAAGTTTGTTATTGGTATGAGCTTTTGTGTGCATGCACACTTCTTCAGATACAATGAAACAGAAGTCACCAGACCCTTATATATAGTGAGGGGGGGTATTACTCACCCATTCCCACCACCCATTCCCACCACCCTTCTGAGTAATACCCCTCCCCACCCTCTCACAAAGTTCCCTCTCAAAGTTCTTCATAGAATCATAGAGTTGGAAGAGACCACCAGGGCCATCCAGTCCAACCCCCTGCCAAGCAGGAAACACCATCAAAGCATTCCTGACAGGTGGCTGTCAAGCCTCTGCTTAAAGACCTCCAAAGAAGGAGACTCCACCACACTCCTTGGCAGCAAATTCCACTGTCAAACAGCTCTTACTGTCAGGAAGTTCTTTCTAATGTTTAGGTGGAATCTTCTTTCTTGTAGTTTGAATCCATTGCTCCGTGTCCGCTTCTCTGGAGCAGCAGAAAACAACCTTTCTCTCTCCTCTATATGACATCCTTTTATATATTTGAACATGGCTATCATATCACCCCTTAACCTTCTCTTCTCCAGGCTCCCTAAGCCGTTCCTCGTAAGGCATCGTTTCCAGGCCTTTGACCATTTTGGTTGCTCTCCTCTGGACACATTCCAGCTTGTCAGTATCCTTCAGAAGTATCCTTCTGAAGAATCAGTATTCTTCCTGGTGTTTGGTCAGACTCTTCCTTCCGCATGCTCCATCAGACCACAGCTGCCCCACTCCAGGGCCTCCTGCATTCATGCTCTGACATGTGCTGCAGGAAGTGTCCCGTCTTTGGTGCGCTGTGCTCCCCGCTGCACAAAGAGGACCAGCATCTCCCTCAAACTTTCCTTCCTTATCTCTGCTAACCCCCTTGCCTCCTCCGCCAAGCAAAATCTCTCAGGCAGGAGCCGGCTTTGAATTTAATTAACTTTCCAGGGCAGGGCTTTGAACATGTAAGTACTCTATAAGCGCTAACTATGAAAACCGGCACGAGCGACCTGCTTGCGGGGAGGTGCTTGCTTAATTTGCTTGCTGATTAAAAGTCCCTCGCACCATCTGCTGCCCGGAAATAATTACGGAGGAAAGTTAAGAACCGTGACTATGGTCCCGGGGAGGGGAGTAATCTAGAACAATGCACTCCTGGTAAACTCCTCTTTTGTTTTAATCTACCCATCCTGTGAGGTGCACGGTGCTAAAAAATATTTGGATATGTGGGTTCTGCCCCCACCAAGCCGAGTTTGTCTAAAACAGGGGTGTCAAACTCAGATTCATCGGGGGCCGCATCAGCAGTTTGGTCACCCTCAAAGGGCCGGTTTATCTGTAGGACTATGTGTCTACTCTTTATTATCATAAATTATTGTCACTGCATTCAATTATTACTGTTTTTTGTAATAATGTAAGTAATAACTAGCTCTGAAAGCAGAAACATAGTCAGAATAATGGCAAGTAGATATTCAAATGTACAATTATTGTACAATTTATTGAAAAATTATTTTTGGTAACAGACAGTAATTTTTTTTTTAAAACATACAAAATATTGAGGGGGCTGGGCCCCTGCAAAATGGATGGGCATTGCCATTAAAATCAATGGTTGGTGTGTGCGAGCCGCATCTTGTGATTATGCAGGGTGGGGTTTACCTGAGCCGCCCCCCCCCTCCTATTTTACTCAATTTGGCACCCCTGCTAGAGCTCCTTCTCAAGGATTCTGGGTTGGCGGAGAGGAAAAGTGTGTGTGTGTGTGTGTGTGTGTGTGTGTGTGTGTGTGTGTATGGGAAAGCTAGGTGACCTGCCTCTTTGCAAAATCCCCGATGGCTGCACCTGCGAAAAAAGAGAGGCTCCCCATGCAGACGGCGGAGGCAGCAGCAGCACACCTGCCGGGACCTCCAGGTGCGCCCTTGAGGCCACCTCGCAGCGATGGGGGAGCCGGGTTGGTCCACTGCACATAAGCGCCGCTTTACTCATTCCTAGGGTCGCCCTGCGAAATAATGGTTGTGCTGATGAGAAAAGTGTGTGTGTTTGGGGGGGAGTGCACCGGCCAAGGGTGCACAAAGAAGAATCGCCGTCCACAATTAATAAATCGCAGGTCGTATCAGCTCATCATCCGGCATCTCCCTCCCTCTCTTAAAAGTCTGCATGGGCGCTTATGTCAATTGGTTTTCTCTCCCTAGCTTAGATTTTCCCAAGCGAGCAAAAGAGAGATCTCCACCACCCCACCCCGCGCCTTAGCCTCTTTCCTGCGATCTTCTGCCCAAGATCCCTAAATTCAAAAGTGAAAGATCGCTCCAAACTTTTTTTTTTTTTGCGGCGCCCGGGAGATGTTGAAAGGGGGGGTGAGTTGCGCGGGGAGGGCGAGCGAGAGGAGAGCGAGAGGGAGAAGCCGCCCTTGCGCATGTGCGAAGGTGTCCAAACTGACAATGCTGGAGAAGATAGCAAGCTTTGGGGTTGGGAGAGAGAGAGAAAAACAGAGTGAGTGAGAAAGAGAGAAAGAAAAGAGTGGGGGAAGCAGGAAGGGTGGGAAAAACGGAGAGAAAGAGAGAGAGGGGGGAAAGCCCCTCCATTGATTTCCCTCCCCACCCCCCACCCTGACCCCAGATATACCCCCCACCCCAAGCAACCATCCAAGCAACGTCCGTGGGATTTGGCAGCAATGCGATCCAAAGGCAGAGCGAGGAAACTGGCCGCAAGTAGGTGCAATCGCTCTTTCTGTTGCGCGCTCCCTTCTCTGCCCTGCTAGGCGTCCGGGAAAGATGTGGGTCCGTGGGGTGGGATGGAGAGGGCTCCGCTCTAGGTGGAGGGGCGGGGAGGGTGGGGGTCAGCCACTGGCCCCACAGATCCGGCCCGCCCCCGGCGCAGAACTGGCGCCCGAGAGCCTCAGCTGCCCAACGTCCATCCACCTCGCGGCTGGTTTGCTGGAAAGAGAGAGAGATGGTGCGCGGCGGCGGTGGCACGTTGGGTTTCTCTCCTCTCTCTTTTCTCCCCACTTCCTCGCCTCTGACACGGGGAGCGTGGGGGGGAGGGGAGAAGTCCCGGCTCTGCTCCCTGGCTTGGCTTGGCTGTGCCCGGCGCTGTTTGTGTGTTTGTCTGCCGGGGTGGCGGCGAGAGAGAGAGGGAGGGAGGGGGGCGGGGAAGGATCGCTGGTGAACTTCAGCCGAGGCGGCGAAAGAGTTGAGGAAAAGTTCAGCCGCGCCGAAGAAGAGCGCCGCAAGTTGCTCGCTCGCTCCGGCGAAGGAGGGAGGGAGCCAGAGAGCGAGGCTGCAAGGACGCGGAGCGCCCCTAGTGGGCTATGTGAAATAAACTTTAAAAACAAGCGCGTGGGGAAGGGAAGGAGGGGAGGCCGCAAAAGCAGGAGGAGGAGGAGGCGGTGGTGGCAACCTGCAGCCCAGGAGTTGGAGAAAGGCTGGCAGCCGGCGGAGGCTACACGGGCCACATGACGAGGTCTGGCGGGCCGCATTTGGCCCCCGGGCCTTGTGTTTGACACCTGTGGTCTAGGCTTTTCAGCGCTGTCTGGGTCTGTGCTTTAGGCCTTCAGGCAGGCAATGAAGCACTGGTTTCCCCCCTGCAAACCCTGAACCATCCTTAAGAAAGCAGGCAGCCCAGCCCAGCACCGAAAGAGAGCATATTAAGCAGCTATTGATTGGGCAAACAAAGACCATCAGAATTGGGGTCAGGGGGCCGAGAACAAAAGCGCCTCCGCAATTTTATTCCTGTTTGCTGCGGAGGAAATTCAAATAACCTCAGCAAAGCCAGTGGAATTTGCTGCCAAGGAGTGTGGTGGAGTCTCCTTCTTTGGAGGTCTTTAAGCAGAGGCTTGACAGCCACCTGTCAGGAATGCTTTGATGGTGTTTCCTGCTTGGCAGGGGGTTGGACTGGATGGCCCTTGGGGTCTTCCAACTCTATGATTCTATGATTCTATGAAAGCCAGCGACACGGTTTGGGGTGGGCGGCAGGAGTTGGGCTGCAGGTGCATCCGAAGGTGCAAAAAAGAACAGAGCAGGAAGGAAACTAGAACTCTCTTGAAATCCTTAAGAAGGATACCTTGGTAATCCATTCCGAGAGTCCATTCGATTCCCGAAACCATTCGAAAACCAAGGTGCAGCTTCTGATTGGCTACAGGAGCTTCCTGCACTAAAGCGGAAGCAGCGCCGGACGTTCGGCTTCCGAAAAACGTTCGCAAACCGCGTTCGGGAGCCGATTTGTTCGGCAACTAAGCTGTTCGGGAACCAAGGTTCTATTGTGCTGACAAGCTGGAATGTGTGCTGATGTTGGCGACCAAGATGGTCAAGAGTTTGGAACCCAAGCCTTGTGTGCAGCCTGGAGAAGACGAGACAGAGAGGTGATATCATAGCCATCTTCAAACCAAGGGATTCAAATTGCAAGGAGGGAGATTCTGATCAAACTTTAGGAACAAGTTCCTGACGGCAAGAGCTATTCGACACTGAAAATGGACTCCCTCAGAAAGTGGCGGGTTCTCCTTCCTTGGAGGTTTTCAAGCAGAGGTTGGATGGCCATCTGTCAGGGATGCTTCAGCTAAGATTCCTGCACTGCAGGGGGTTGGACTAGAGGACCTTTGGGGTCCCTTCCAACTCTACGATTCTGTGAGTTAGCAGGCTTGATTTCCAGGCTTCTTGCCTCCCTCTGCTCACTGCTTTCACACCGAATTCCTCTGCCCAGGCACCCAGAGGTCTCCCAGAGCAGCAGAGGAACAGCCCAGAGAGTGCACAGATGAGTGGGCAGGCTCCTAGCTTCTCTGAACCTGAGTGAAGAGGTGCAAAAGAAGAAGAGAACTTTGGACTTTATATCCCGCCTTTCACTCCCCTTAGGGAGTCTCAGCGCGGCTAACAATCTCCTTTCCCTTCCTCCCCCACAGCAAACACTCTGTGAGGTGAGTGAGGCTGAGGGACTTCAGAGAAGTGTGACTAGCCCAAGGTCACCCAGTAGCAGCATGTGGAGGAGCGGGGAATCGAACCCAGTTCACCAGATTACGAGTCCACCACTCTTAACCACTACACCACTCTGGCTATCCCCCTCCCTTGGCCTGTGCCCTTGGCGGGGGCCAAACACCGTCTGCTAGGTAGGCTCCTGGTGGCCAACCAAATGCCTCTATTGGGAAACCGGCAAGCATTTCCCCTCTTGTGGTTTCCAGGAACTGGCATTCAGAGGCATCATTGTGCCCAACTGCGTAGGCAGAGTAGACATCATGGCTAGTAGCTACGGATAGCCCTCTCTTCCATGAATTTGTCTAATCTTCTTTTATAAAGGTAAAGGGACCCCTGACCATTAGGTCCAGTCGTGTCCGACTCTGGGGTTGCGGCGCTCATCTCGCTCTATAGGCCGAGAGCCGGCATACAGCTTCCAGGTCATGTGGCCAGCATGACAAAGCCGCTTCTGGCGAACCAGAGCAGTGCACAGAAGCGCCGTTTACCTTCCCGCCAGAGCAGTACCTATTTATCTACTTGCACTTTGACGTGCTTTCGAACTGCTAGGTTGGCAGGAGCAGGGACCGAACAATGGGAGCTCACCCCGTCACGGGGATTCAAACCGCCGACCTTCTGATCAGCAAGCCCTAGGCTCTGTGGTTTAACCCACAGCGCCACCTGGGTCCTCTAATCTTCTTTTATAGCCCGCTATTATTATTTATTAAATTTGCATACTGCCATTCTTCAAGAGCCCACAGGGCGGTTTACAACACCAGTCTAGGTTGGTGCCCCTCGCTGCTTCCTGTGGCAATGAGTTCCATAGTTTAATTGCGTGCTGCATGAAGAAATGCTTCCTTTTATCTACCCTGGATCTTCCAACGTTCGTTTTCAATGGAAGTCCAATGACAGGCGGGACCACAATGGGAAAAGGAAAGTCGCTCCTTGTCCCTTTGTAGACACACAAACGCTCTCCACAAAGCCACACACAAGAGCAGCGACATCGCTCCGCGGCAGATCAAGGTCACTGCATGAATTAAACATTTAAACCACCGCAGTACGTTCATTTGCTTTCGCTAATTCTGTTAATGCTGCTTTCTCCCCTGCTACCCCGCACTGCTTTATCTAATGTCATTCCAAAGTCCTTGCTCCACCAACTGCTGAACTTTCACTCTTGCAAACAAATTATTCAGGCCGCAGCCATGCCAGCAAATCTCATTCTTCTGAGGGCACCGAACAGTTACTGACCTTAGAAAGGAGGTGTGCAAACAGATGACAACGGGCGTTTTCCATAGCAGGGGAGGGAATCTGTTAACACCGCAAACCAGAGTCCTTGTAGTGACTACAGCTAATTTTCAGCGGAGGAAAGAAAACTATTAATCTAGATGGTGGGGGTATGTTATTTCATTCTGATGAAGGTGGCACCGTGCAGGTGCTGAACAAAACCTACACGTAGACGCAGACACCAAATCCACCATAAGTTGCCAGGTGGCATAAGCCGCATGGGCATTGGTACCAACCGGGCCCAAGAAACAGAATTATTTTGGTTCTGCTGAATTTTATTCCCCTTATCTTTACTATATTGCATACCTGGTGTGTTTTATTCAAACTGTGTTGCTTTACTGAGTTGCATTTTCCTACTATAGTAAATTGCCTTGGCATTTATTTATTTTTTAAATGAAAGGCATTATAAAAATATTTAATAAATACAATGGAACCTTGGTTCCCGAACTCAATCCGTTCTGGAAGTCCGTTCGACTTCCAAAACGTTCGCAAACCAAGGCGTGGCTCCTGATTGGCTGATTGGCCCCGGAAACAATGCCAACAGCCGAAACGGACGTTCAGCTTCCAAAAAACGTTCGCAAACCGGAACACTCACTTCTGGGTTTGCGATGTGCGGAAGCCGATTTGTTCGGGAGCCAAGCGGTTCGGGAAGCAAGGTACCACTGTAGAATTAAATTTAAAAGACATAAGATGATAAAAAATAATCCTAACTTGTTGCCTAAATGTCAACCAATTTGGAGTCCCACCTCATGGGAGCAACTTTTGCCATATTTGCCCTTCCACTCCACCTTTGAAGGCAGGGGCAGCGGGTGCAAGTTTCTCAGCAGAAGATCTCAAATATTGAGAAGTCTCCTCTGAGAACAACTCAGCAACTAAAAGGCACAAGACAGTATTTGAACCATCAGTTCTTTAAGAGAACTATAGGGACGAGGGTGGCGCTGTGGGTTACAACCACAGAGCCTAGGGCTTGCCGATCAGAAGGTCGGCGGTTCGAATCCCCGCGACGGGGTGAGCTCCCGTTCCTCGGTCCCTGCTCCTGCCAACCTAGCAGTTCGAAAGCACGCCAAGTGCAAGTAGATAAATAGGTACCACTCCGACGGGAAGGTAAACGGCATTTCTGTGTGCTGCTCTGGTTTCTGTACGCTGGCTCCCTCAGCCAATAAAGCGAGATGAGCGCTGCAACCCCAGAGTCGTCCGCGACTGGACCTAACGTTCAGGGGTACCTTTACCTTTACCTTTATAGTGGGCCTTGTAGGAAAGTGCAGAGGATATCTTTATTATTATTTTGGAAAAATGGAATTCTTTGGTAGAACAGCATGTCCAAAAAATGAAACCTGTGCTAAATCCTTTGCAAGATATCCGCAGGAAGAAGCAAAACCTGCCTAGGTCAACAATTCAGCTTAACACCCCCCTCCCCCAACACTTCAAACACACTCTCTCAAGATATATGCACCTACCTCATTTTAATAAATCCTGAATTGATTCCTTTCTTCCAACAGGGCCGGCAATCAGAACTACAATCCTAATTATATTGTCAAAACAGATTAATGTCTCCAAAGAGGTTAAAAGGAGGAATCGTTATTTAACTTCGGAGGCGGAGGTTCGGGTGACCTCTCTCTGTGTTCGAGACCTGGCCGTTTATCAAAAGCAAAAAAAAGCAAAAGGGAAGCCGTTTTATCCAGGAAGGTCAGAGAAGCAGGATTGGCATATTTCAACCCAAATGGCGTGCAATAAGTAATCTGCTTCATCGGCAAAAGTGCACCAGGAACCGAGCCTTGGGTGAAATCTACAACTGGCTCGATCAACACGCTCCGTCACGTAGACATTACTCAAGAACGTTATAAGAGGTATATAAAAAAGTCGTCGTATTTTCGGGAAGGGAATGCTGCTTAAGCATCAGCAGCTCTCACCAAAGCAGCGAATGCTCAAAAATAAAAACACAACCAGATTTAAATGGCATGGAAGAATCGCCACAGAGAGATGTCATCAGGTTGAGGCTTTGATCTAGAATTTCAGCAATTTCTAGGTGGCCTGCACAGAATGGAAGATGGCAGGATCTGCAAGGAAGTGCTCTACGGAGAGCTGGCACCAGGCCTGTTGGCAGACCAACTCTGCGTTACAAAGATGTCTGCAGACATGACATGCAGGCTGGCAACGTCGACCCTGCCAGGTAGGAATCCCTTGCAGGCAACCGCAGTGCCTGGAGACAGGCTGGCAGGTTGTGCATTCATAGCAGTGACCAGAGGAGGAATGACCGCTGGCAGGAGCGCAGAGAGAAGAAATGTCATGGCACATCTGCATCAGCACAACCGGACGCCTTCATCTGCCCCGGCTGCAGCAAAACATGTCTCTCCCTTATTCGGTCTCTACAGGCGTTGCAACCAGCGTTCGAAACTTCCATTGTTCTAGGCGTGTTTTGGGACAAGGAATTTCATTAGCGCGAGCAGTTTCTGAGCTCCGGGCGCAGTACTGCGCCTAAGATTTCAGATTAAAACTGCAGAGTGAAAGGAAAGGAGGGCTTTTTTCTGCCTTCCCACTTCCAGCCACTCTCTGAAGACTCGAGAAGAGACCCTCTTAAGAATATTAGGGGTGGGTGGGCAGGGGAAGCATGACTTTGTTTTTTTGCAGTCTTCAGATGAGGACTAGACTATGTAAGAAATGAATACGGTGGACCCTCGGGTTGCGAATGCGATCCGCGCGGGAGGCGCGTTTGCAACCCGCACCGCTGTGTCTGCGCACGCATGTGACGCAATTCAGTGCTTCTGCGTATGCACAAAGCGTGATTTAGCGCTTCTGCACATGTGCGACTGCCGAAACCCGGAAGTAACCCGTTCCGTAACTTCCGGGTTTGGCGCAGTGCGCAACCCGAAATCACACAACCTGAAGCAGCTGTAACCCGAGGTATGACTGTATAAGATTTTAACCGCAGTTCATTCATTTTCAGCTTTGTATTCTTGTTATAAAGAAGTGTGCCTAGACATTCCATTGTTGCGCCCACAACCTAGGTTTAAGGTGCCATTTAGCTCCTAGCTTTCAGATCTTGGTTTCTAACTCTGGCTGCAACCTTCCAACAGCTCACCCTCAAAGCCACACTTCTCCAGTGTCTCCCGAGACGGATGGATGCCCGCCAGCAAACCAGGAACCCACACAGGCAGTAATGGCACCTAGAGATACCTTGGGACACACATTCCCTTCCCTGCCCATCCCAAGTGAGGGCAAGACAGCACCAGCAGCCTTGCCCTTGCTCTAAATGGGCTATGCTTGCTTTCCCTGACCCTGGCTATTTCACACTGTGACATCACCATGCCTACAGCACGATCCCTGAATGGCTGGATGGTGCTGCGAGGAAGCTTGTGGGGGAAAATTCCACCCAAGCAGCTTCTAAGGAGGATAGCGAACAACGGGAAAACAGACCCACATAAAATATGCACATTTTATTACTGCTGTATTATTACTACAGGGACGTGGGTGGCGCTGTGCGTTAAACCACAGAGCCTAGGGCTTGCCGATCAGAAGGTCGGCGGTTCGAATCCTCGCAACGGGGTGAGCTCCCGTTCCTCTGTCCCTGCTCCTGTCCCTTTACCTAACACACAAGACTACTAACAGTAGTAGTAATAATAAAGGTAAAGGGACCCCTGACCATGAGGTCCAGTCGTGACCGACTCTGGGGTTGCGGCGCTCATCTCGCTTTATTGGCCGAGGGAGCCGGCGTACAGCTTCCAGGTCATGTGGCCAGCATGACTAAGCCGCTTCTGGCGAACCAGAGCAGCGCACGGAAACGCCGTTTACCTTCCTGTCAGAGCAGTTCCTATTTATCTACTTGCATTTTGACGTGCTTTCGAACTGCTAGGTTGGCAGGAGCTGGGACCGAGCAACGGGAGCTCACCCCGTTGCGGGGATTCGAACTGCCGACCTTCTGATCAGCAAGCCCTAGGCCCTGTGGTTTAACCCACAGCGCCACCTGGGTCCCTAGTCTTGTGTGTTACTGGTGGAAAATGAGGATATAAACTGAAATAATATATATTTTACCCCCCCCCCCATTAGGCTCTTTTCCTTTGCTGCAGGAACACTGAGCGCAGTCCTAATGCGCACACAACTTAAGAGCTGGTGGATTTGGAAACCAGCCTGCTCTGAAAAACCACCACTGATGCCAAGGGCTGAAGGGGTCATGGGGACAATTTATCTCCCCTACCCCCACTGGATCAAGTCATCATGCATGCTGGTGTGAATCAGAAGGAGCCTCAGAGGCAACAGAAATTAATGGCCCCAAACAAGTCCAGGGGCTAGCTGGAATATGACAACGCACAGGGCAACAGCATGCTTGTGTGTTTTTTTCGGACGGCTAGCCAGCACCTGCATCTCCCGCCCCGAAGGATCAGTCTCTTGACAGAGGATGCATCCGCTATTAAACTGATACGAGAGGCTGTACTTTAGCCAAGAGAGAAAATTGATTAGAACATTCACTCCAGCTGCTTGCCAAGCCACTGGGGAATCTTCCTTTACTACTCTCTCCCAGCGAGGCTCAAAGAACGACACGGCTGAACTTTAAGAGCACTTCCATTAACAGTATCTTTCCGTCAGTCGGTTATAATGTCACAGGAGTAAGGACATGTCACAGGAGTAGTAAGAACAGGATGCAGGTAACAGCAATGGAATTGGATTGGAGAGGAGAGCTAACCTGAAGGCACTTGGGCAGGAATCTGAAGGGCTGCAGATCTCGTGCAAGGATGGGGAACACCTGTGGTCCTGCAGGTGCTATTGGACTACAACTCCCAGCAGCCAGCAGGGACGGTGGGAATTGGAGTCTAGCAATACCCAGAGAGCCACAGTATTCCCATCCCTGATTTGGCACAAAACACTCCCCACGCCTCAAAAGCACCAGCAAAAGCCAACCCTAGGTAGTAGTAGTAGTAGTAATAATAATAATAATAATAATAATAATAATAATAATAATAATTTCTTTATACCCCACCCATCTGGCTGGATTTCCCCAGCCACTCTGGGCGGCTCCCAACAGAATATTAAAGACACGATAAAACATCAAACATTAAAAACTTCCCTAAGCAGGGCTGCCTTCAGATGTCTCCTAAAAGTCAGATAGCTGTTTATCTCTTTGTGTCGCGACCCGACTAGACAGTGGGGTCGCGCCATGTGGGCGCCAGGAAGGGGAACCATGCAGCGGGCCAGGAAAGGGGGCGACAGCAGATCCAGGCGCGCAGGGGTTAAACCGAGCGCAGGAAGGCCTGACCTCGCCCAGGCATGCCCTGCAGGGTAAACAACCCCAGGATGGGTGATAACGACTGCTAACGAGCCATCAGCGGCGGGCGTGGCGGAACCGTCAGCATCGCAATAACAATGTAAAAGACACCCATGAATGGCACGGGCAGACCGGAGCAGTTAACTCTTTTGTCCAAGCCATCCCAGGTGGGGAAGAGGATTGCCCCCGGACCCTTAGGGCAGAAGGGAGGGGGGAATTGGGAGTCACCCAGCAAAATGTATTTAAGAGGGATTCTGAGATGGCCTCCTCAGAATCCTTACGGACTTTCCACGTTTCTCTGTGTGCTGTACAATAAACTTCAAGACATCTTCCGCTGACTTCTCGGAGTGGCGTGCGTTCTTGACAGCTAGCTACAGTTACCATTGGGGACACGACACTTTGATATCTGATGGGAGGGTGTTCCACAGGCCGGGTGCCACCACCGAGAAGGCCCTCTGCCTGGTTCCCTGTAACCTCACTTCTCGCAGCGAGGGCCAACAGAACATGCATGATCCAAATACGCTGGAGATACTAATTTACTTATTTGGATGTCTTTCTAAGTCACTTAATTAAAAAAAAAATCATACCTGCAGTGCAAGTCAACATAAGGTTACCAGATTTTTTTCAATGAATCCGGGGAAACATTAATCAATCAATCAATTAATTAATTACAACACGTTTGGGATGTTGATGCTGCAGCGATGGTGGTGGCAGAGGGGCGGCCGCCGCCTTGACCTCAACCACCACATTTCCCCTTCCTCCGAGGCTTCAATCTCCTTTCTCCATGAGCCTGGGCAGCCCTTGAGTTACTGGTTCTTCGGTGGTGGTGCTGGGGAAGCGGTGGGTCAGGAATGGAAGGCGGAGAAGGAGGGCCGAGAGCGGCGGTGGCGGCGGTGGCGGCGAGGCTCAGGCAGCGCGATGCCTCCCTTCCCATCGGAGCAGCCCCAATCCCATTCCTACTTGCGTGCAAGCAGGAGGGGGCGGGGATCCCTCAGCTGGGAAGCGAGGCTTCCCGTTGCCTAACTGGGAGATCCCTGCCCCCTCCTGCTTGCACGCAAGTAGGAATGGGATTGGGGCTGCTCCGATGGGAAGGGAGGCATCGCGCTGCCTGAGCCTCGCCGCCACCGCCGCTCTCGGCCCTCTCGGCCCACACAAGTAGGAGTTGGGAGGCTGCTCCGATAGGCAGCATGAAGCCTCCCTTCCCAGCTTAGTTGCTGGGGTCGGGGAAGGGGGAGGCAGCCCGGAAGCTGCATCTTAGAGCCCCTGAACCACCATCATATGGGGACTTCCCAGCAGCTCCTGAAGCCAGCCAGAGCCAACTGCTCCGGGCTGCTGAGACTGCCGCCGTTGCGTTTCCCGGGAACATTAGATGAAATCCGGGGACATTCCAGGGATGGAATTTGTCCAGGGACTTATTCGCAAATTCGGGGACTGTCCCCGGGAAACGGGGATGTCTGGTAGCCCTAAGTCAGGGGTCAGCAAACTTTTTCAGCAGGGGGCCGGTCCACCGTCCCTCAGACCTTGTGGGGGGCCGGACTATATTTTGAAAAAAAATATGAACAAATTCCTATGCCCCACAAATAACCCAGAGATGCATCTTAAATAAAAGCACACATTCTACTCATGTAAAAACACTAGGCAGGCCCCACAAATAACCCAGAGATGCATTTTAAATAAAAGCACACATTCTACTCATGTAAAACACTAGGCAGGCCCCACAAATAACCCAGAGATGCATTTTAAATAAAAGCACACATTCTACTCATGTCAAAACACCAGGCAGGCCCCACAAATAATCCAGAGATGCATTTTAAATAAAAGCACACATTCTACTCATGTAAAAACACTAGGCAGGCCCCACAAATAACCCAGAGATGCATTTTAAATAAAAGGACACATACTACTCATGTAAAAACATGCTCATTCCCGGACCGTCCGCGGGCCGCATTTAGAAGGCGATTGGGCCGCATCCGGCCCCTGGGCCTTAGTTTGGGGACCCCTGCCCTAAGTCAACATAAAAATGGTAAAACGACATAATAAGAACAGGAAAAAGAAGAAGAATCCACTGGGACACACAGAGGAGTCTCACAGATACACCACATCGCAAGAGACGGACAGCCACGAAAAGGTTTCAAGTCTGAATATTTTTTGAAACTTACCATTTTGTCCAGGAAGACCACCAGATCCTAAGGAAGCAAAGATAAAATGAGAAGTCAAGCCTCCAGGATTTTTCTTCCGAGAGCAACTGAACCCACGCTAGCTGTTAAAATGATGCTGATCGTAAGCAGCTGCAAGTGTGCTCAGTCTACACTGCAACACACAGCTACCAACTCGGGACATGCCCAGGTGTTCTCTGGACACCAGCGAGCAGTGTCTTTACTGGCAGCTCACAAGGCTGCACTAAAAGGGGATGTGTAACCAACCCAACCTCCCTTGCCCAGACTGTGTGGGCAGGATCTGCTCCCTTGCTCAGAGTCTGACCAATTAGCAATATACCAGCAGCTGGGATTTTGAGGCATACTTATTAATAATAATAATAATACTGCCTCCACGTCTAGATGGACTCCCTAAACAGGGCTGCCTTCATATGTCTTCTGCTAAAAACACCCTTGTTCAGACAAGCCTGTCCAGATGTCCAGAAAGTTGATGTGAGTTTTAGTCTATTGTTATTTTAACTTTCTGAAAGTCCTAAATTATTGCTGTTATTTTTTTCTTACTGGCAAGCAAGCAACAAAGAAAGAAGGAAGGAAGGGAGGGAGGGAGGACAATTTCCAGGCCAACCACTTGGACATAGCTCAGCCGGTTAAAGCGTTGTGCTGATAATGCCAAGGTTGCAGGTTCGATCCCTGTATGCGACAGCTGCATATTCCTGCATTGCAGGGGGTTGGACTAGATGATCCTCAAGGTCCCTTCCAACTCTATGATTCCTGGGGTGTACGACAGCAATTAGCTAGATGGACTCAGTATATAGCAGCTTCCTGGTTTTTGACTGAACTCTGCACCTTTCCCCCCAACCCCATGTAACGAAGTCTAGGCTACCTTTCCCCCGTTCTAATACAGTCTTGATCAAACTTTCATTTTAAGTGTTCACACGGGATCGGTGCAAGCCAGCGCATGCCAGAGGTAGGCTGCTGAATGAATGCTGTGACCTACCTTGCATATTTCTTCCTGGGAATATTCCTCTATCTCTGCAAAAACAAAATCAATTATTAAAGCCATTTTAGTGCCCTCAAAATTCATTTTTAATGTTCCAAAGCTGCCATGCGCCTCTCCTCGTGAGCAACGCCCCTTCCAACCCCTGCAAGTGTCAGCCTCTTTGGACTCTATACAGAAAGAGAAGCTGCTTTATGGAGAAGGGTGAATAAGCCAGCATTTTATTTATTTTTTGGTGCTGGAGCATTCAGCAACAGGTCTTGGAATGACTTGGACAAAAGAATCGAGGGGACGCTCATCAAATTTGCAGATGGCACCAAACTGGGAGGGGCAGCTCATGCCACAAAGACAGAACCGGGATTCAAGATGAGTCTAAAAAGATTGGGGAACTGGGCCAAAAAGGATAGCTGGGCTAGATTCACGTGCTTAGAGCATCTGGCTTGCATGCAGAACACTCCAGGTCCAATCCTTGGTGTTTCCAGGCAAGGCTGAGAGAGAACTCCTGCCCGAAACCCTGGAGCGCTGCTGCCAGTCAGAGCAGACGATACTGAACTAGATTGCATAATGGTCTGAGACTCTTATTCCTGCCCTGCAGGGGGTTGGACTAGATGACCCCGTAGGGACCCTTCCAACCCTACAGTTCTATGACACTGAGTTCCTGTGCTCATTTCCTCAAAACTGGAAGGCAATGGGAGCTTAAAAGGGGGGCGGGTGCTTATGGAAGGGTCGAGAGGGCAGCTGAGGGCAGCTGAGTTTTAAGCAGATCAAGAAGGGAGAGTGTCTCAGCCTCTCTCTTCCTTCTCACCCACCCTTTCATCAGGCTAATCTCCAGCTGTGCTTTGGGGCAGAGGTTCCTCACCTGTGGATGAAAAGCCCTTGGGATGTTATGAGCTGCTTCCAGGAACGTGTCTGGAAGTAATAAACTAGCACTAAACGTTACTCAAAAGTTATATAAGGAAACCATTCTTCTACAAAACTTGATAAGATAAGAACAAAACAAAAACAAAAACCTCTGAACTGAAAACTCCTGATGAGGCGCCGGCTAGTTAATACTCGTTTCACTGGACACTGTCTGTTTCCTCAAAGGGAAATTGATTCACCCAAACTTAATGAGAGCTCTAAGAGCTTCAAAGATTTAAACAAAGAAGAAAGAGGGAGCAGTCTGAAAATAATTATAACTACTTAAAGATATCATTGTGTGTTACAAAAGGTTAGACAACCTAAACGGCTTTAAATTGCCAGTTTTCATAAACTTAGAAAAGACAACCGAAAAGTGTAGCGTTGGTCAAAGGCCTGGAAACGATGCCTTATGAGGAACGGCTTAGGGAGCTGGGTATGTTTAGCCTGGAGAAGAGAAGGTTAAGGGGTGATATAATAGCCATGTTCAAATATATAAAAGGATGTCATATAGAGGAGGGAGAAAGGTTGTTTTCTGCTGCTCCTGAGAAGAGGACACGGAGCAATGGATTCAAACTACAAGAAAGAAGATTTCACCTAAACATTAAAAGAACTTCCTGACAGTAAGAGCTGTTTGACAGTGGAATTTGCTGCCAAGGAGTGTGGTGGAGTCTCCTTCTTTGGAGGTCTTTAAGCAGAGGCTTGGCAGCCACCTGTCAGGAATGCTTTGATGGTGTTCCTGCTTGGCAGGGGGTTGGACTGGATGGCCCTTGTGGTCTCTTCCAACTCTAGGATTCTATGATTCTTTCGGTAAGGTGTTGAACTCATAATTGTGACTGCTTAACAAGAGCAAAGGAAGAGGAGAGGAGCCCTTATCGCGGGCACAACTTGGGAGCAAAACAAGCAAGGTGGCTTTGCAAGGCCTTTGCATCTCAAGGGTCCCACCGTCCAGTGGGCGGCTGGTTTCCTGCAGCAAAGGCAGATCTGACGGAAGTTGTAGCCCAACAACATTTGGAGGGTGGCATTTGGCTACCTCAACTGGTGAATAGTACTGAGTTGGGTGGAACTAAGGCCTGATGTGGTGGAAAGCAGCTTCACATAATTGTAGAGTTCTGGAAGGGACCCCAAGGGTCATCCAGCCCAGCCCCCCGTGCTGCAGGAACCCCACTTCCTCTGTCCATATGTTCAAGACAAGGGCTGCAAGCTAGCTCACCTGGAGGAGCTATGGAGTCTCCGTATCCTTTCATTTCCAAGGCAATGACACGGAAGCCAGCATCAGCTAGAGCCGGGATCTAGGACGGAAAAACAGAGTGAACTGCAAGGCAGTGAGAATTAACTCGGATTACTGGAACGTTTATTTCTTTCCTCCATCCAGGTCTGCCCCAGGGCCACAAAGGGCTCCTCTGCTTTCATCCTGCCCCATCCGGCCTGTCAACACTTGCTGCACGCAAGGAGCTTAGGAGTCTCTTTCCAAGGGATTAGGAGTGGAAACAGGCTCTAAGCAACATACAGTCACCGCTATCAAGGTGGCCATCACAGCAAAGTACAGACAGGAAGGGTTAAGAAACGGGGTGTTGTATGAATCATAAAAAAACAGAGGCTTGCTGTCTGAACAGGCAAAGGAAGGGACAGAGAAAAGGCACGAACAGGGGCGGAGGAAGCCTCCTCGCCACCCGGGGCGGCGAACGGAGGCTTCCCCTGGGGGCGGGGCGGCGTGACATTGCGGCGTGACGTCATGACGGAGTGCGCATGCACACTCCGTCGCCGGGGTGCTGCTGCTCCCGCGGCACCCTTGGGAAGCGCCGCGCCAAAAGCAGTGGCGGCACCCCCTGAGCCGCCGCACGCAATCGGCGGCTCGGGGTGTGTGTGCCGCCGCTGCTGCTTTTGGCGTGGCGCTTCCCAAGGGCACCGCAGAAGCAGCGGTTCCGGTTTGGATGGAGTGCGCACACGCATAGTCGCGCGTGCACACTCCATCCAAACCGGAACCGCTGCTCCCACCCCTCCCCCGCGTGGACCCCAGGGCGTACCGCCCCCTCCGCTCCCCCTTGCGACGCCAGTGGGCACAAACTCAAGTGGGGAGAAGGAGAAAGGCACACGGGCAACACATGATGAGATTTCAGAAACCAGAGCAGCAGCTCAATTCATCTTCCAGCCCATGTGGTTCACACCCCTCCACCTTTTACCGGGTCCTCTGTGCATTTCTCAGGTCTTGGGTGAGTCCCAGATGGGCTTGGATAGGAGTTGCACTCCAAAACACCAGGAGGGCGTCAGGTTGGAGAAGGCTGGGTAAAAGCTCCCTGTGCGCAGGAGGAACGAATGCGCACAGCCAGCCTGCCCAAGACCCATCCCTCTCGTCACCATTCCGCACTACGAATCCCAGGTGTGTTGGCTGGGGCTGATGGGAGTTGTAGTCCAAAGCATCTAGGGGGCATCAGGTTATGGGAGGCTGCTGCACACAGTGTGGTGGGCGCTAATGGGGCCCTGTTGCAAATATAAGGCAGGGAGGTCACCCCTCCTCTCCACCTGCATGGAATTTCTCTTACCTGGTACCTCCAAGATAACCAGGACTCTGGGAAGCCGTGGCACAGGAGAACGACTGGGCCACTACCCAACTCCACAAAGTGTAGCCGGGTACCAGGCTAAAGGGGAGACAATGTAAGACATGAGTCAGAATCGCAGACGGAGCTGGAAGCAACATCACGTCCAAATCGCAGGACAAAGCCCACCATGACAAAGGACATCAAGGCTGGAGAAGAGGTGACATAAGGTAAAGGGACCCCTGACCATTAGGTCTAGTCGCGGACGACTCTGGCGTTGTGGCGCTCATCTCGCTTTACTGGCCGAGGGAGCCGGCGTTCAGCTTCCAGGTCATGTGGCCAGCATGACTAAGCCGCTTCTGGCGAACCAGAGCAGCGCACGGAAACACCGTTTACCTTCCCGCCAGAGTGGTACCTATTTATCTACTTGCACTTTGATGTGCTTTCGAGCTGCTAGGTTGGCAGGAGCAGGGACTGAGCAATGGGAGCTCACCCTGTCGCGGGGATTCGAACCGCTGACCTTCTGATCAACAAGCCCTAGGCTCTGTGGTTTAACCCACAGTGCCACCCGCGTCCCAGGTGACATAAGAGCCACCTTCAAATATCTGAAGCGCTGTGACATGGAAGAGGGAGAAAGATTGTTTCTTTTGTGCTTTCTATCTCGGTTTATAGCACCCCACTTTGGTGACTTTGGGCTGTGAAGTGGTTTAGAAATCTGCAGGTGAATAAAAATACAGATTTGACAAATGCAAAGGAGCAGCGATGGGGACTCGCTTTATTTGTTCGCAGAATATACACGCCAGCCTCCTGGCAACGAAGTTTCTCCTGGCAGTTTTCAAGGAACAACTCACAGGATTCTTTTCCCCGGGGAAAGCACTTATAGGACCCTAACCCCCAAAGTAGTCCGTCTGCTCTTACCTTGATCGCCACATAGCCGTGGACCACACTCTCTGGTTCGCACGGGGGCGGAAGGCATTCCTCCTGCTCAAGAAGCTGGGAAGTAGATAATTTAAGGAAGGAGAGAGATTTCAAATGCCTTTTGCAGATTCAGGAATAGCAGCAAGCTGCCTAATACACAAGGTGTGTAATCAGGAGACATACGCAGTACAGCTCAGATGAATTTTGACAAGTACCGGTACTTCTTTTAAAAGGGAGACATCCAACTAACTCATTCTGTTAGCAGAAGGACTTCCACTTGCGCAGCTAAACTCTTTTTGGGTTACACCCTGCAACCTTCCCAAACCTTTTTCTGAGGGGTCAGGGGAACCCACACTTAGGGGAGCATGAGAGGCAGGAAAAGTGCTACCGCAGAAGTGGAAGTCCTTGAACTGACGGGAGCGAGTTAGTTGGATGCTGCCCAAAGAAATCAGCAAACCAATACAGAAATGTGGCCAAATGAGAAACCGAAAGAAACCAAAATGGACCGATTTGTTCATCTTTGGGTTTCTCAATTTTCCCAATCTCAAGTTTCGTTCCCTGCCTCCCCCCCACCACCACCTTGCTTCTTAGCGCCCCACTAGGTGATCCCACTGCCCACTTTGGGAACCATTGCTTTAAAGTGAACATTCAAGTTTTCAACCCATACAAGGATTTTTATGCATTTATGCGCACATGACTTGGCTGGAGAACTGCACCGAAAAATTCGGGAAAGTGGGGATTTCAAAGAATGGATGCCTTTCAGTTCACATCTTGTTTGGGAAATTGCAAAGCAGGTATGTCTGCCTTGAAATGCAAGCGGAACCAAATTTCTACCCCCATCATGACCCTGTGGCGAGGCAAAGAGGCAGAGAGAGACCGTCCTAAAAGCATTCGAGGAACTTCATGGTTTATCAGAGATGGGAATGCAGCCAGAGTCTAGCACTCCACCCACAATGACACTCTGGCATCTTGTCAAGCTGGCTGGAAGGTTCTCTTTATTTTGGTTTTTCTTGCTTCCTCTTTGAAGAGTTTGAAGAGTTTGGATTTGATATCCCGCTTTATCACTACCCGAAGGAGTCTCAAAGCGGCTCACATTCTCCTTTCTCCCCCACAACAAACCCTCTGTGAGGTGAGTGGGGCTGAGAGACTTCAGAGAAGTGTGACTAGCCCAAGGTCACCCAGCAGCTGTGTGTGGAGGAGAGGGGAATTGAACCCGGTTCACCAGATTACGAGTCCACCGCTCTTAACCACTACACCACGCTGGCTCTCTTTGGTCACTTGTTTGGCACTCAGAACCTTTTGTTCACTGTAGCGTCCAACTGCAAGGTGCTTATGTGTGGTGGTGGTGAAGGAATCGTTTGGAGTTGTTTTTTGGGGGGGGATGTTTTTCAACCTGAGGAGCAAGCAGACACTAACCTGCACTAAAGCAAAGGAAGTCCTGCAAACCTCAGCCCCCAAATGACAACTAGTTCAGTGAATTGTCAGGAAGCCTGGGAAATACCCCCAAATGCTTGTGTATGAAAGAGGCAAAGGTATTTTTCAAGCGCAGCAAATATGCTTAGCTCCCATTCGCACGGGAGGCCTAGATAAACAGCACCTTTTCTAATATCTACAACCATGAGGTCTGGAAACTTGCCTTTTAAATATTAAATAAGACTGCATTTTTAAAAAGCAAGTAAAAATGCAAAGTTCTGCTCAATTCCACACACACACAAATGTCCTTATTGAAATGTAAATGAAGTGCAATTAAGATGATCCAAAGGTTTAGATTTTTCCTGCTCTTGCCATGTAAAAGTGCCCTTTGTATTTTCTTTTCTTCAGGATGTACCACAAAACCCAGCAACTCAGTGAGTGCAAAAGTACAAGCCTGGCTCAGTCAGTGCAGAAGAGAAAGTTTCTACGCTTCTGCGGTTAATAGTTCACTCAGCAGAGGCCTCTCTAGAGAGCAGAAGAAAGGAACCTTCCAAAGGATGGAGAGGATCCACTTTCAAAGAATCAGCTGGTACGTGAGCTACCTTTGTAGACAGGGAGGGAGAATGCAGCAGCTTGTTGGAACTAGGAGCGACGGAAGCACTATGGAGAGGCACTTTGCTCCGGCACTGAGTAACGAGATCCTGCTGGGCCAGTCACGGAGGAAGGCTTACAAGGTTAATATGCCCAACACTGCTGAAATCAGCAGTCCTGGATAACCCTTGACGCAGGATGCTCTGCTGTTAACCTCTTTTCCCAGGTTCATTTCATCCCTTGTTGGTGGAGGGGATGTTAGTTGCAGAGATAATTTGAGGTGTCATTTAGGGAAGGGCCACAGCTCAGTGGGCGAGCACCTGCACTGCATGAAGATGCTCCCAGCATCTCCAGTCCCTGCCTGGAAGCCTGGAGAGTTGCTGCCAGTCAGTGCAAACAATACTGAGCCAAATGTACCAATGGTCTGTCCCTGGGATGCTGGATTAAATATGGAAGTGCAATAAGACACGCACCATGTCTTTAATGTTTTAAATGCTGTAACCAAATGATATGATCTTTGGGGAATCGTGATGGATGGTATGTATGTGTATGTGTGGTTGTAAATGTATAAATGCGTATATGTGGCTGTAAATGTGGGATGGCATTCAATTTCATTGTACTATGTACAATGACAATAAAGTATCTATCTATCTATCTATCTATCTATCTATCTATCTATCTATCTATCATCTATCTATCTAACCATCAGTTGGTATTTCCAGAAGGCTGGGGAAGACCTGACATTTGTGTTTTTGCCTATTTTGTTGGAAGCTGCCCAGAGCGGCTTCAAGAGTGACTAGAAGTTGCTTCACTCTGCAAGCACTTAAGCCTTCAGCCCACGGGCTGCCAACCAGTTCCCGGCAGAAGCCAACTGGCTTGTCACATCTTTCATCTTCTTGCAAAAGCTACATTATGTGAACAGGCTGTTGCGTTACGTGCAGCTGGTTGCCCAACCAAACCAAACTCACTGCTGGTTCCTCACCATCCTGGGTGACAAGCTGGGTTCTACCCTGGGCCCGTTGTTGTTCAACATATTTATAAACAACTTGGATGAAGGAATTGAGGGGATGCTCGTCAAATCTGCAGATGAACCAGACTGCAGAAGACAGAATCGGGATTTAATATGACCTTAACAGATCGGACAACTGGGACCAAACCAACAAATTGAATTTCAATGAGGATAAATAAAAGGTTCTGCACTTAGACTGGAATGACCAGCTGCACAAATGTAAGATGTACATTTGAAAAGGATCTAGGGGTCTTAGTAGACCACGAGCTTAACACGAGTCAACAATTTGATGAAGCAGCAAAAAAGCTGATGCTATTCAAGGGTGCATCAACAGAGGCACAGTGCCCAGACTAAGGAATTGGAAGCAGCAACACTTCTGAATAGAAGTTGCTGGAAAGCACATCAGGAGAGTTCTCTCCTGCTCAAATCCTGCTTGTAGGTTTCTCTTTGCAGCCTCTGGCTGGCTACTGTGCAAACAGGGTCCTGGATTAGTAATAATAATAATTTATATGCTACCCATCTGGCTGGGTTGCCCTAGTCACTCTGGGCAGCTTCCAATAAATTAAAACAGCAAACGCAGTAAAACATCAAACGTTAAAAACTTCCCTCCACTAGTTGAGGGAAGTCAATTTAGATACAAAATCTACACAAAATTAAGTATGAAAAAAATAATGTATCAGTTGGTTTGTTTATAGACTATTATTTAGTTGCTGGAGGTAAAGAATCCAATGTATTATGAAGAAATCTGTGTAGACCTGCATAATAATTTTTTATTTATGTATTTATGTATACATTTACAGTGGTACCTCGACTTATGAGCAACTCGACTTACGTATTTTTTGAGTTACGAATGACTTCCGGAAGAAAAAAAATGGCCGCCGCAACCGAATTTTTCGACTTCCGAAAGGAAGTCGCGGCCGCTTTAATAGGATTTTTTCGACTTACGAATTTTTGAATAGGATTTTTTCGACTTACGAATTTTTTTCGCTCAATGCATTCCTATGGGGATTCGACTTACGAGTGTTTTTGACTACCGAAAATCGCGTCAGAACGCATTATCTTTGTAAGTCGAGGTCCCACTGTATGTATTTTTGTGTTTGTTAGTTTTTGTCCACAGAAATTGAAAAAAATTAAATAAAAACTTCCCTACACAGGGCTGCCTTCAGATGTCTTCTAAAAATCAAATAATTTATTATTTAGACGGCACATTGGCCTGATCTTCTTATGTCCTTACTAGTTGAAGGTAGCCCGTTACAATAACGGGCGCTAGAGGAGGAGGAGGCGGCAGAGGCTGGCGGGTGACTGCAGCTGACAGGCGGCCCCGGCGGCGGCTTCGGGTGGGTAGGCCTCGGGTGAAGCCGGGGGCTCGCGTGATCGGCGCGGCCAGCGGAGAGAAGGAGCGTGGCGGCGGCAGCCGGAGGAGGAGGCTGCTCCGCTGCCCCAAGTGACAACGCGCGTGCGCCGCCGCTGCCTCCTGGACACGCCCCCCTCTCCGGTCACTCCAATGCCTGCGTCCCTGTTGGGGGGGGAAGTAGAGCTCTCCAATCCGTGCGTCCCTGTGGGACATGCGCACTCGCGCAGTTCCACTGACACACAGTGGACGCAGGGACACTTGAACATTATTATATGTGATGAGAACATTACTCGTTAGGATTGCAAGGCAATCCACAGGTGCAATTACTAAAACTCAGGAACCAACCTACAGAGAGAAGGAGGGAAAGTCATTTCCACGCAATGTCCGCATGCAAAAAAGCTCCTCACCTGAACCCCCGTCAGGTCCTGCAGCTCCTTCAGAGCCGAGTCAACATCTTTCACGAGGATGGTGGCCATGCCCATCTCCCGAGCGGGCTTCAAGTTTGTGCCACTGTCATCCAGAAAAATAACCTGGCGCGAGGAAGAAGCAAAAGCCAGAGTCAGCTGAAAGAACGAACACACCTACCCTGTTCTGCCATTATTAGATCTAGTGGGCCTCTGACTACCGTATTTTTCGCTCTATAACGCGCACTTTTTTCCTCCTAAAAAGGAAGGGGAAGAGTCTGTGCGCGTTATGGAGCAAAGGCACTGGCCGGCAGAGGAATCCCTCGGCTGCCACAGCAGTCGCAAGCAGAGGGATCCCTCTGCCAGCAGAGCCATGGCTCCCAGCCAGGCGGGAGAGGAACGGACAGCCCAAAAGCAGTGCTTTCGGGGTGTCCGTTCCTTTCCGCACCCGCACCCTTTTGCGCTGTCAAGGCGGGCGCGGAGGGGTGGAGGGGAAACGAACGGATGTGGGTGCTGCCAAACAGTTGATCAGTGGAGCACACAAACCCATTTCCGGCCCTGCCATGTCTTTACCTGCCGCACAACTGGCATTGAGTGTACAGAGGAGAGCAACCAAGATGATCAAGGGTCTGGAAACCAAATCTGATGTGGAAAGTTTGATGGAGTTGGGTGTGCTTAGAATCATAGAATCCTAGAGTTGGAAGAGACCCCAAGGGCCATTCAGTCCAACCCCCTGCCAAGCAGGAACACCATCAAAGCATTCTTGACAGGTGGCTGTCAAGCCTCTGCTTAAAGACCTCCAAAGAAGGAGACTCCACCACACTCCTTGGCAGCAAATTCCAGGCTTAGCCTGGAGGAGACTGAGAGGTGACAGGATAGTCACCTTCAAATATCTGAAGGGCTGCCACATGGAAGATGGAACAAACTTGTTTTCTGCTGCTCCAGAGGGGAGTAGCCGAATCAATGGATTCGAACTACAAGGAAGGAGATTCTGGCTAAACAGCAGGGAGAACTTTCTGACGGTGAAAGGTTCCTCACCCCCCCTCCCTTCACCAGAGCATAGAATCATAGAATTGTAGAGTTGAAAGTGACCCTAGGGGTCATCTAGTCCAGGGGTCCCCAAACTAAGGCCCGGGGGCTGGATGCGGCACGAGGGGCTCGTTTATCTGGCCCCCGAAGAACCCCGGCAACCCCCGCCACCTGCTCTTACCGGCGCGGCTGCCCATCTCCGGGTCGATGCGGCACTGGAAATAGCGTTTGCGCATGCACAAAATGTCATTTCCGGGTCCGCGGTGGGCCGTGCACACGCGCACAAGCTATTTCCGGTGCCGTGTCGCGCCAGAAATGACGTTTGTGCATGCGCAAACGCTATTTCCGGTGCTGTGCCATGCTGGAAAAAGCGAGTGTGCTCACGTATGGGCACACGCTCCCCCGCCCTCCAGCCCGCCGCACGATCGTCGCCGGAGGAACCGGCCCGCCGTGCGGTGAGTCTGGGGACCCCTGATATTCTAGTCCAACCCCCTGGAGTTCAGTACTGATGTTAAACACATCTGGAGATGCAGGAGTCTCCTTCTTTGGAGGTCTTTAAGCAGAGGCTTGACAGCCATCTGTCAAGAATGCTTTGATGGTGTTCCTGCTTGGCAGGGGGTTGGACTGGATGGCCCTTGTGGTCTCTTCCAACTCTATGATTCTATGAGAGAGAGGGGGGGGAGATCCTGAAGGGAACAACAGGAACTTTTTGCAAGTACAAGACAGGTTTACAGATGTGTGCCACCAACCTCTTCAGGTTTCGCCTTCAGCACATCCAGCGCATACTTGTAGATCTTGGGATCTGGCTTTTGCAGACCGACACGGCATGACTCAATCACCCGGTCAAAATATCTGTTCAGCATACAAAGGGCAAGCCCTGTACGGTGCCTGAAGGGGCTGTCATCAACCCAGTTGTTGGTCAGGACAGCTGTCTTGAAGCCTGGAAGGGGAGAGGCAGGAGAGTCAAGACATTCCATACCATAGTTAGGAAATACATCTTAATTCTAGATGTGGATTCAGATAGCATAAAGAATCAGGATGCAGGAAGAAGGGCTTGGGTGCTTTGTAAACCCACCCTGCGATCTTCGGGTGAAGGGTGGCATGGACATTTAATAAATAATAATAGAAATGACCCATTCAGAGGGAAAAGCTTTCATGCTGTATCTGTTTTCAGAATACTGTCATATTGCTTTTCTGTTGGATTGCTGTATGCCGCTTTGAGAGTTTTTAAAATGTTAAGCGTTTTAGAAATGCTTTTAAACACACAAGCAATAAATGAAGGATATCAACATTGTGAATAAATAAAGGGCTCTGTGAGAGGTGTGTGTTGTCTTCTCGAGAGTAAGCATCCACGCACGTTTCTTGCTAAACTAATAGCTTTATTTACAGCATCAAACATTAAAGCGTTCAAACTTCATCATCCGTCTCGTCTGAGTCAGATACCCGGAGTGGGGGCTGACGGCTCTGCCCCCAACATAAGAGCTTCGGGAAACCAAAGCGCCGCCTACCTTCCTTCCGCTTCCGCCCTCTGGACCTAAGCGGGGTGGTACTGGTTGCTTCCCCCATATTCCCATCCTGACCGCTGGGCGGCTCTGGGGCTCTTGCAGCATCCCAGAGCCTCTGTTCCTCTCTGTCCACCTCCATTTCCTGTCCTCCACCTTCCGGCTGCTCTGGGGGTCTGGCAGCATCCCTGAGCCCCTCCCCTCCTTCCTGCGGACTCAGGGCTCTAGCTTCATCCCAGAGCCTTAACACCTCTTCCGGTGTGCATGGGGCTCTAGCCTCCTCCCAGAGCCCCTCCTCCTCCGGTTGCGCTTGGGTTTCCCCTTCCCCACTACTGCCTTCTTCCTGACTCTCCTGTGAGTCGCTATCTGATCTAAACTCCTTCTTTTGCCTCCAGCTACCTGTGCCTTCCGACCCTGCCTAGGGGATGGAGCAGTCCCTGACAGGCTCCTTCTAAGCTCATAAAAAAAAAACCCTACAAAAATATCCATGTTAAGAACCACACCAACATAGCTGTGAACCATCGGAGGCACCCAGGTTGTGTCACAGCCACCCCTTGCCACATGAAGGAGCCATTACCGTTCTCCCTGAGCCTCACAGCTGCCCGCAGGAAAGGGGTACTGAAGGAATTGTCCTCCATCAATTCCTCAAAGATCCGAGCCACCGAGAACTGTTTTGGGAGGGAGGCTCCAGAGGCACCAGCAACCTTCTTACAGTCTTCTTCAAAGCCGGCCATCAGCTGAAACACAGGAATACAGAAGGCTGCTTTATGACAAGTCAGACCATTGGGTTCAACTACCTCAGAGTTGTCTGAATGGATGGAGAGCAGCTCTCCAGGGTTTCCAGGCTGTGTAGGTTTCCCTGCCTAGGGACTGAACCTGGGACCTTCTGCATCCAAAGCAGATGATCTGCCACAGAGTTACGACCATAATATATAAAAGGATGTCATATAGAGGAGGGAGAAAGGTTGTTTTCTGCTGCTCCAGAGAAGCGGACACGGAGCAATGGATTCAAACTACAAGAAAGAAGATTCCACCTAAACATTAGGAAGAACTTCCTGACAGTAAGAGCTGTTCGACAGTGGAATTTGCTGCCAAGGAGTGTGGTGGGGTCTCCTTCTTTGGAGGTCTTTAAGCAGAGGCTTGACAGCCACCTGTCAGGAATGCTTTGATGGTGTTTCCTGCTTGGCAGGGGGTTGGACTAGATGGCCCTTGTGGTCTCTTCCAACTCTACGATTCTATGACCTTCCCTGTGCGCCCCCCAGCCACCGAACCTTAGGGAGAATTGCATTCTTTATCTTGAAACAGTTGGGCAAGAAAAGGCAAGGCAGAAATGTCTTTTGGATCCCACCGGGCCAGGCCTGATGGAACTATCCTGCTGTCTAGAGATGCCAGCGATGGAACATTGGGGCCCATGCCTCCCCATGACATGCTCTGCCCTGAGCCAAGGCCCCTCCCTCCCGCAGCGCCTCAGTCTTACCTGAGTGAGTGCCATCTGGCCCGTCATCACTTTGGAGAAGTGTCCATCAGAGCCTCCTTGCAAGGCGGCATTTTGGAAGAAATCACTAGAAGAGGAAAGCACATGCACACATACAAAATTAGACCAGAATAAGGCTGGCAAACGAACCTCTGCTCCAATGTAATAGATAAATATCACAGTGGCTTACAATATAATATATATATGAAACAAACACACCCTGAAGACCAAGCAGGGCTTCCCACTTTACACCAAGGGTGGGTAAACTCAGGCCTTCTGTGGCCCCCAAGTTCTCCCTGAATGGCCCTTGCGACTATCCAGGCCACACCCCTCCCTAACCACACACACCCTTTTGCCAGGCTTGCTTCACATCCTCCTAAGCAGTGGTGGCTAACCTTGGCACTCCAGATGTTTTGGAACTACAACTCCCATCATCCCTAGCTAACAGGACCAGTGGTCAGGGATGATGGGAGTTGTAGTCCCAAAACATCTGGAGTGCCAAGGTTAGCCACCACTGTCCTAAGGAGTGAACGGGAAGTCGGGTCTATAGTAATAAGACCATTTTCAGTTTGTCATTTTGTGTTTAACATCGTGCTTAGGATTTTTTCTTTTTGATGTGGATGTTGTTGTTGCCTTTTTTCTTTTATGTTGTTGGGATGGTGTATGTGGATATCTGGTTGAATAAAAAGAAAAAAGAAAAGAAACAGAAAAGGGGAGTTTTAGACAGAAAGGAGGCTAGGAAGGACTTTGGTGGGCCTTGCAGGGCTCACAGGAAGGGGGTATGAGGGCAAAGAGGCTTCACAAGCAGGGGAGGGAATCCTGTGGACAAAAGGGAGTCAACTAGAGCCCAAGCACAAACTCTTATTCAATTGCATCAATGGAAATGCCAGCCAGCACCACAGGCTTAAGTTTGAACTCCAAAGAGCTAAAAGTGATGGCTTCACCAATCCGATTGCATTCAAAATTGTTGCAACCTGCCCTGGGACCTTAGGGTGAAGGGCGGGTTGTTAATTAAAGCAATAATAATCTTTCCAAGCATACCCTCGTAGTACAGTCAACGCTCGGGTTGCGAACGCGATCCGTGCGGGAGGCACGTTCTCAACCCACAGCGTTCGCAACCTGTGCCGCTGCATCTGCGCACATGCGTGACGCAATTCAGTGCTTCTGTGCATGCGCCGAAACCCAGAAGTAACCTGTTCCGGTACTTCCAGGTTCAGCGCGTTCGTATCCTGAAAACGTGCAACCCGCAGCGAGTGCAACCCGAGGTATGACTGTAGTACTAAGATGTCAAGAAGTGAGTAACCACAAAAGGGAAATAGGCCAAACCTCAGGCTCTTTCATCTCTGCCTCCTTTTCAATCAGATAATCCCCAACCTTTGTAATTAAGGCAGTATCCGTATCTCTTTGCGCCGGGGATCTGCTCAAGGGCGTATCTTGACTAAGTGAGTGAAATGTACGTAATACCTTGGAACCCGGTGCTTGGTGTTTTAATCTCTTTGCTGCCCTTTCATTACTGTGGGGTGGAACAGGTGATAGGGAGGAAGAAAGATTAAGACCCAGTTGTTGTTGGCATCTGTCTATCTCAAGAGACAATGGAGTGTGCCTCTGGGGGTGAAGCCAAACTGCTGTGTTGTTAGTGAACGCCGCACCCCCAAGGCTGGGAAGTGTGCATAGTGGTCCCAGGCTGCCCAGACGACAAGCCCCCCCCTCTTAGCCTTGCTGATGTGGCCCAAAGGAAACCAGAGCAAGATGTTTGGCAGCAGGGAAGGAGTCCACTATCTCCATAGCTGTCAACTTTCGGATTTGAAAATAAGGGATGTTCTACTCTGGCCGCAAGTGTAGCCTTCATTTGAAAGAAGTTCCAGAGGCTGTACTTTAAACCGCTTTTGACAGCCAGTGGTGGTGCGTAGTTTAAAGGCTGTTGCCCTTGGCTTGGGAAGATCTATGTTTAAATGAGAGTTCCTCTGGCCTGGTTGCGATCTCCTCCTAACCTACCTCACACGGTTGTCAGGGAGTTGACGTGGGGAAACCTATGTTCCTTGGAAGAAGAGAAAGTAGCAATGTAACAAACAAGTGCCTTCTTCATGGCAGCACACAGTTAAACTATGCAACTTGCTCCAGCAGGAGGCAATGATAGCTATCATCCTAAAAGGTAAAGGTAAAGGGACCCCTGACCATTAGGTCCAGTCGCGGACGACTCTGGGGTTGCGGTGCTCATCTCGCTTTACTGGCAGACGGACCTGGCGTTTTGTCCACAGACAGCTTCCGGATCATGTGGCCAGCATGACAAAGCCGCTTCTGGCAAACCGGAGCAGCGCATGGAAACGCCGTTTACCTTCCCGCCAGAGCGGTACCTATTTATCTACTTGCACTTGACGTGCTTTCGAACTGCTAGGTTGGCAGGAGCAGGGACTGAGCAACAGGAGCTCACCCCGTCGCGGGGATTCGAACCGCCGACCTTCTGATCGGCAAGCCCTAGGCTCTGTGGTTTAGACCACAGCGCCACCCGCGTCCCAGCTATCATCCTAGATGGCTTTAAAAGAGGATTAGACAAGTTTATGGAGGAAAGGGCTATGAATGGCTGCTAGCTATGCTCTGTCTCCACCCAGCTGGAAGCAGTGATGCTTCTGAAAGACCAGGCGCTGGAAGCTGCAGGAGGAGAGAGGGCTCTTGTGCTCAGCTGCTTCTTGCTGGTTTCTCACAGGCATCTGGTTGGCCATTGCGAGAAAAGGATGCTGGACAAGATTGGCCAGCGGCCGGATCCAGCAGGCTCTTATTAAGTTCTTATGGAGCTTCAGTATTCAAGGCCAGCACTCAGCTGTGACTCTCTGGTGTGATGTGAATATAATAATTTATAATAATAATTTATTATTTGTACCCCGCCCATCTGGGGTGAACAGACTTGGAATTTCTCTTGCCTATTTCTCCTAACTTCCCATTCTTTCACACTCTGCTCTTTGATTCCTTCTCTGCGCTAAATAGATTCCCTTGGCTTCCCTTCTTAGGATCCCTCTTGGGAACTCAGGTTTCTGGAGATTCTCTTTCTATATTTTTATTTGTACCCTGTTCTTCTGCTCATTGAGAACCCAGAGCAGCCGGAAGCTCTGCATTGCTGATAGAGTTACCTGTCAACTTGAGGGACGCTTAAAGCTCATCCGTTTCCGACGGTTCTGGCACAGTTGCTTCCATTAAGAACGACCTTTAGTTACATAATGCATATTCATGCTAATTGGCTTCTTTGTTTGGCAGCTCTGCTTTTGTCTCATTTATTTATCATTTCAAATTATAACAGTACAATCTTGGCCTTCAAAAATCAATGGTAACGAGGACGGGTCAAGGCTCCACAACAGAACACCTGCTTCACATGCAGAAGGCTCCAAGCTGAATCAGAATAATAGAATTGTAGATTCTAGTCCAATGCCCAGAAATCACAGCTTAAGATTCTGTGACAGATAGGCCAACCAACGTCTGCTTAAAAACCTCCAAGGAAGGCGTCTACCACCTTCCAAGGGAGTCTCTTCTACTGTCGCACAGCTCTTAATGTCCGAAAGTTCTACCTAATGTTTAGTCGGAACCGCCATTCTTATAATTTGAAACCATTGGTTCAGGCCCTCCCCTCTGGAGCAGAAGGAAATAACCTTGCTCCATCTTCCATGTGACAGCCCATCAGATATGTGAAGATGGCAATCCTATCACTTCTCAGTCTCCTCTTCTCCAGCCCAAGCATCTTCAACTCCCTCAACCATTCCTCAAATGGTTTGGTTTCCAGACCCTTCATCATCCTGCTCAGCCTCCTCTGCACACCTTCCAACTTGTCAATATCCTTCTTAAACTGCAGTGCCTAGAACTGGACAGAGGACCCCAGGTGGACCAAGGCAGACTAGAGCGCTCAGCAGCCCCAGAATCTCCACCTAGTAATTATATCCAGTTGTGGGTCTGGCTGAAGATCAACCAAGGAATTTGGGATGAAAATACAATTTCTCAAGTCTATTCTCGAAGAGCTTTAGTTGTTCTGTAGATGGACCGTTCCATCCTTCAGGCGAAAGGCTGGGCCTTAGATGACAGAACCTCTTGCACTGTCTTGATCCCATATCTCCTACCCTTTCCTACCATTAGAATGCAGCATGAGCTGTCTTGACTTTGTGTTCTGTTACATATCCGCAACCTTCCCTAACCCCTCTTTTTAAAGCCATCACTCATGCGTGCCTTTGAAAGGATGTCTCTATGCTCCTGATGAAATTTTGCCCGCGGTGTGTACAGAGAATGGAAGAACGTGGTGTTCCAGTGGTAACAACTCTCTTCCTTGCGGGCTTTGGATTCTCATCAAAGCGTTTCTTCTGAAAGTGGGGCTTTGTGTTTGACATCATTTATCAAAGGAAGGAGCTGATCTTTTCCAGATGTCTTATATATGCCAG
Source organism: Darevskia nairensis (assembly GCA_034642065.1). Lineage (NCBI taxonomy): Eukaryota > Metazoa > Chordata > Lepidosauria > Squamata > Lacertidae > Darevskia > Darevskia nairensis. The sequence continues at coordinate 247,691 of JAWWNI010000267.1, forward strand.
CAAGGTTTCTTTGATGGAATGGTGTGGGTCCCTACTTGGGCAACTCTGACATGTGCTAACAAGTTGACATACACATTCATCTTTGAAAGAGGGGTCCACACTGCTTCTTCTTTATTGCTTTAAAATAATAGAATCAGAGTTGTAAATGCCAGCTCCAACTCCTCGAAAGATTCCATCAATGGTGTCTCCGAAAAAGTTCACACATCACTTGGGAAGACAGGTGAACTAATGTCAGTATACTGGAAGAAGCAAAGATCACGAGTGTTGAAGCAGGGATTCTTCAACATCAACTTCGTTGGACTGGTCATGTGCGGATGCCAGATTATCGTCTTCCAAAGCAACTATTCTCTTCCCAGCTTAAGAATGGTAAGCGAAATACCAGTGGACAACAAAAGAGATTTTAAAGATGCTCTCGAGGCATAAAAAAAATGTAACATAAACACCGATAACTGGGAAACACTGGTCTGAGAGTGCTCCAGTTAAAGAACAGCCTTTACCAAAGGTGTCATGGACTTTGAAGAAGCACGAACCCAGGGCTAAAAGGAAGACACGTTTGGCAAACCCTCACCGTGATCAACTCCCACCTGGAAACCTATGTCCCTACTGTGGAAGGACATGTGGATCCAGAATTAGCCTCCACGGTCACTTATGGACTCACGGTTAACCCTGGAAGACAATCTTACTTGGCTACGAGTGATTGCCAAAGAAGAAGATATGCATTAATCTTTGAAAAAGGGGTCCATGCTGCTTCTGCTTCCTCGCTGCTTTAGAATAATAAAATCATAGAGTTGTAGGGTAGGGAAAGGGAAGGGAACATGAAGGTGAAGCAAACAATAGAATGCAGGAGAACACTACCTACCAATTATGCCATTTGGTGTCAAAGGACATAGGAAGATAAGATCAGAATAGTCTGCAGGATTAAGCCAATGGGCCATCTGGTCTATCAAGTCCAGCATCCTGAGCTCACAATGGCCAACCAGATGCCTGGTGGGAAACCAGTGAGCAGAACGTGAGCAAGAGCACTCCCATCTCATGGTTGGCAGCAACTGGTATCCAGAAGCATCATGGCTAGTAGTCATTGATAGCCCTCTCCTTCATAAATCACTGCCTCCATAGTATGACTATGTACTGCATGAAGAAGTATATTCTTCTATCTGTCCTAAATCATAGAATGGTAGAGTTGGGTCAAGGGTCATCTAGTCCAACCCCCTGCAATTCAGGAATCTCAGCTAAAGCATCCAGGTTTCCAGTAACTGGAATTCCGAAGCACTGCTTATAATAATAATTTTTTTAATTGTCATTGCACAAATACAAGCACAACGCTATACAAGTGCAACGAAATTGCATGTCATCCCGTAAAAATCAGAAAGAAAAAGAAAAAACAGCACAAAACACACACAGACACACACCCAAAAAAGCCACACATGCAAACCCACCCACACCCATCACAGCTCTCGAAGGTCATATTATCTGGTTACAGCATTTAAGATAGTTATACCTCTTGGGTAGAAACTGTTCTTCAGTCTATTTGTTCTTGATCTAATTGTTCTATATCTCTTGCCCGAAGGCAGTGGTGCAAAGGGACTATATCCTGGATGAGATGGATCCTGTAAAATATTGTTTACCTTTTTAAGGCAACGGGAACTGTATAATTCTTCCAGAGATGGTAGAGGATGACCAATAATATTTTGGGCTGTGGTTATGACCTTCTGTAGTACTATGGAGGCAGAGCACAGCCACCATGGATAGAAGCCATCAGTAGCCCTCTCCATGAATCTGCCTCGCTCTCGTTAGGCTGCTAATGCACTAACAATGACTTGCCATGGTTACGTGCGAAGAGTTAGGCAGGCAAGAGTGATTGTGGACATTAATGGACAAATGGGCTGGGCTGCTTAACCAATCCCATTTGTCCTGCCTTCCCACACCCATGAAATGTCTCTAGGAGAGCTTCAGCTGCAAGGTTCTTCTCTTCCAGCCTCAAGCCTGGAGAGGCAGCCACCTCATCTCTCAAGAGTGACTACCGGTAGTAGCTGCTTCACTCTGCAAGCATTTAATCCACCACCAGCTCACGGGCTGCCAAACAGTTCCCAGCAGAAGTCAACTGGCTTATTGCATCATCTTATCTTCTTGCAAAAACTGCCTTGTGCAAACAGGCTGTTGCATTCTATGATTAAACGGGAGTTACACTACTTGCTCAGCAACTGGGCTAAACTCGATGTTATCTCTTACATGAAGGAACAGCATTCCTAATGCATACAGGAGCCTACAGGTACATCCCTGATCAAACTCAAACAACTTTACAAAGAAGTAAAGTATGTGACGCTGTGGGTTAAACCACAGAGCCTAGGGCTTGTCGATCAGAAGGTTGGCGGTTTGAATCCCCGCCACGGGGTGAGCTCCCGTTGCTCAGTCCCTGCTCCTGTCAACCTAGCAGTTCGAAAGCACGTCAAAGTGCAAGTAGATAAATAGGAACCGCTGCAGCGGGAAGGTAAACAGCGTTTCCGTGTGCTGCTCTGGTTCGCCACATGACCTGGAAGCTACGCCGGCTCCCTCGGCCAATAATGTGAGATGAGCGCCGCAACCCCAGAGTCAGTCACGACTGGACCTAATGGTCAGGGGTCCCTTTACCTTTAAAGTATCTGAAGAAGTGTGCATGCACACGAAAGCTCATACCAATAACAAACTTAGTTGGTCTCTAAGGTGCTACTGGAAGGAATTTTTTTTATTTTGTTTCAACTTTACAAAAGATAACTTCCGAAATGGCGCAATAAAGTACATAGGTGTTGCTTTGCATAGCACGAGCGAGAATTGAAATGCACAGGAACCTGAATGCAAAAGCTGCATTCCAAAGGGCGCAACCTGTGGATTAAACAGGGTGAGTGATTTCTAAGAAAGCTGGAGTGCAGTTAGCATGAGAACACCGAGTGATAAAGGTGTTGAAAAATACGGGAAGAACAATGTTAGACAACAACTAATGATTTCCTTCTATCGGTCCACGATAGAAAGTGTCCTTTCATACTGTATCACAGTGTGGTACACTGGTTTGACAGCCATGGACAGAAAGTCCCTACAGAGGGTGGTGAAGACAACACAAGACATCATGGGTTGTCCCGAGTTCGCTAGATGTTATCGCAGAAGACCGTTGCCTCAGAAGAGCGAGGAACATTCTCAGGGATGACTCACACCCTGGCCAACACCTTTTTAATCTCCTGCCCCCAGGCAGGAGATATAGTAGCATGATAAGCCAAACCAACAGGTTCAAGAACAGTTTCTACCTGTGGGCCGTGAGGCTGTTGAATGGAAGACAGCAACATTGCAGCTGACGTTCGGGTCGCTGGTTGTACGACAGCACATAGAGTGTAACAAGGACTGAGAGATGGGGGGGGCTCGTTTAATCTCACTGTAAACATGTGGTACAGTGACAATAAAGTATTTCTATTTTCTATTCTAAAGTGAGGTCCCTGTGTTGCCTAGGTAAGAGAGATTTAGGCAGTTTTCATGCCTTACTCACATATAATAAGGAAATTTCCTTATTTGCCAATAACATTTTTATTGAAAGCTTTTTTAACCCATTAAACACTAAAACTAAAACTAATTTATACAAAAATACAAAACACAATTATATAGGGAAAAGAAAAGAGAGACAGTTTCCTCTGCTCCTGTCTAGAACTGGGGCTGTTGTTCCTGCTGCTGTTTGTATTGATTTATTGATTTATTCTAGTGACACTTTCTTTAAAGCACAAAATGCCTTTTAACTGTTCTGTGATTGAAATGTGTATTAGTTCAGTTTCAGCGCAAGTAACCTTAAGGTGCACTTGCTGGAAATGGTGGGATGAAATGATGGTAGTTTCAGACAAAGATCTTCCGGATTTCACCGTGCATGTGTGCGTAGAAGTGTTCTGCACGCTTCGCACATGTGCAGAAGTGCTCTATCATGCTACGCGCATGCACAGAAGCGACGCTCTAGTTACGGATTTTTCGGGGTGGAAACGGCACCCCGGAATGGATCGAGTCCATAACTAGAGGTACCACTTACAGGTAGATAGCCGTGTTGGTCTGTCATAGTCAAAACAAAATAAAAAAATTCCTTCCAGTAGCACCTTAGAGACCAACTAAGTTTGTTCTTGGTATGAGCTTTCGTGTGCATGCACACTTCTTCAGATATAAGGGTCTGGTGACTTCTGTTTCAGTGTATCTGAAGAAGTGTGCATGCACACGAAAGCTCATACCAAGAACAAACTTAGTTGGTCTCTAAGGTGCTACTGGAAGGAATTTTTTTATTTTGTTTAGAGGTACCACTTGAAAAGGAAGGTGAGGTTAAAACAACAACAACAACTTACACACAGGAACACCTTTCCTGCCAACTAAACAAGCTTGCATTCTATGTGCATGGAATACTTTTGCATAGAGGGTCCATTCCATCATGGGAGCCCCTACTGCCAATATGAAGCCCTGGCACAAGTTGAAAGGCTCCCCGGGTGCTGTCCTTCAACTCAGGATATTGCACAGTGGTTAAGGGACTCAGCTACAAATGAGGAAACCTCAAGCTCAAGTGCAACCTCCACCAGGAGCTTGCTAAATGGCTTCCGGAAGCCCACTCTTAAGAACCAATCAGAACGTGACTGAAGAGCGTGGCTGCTGGATCAAACTAAAGGCCCATCTAAATCCACCATCCCATTCTCACAGTGGCTACTCCAACAATACCAGCAACAACAATTCTGTTCCCCGGAAACTAGCATATTCCAAGACCAGAGGCAAAGATTTTATCTTTTGATAAGAGTTGGGCAAAGCCTGTGTTAGCTGGACTGCAAGCAACCTGATTTTCTTGAAGATGTCAACATCCACCTAGGGATGTTGCAAAACATCACAAATAAATGTGCAATCAGAAGTCTCCTCGCGTTTGCTCACCAGGGTTACTACACCTTGTGGGTGTAAATTCCACAGTTGAATTGCAATTATTACAAAGTTAATAGCACCCTACCATACTGGTTTGTTGCAATGGTTATGCGTGGGGATCATACTGAAGTGCAAATATATAAGTTTACCGGTATATGCATGCTTCTTCTCCTGTTTACCAGCTGCCTCAATTTCCATCACACCAATTTTTAGCTTGCAGGGCTCCTTGGTGCAGACACCTGCCCTCTCTTGCATTCTGCAAAGCACCATGCACATTTGACAGCAACAGGAAACCAAGCCTTGGGTGTCATTGGCCCAGTCCTGTGGAATGCTCTGCCACTAGAGATTCGGCAGGTGCCTTTTGTGCCAAGTTTTAAGCACCTGCTGAAAACTTTTCTAGGCCTATACAGGCAATTAAGAAGAGATCTTTCTACAATGGTTAACTCATAACTTTTCGATGGGTTTTACTGTACGCTTTCTATGTTCTGTTGCTGCAAACTACTTCCGTTTTTTTGTTTAATGACATAGCAGCATGTTACTTTATTTGATACATGTTATTTATTTTAAAGTCAGGTTCTGCCCGGACACTGAGATCCAGCGCCGAGGGCCTTCTGTCAGTTCCCTCACTGCGAGAAGCCAAGTTGCAGGGAACTAGGCAGAAGGCCTTCTTGGTGGTGGCGCCTGCCCTGTGGAACGCCCTCCCATCAGATGTCAAAGAGATAAACAACTATCTGACGTTTAGAAGACATCTGAAAGCAGCCCTGTTTAGGGAAGTTTTTAATGACTGATGTTTTAATGTATTTTTAATCTTTGTTGGAAGCCGCCCAGAGTGGCTGGGGAAATCCAGCCAAATGGGTGGGGTATACATAAATTACTACTACTACTACTACTACTACTATGACTTATTTTCATTGGATTGGGTTGTTATAAGATGTGCAATCTTTGCTGTTTCTATGGCTTGTGAACTTGCCTTGAAAGATTGTATACAAATGTAAAGAGAAATGAGAAAATGAATGGAAAATAAACATCTAAATAAGTAACAAAATTAGCCGTACATAACTATTAATAACCTCAAAGTAATACCATAGGACCACTTTAGGGGTACACAAACAATTCTGGTAAACACCTCAGGGTGCAAACATATCTCAGAGTTCTAAAAGTGGGGTGTTCACCACAGAGCCCCAACCTTCCATCTTCCAACACCAATGCTCAGGACACTGCCTACATGACAACAGATTTGAAACGCCTCTAAGCATGTCCAGAGTGCAGCAACTGCCCTGCCAGCTGCTGGGGGCACGTAAGCCTAGGGTTTTAATATGTTTAATGAACTGATTTCTCTCAATCTGACTCTCAGGGATGCCCAATACATTCAGCAGAACATCTATCTATCTACAGTATTAAAATTGATTGATATACCACTCTTCCCCTGAAGATCACAGGGCAGTTTACAACCAAACAAACATGTGGTAAAAGATTAAGAAACGGGTCCCCCAATGCACGTTTGGGTTAAAAGCAGGTCCTGGGTCCAAAAAGGCCACAGGTACCATTTCTGCAAAGCAGTGTGCGTGCGTAGCAACGTACAACTAAGCATGTGCAGAGCGCAACAACTCCCCCTTCCACCACTTCTGAAGGCCTTCTGGCACCAATGCCCAAGGACACTCGCTTCCCACAAGGCAGCAGGCTCAGGAAGCTTCTGGGCACGTGCAGAGCGCAACAACTCCCCCGGGCCACCACCAATCCCAAAGGCAACAGGATTATATTATATAACTGCTAAGAATTATTTAGTTATAATTAATTAGTCATTCGCGACTATATGATTATGTGGAATTATATAATAATTGATTAATATTACAGTATTCAACTATAATTAGCTAACCATCTAGGGGGAAACCCAGCCAGAGGGGCAGGGTATAAATAATAGATTATTATGATTATGATTGCATTGCATAAACATTAATTATTGTTCATTTATTTCTGAGCACACACGATTCTATAATTATCATTTAATTATCAATTAAAGAATAGCGATCATTAATTGTGGTAATTATCACGAATATCCAACGAGCGGATCTCTCTCTTTCTGACTCCCCCACCAAACTCCCAAGACATTCAGCGCAGCAGCTTCTCTCTCACTTGCGCGCGGCCGGGCGCGACCAACAACACACACGTGAGAGAGAGACGCGGCGGCTGTGGGGGGTTTTTTTTGCGGTTGGCGTCGCCCCCCGAGCCAAGAGAAGCAGTCGGGCGGGCGGGTTAGCCTCCGCCCCCTTCCCCGCCGCGTCCTGCTGCCGGGCTCCCCTCGCGGCCGCCGGCTACCCACCCGGGCAGGCCCAGGGACGGCTCGAGCTGCCGGAAGGCTCGCGGGAGGCTGCTGCCGAAGAGGACGCCGCCCAGGTCGAAGACCACCGCCCGCCGCGTCGCCGCCATCGCCTCCCTTGCCGGAGCCGCTCTGAGGGAAACGAGTCTCTGAGGGGACTCTGAGGAGAAGGCGCGGCCACGCCCACCAGCCGAGGGAAGCCACGCCCACGCTCCAGGCGGGCCACGCCCCCTCCTCCAAGAAGTCGGTCGGGGAAGCGTGGGTCACGCCTACTTCCACCTGCGCGGAAAGCCACGCCTCTCACGTCGAGCCACGCCCCCGCTGCTCTCCTCCTCGAAGCCGGCCGGGGATGGGCAGGTCCTAGCGCCGCAAGTTTCACCCATGATGGAGGAATATATATTTAAAATATTTCTAAGTGGTGTACACAGTGCTTTTTTCTATTAAAAAACAATGTTTAGGGGTACTCTCATTTTGAATCCATAAAATCACCGTTTTATAGATCAAATTGGGAAAAATGAATACAGTAAATGGGCAAAAGTACAAAGATTCACAAAATGTTTAGATAAAAATAATAAAAAATAAAAAATTGTCTAGTAGCACCTTATAGACCAACTAAGTTTGTTCTGAAGCTTTCATGTGCATGTACACTTCTTCAGATAGGTATCTTCCGATAGGTATCTGAAGAAGTGTGCATGCACACGAAAGCTTCAGAACAAACTTAGGTAAAGGTAAAGGGACCCCTGACCATTAGGTCCAGTCGTGACCGACTCTGGGGTTGCGGCGCTCATCTCACATTGTTGGCCGAGAGAGCCAGCGTACAGCTTCCAGGTCATGTGGCCAGCAGGACTAAGCCACTTCTGGCGAACCAGAGCAGCGCACGGAAACGCCGTTTACCTTCCCGCTGCAGCGGTACCTATTTATCTACTTGCACTTTGATGTGCTTTCGAACTGCTAGGTGGGCAGGAGCAGGGACTGAACAACGGGAGCTCACCCCGTTGCACGGATTCGAACCGCTGACCTTCTGATCAGCAAGCCCTAGGCTCTGTGGTTTAACCCACAGTGCCACCCGCGTCCCATCAGAACAAACTTAGTTGGTCTCTAACTCCAACACGGCTACCTACCTGAATCTAAAATGTTTAGAGGTATGCGTACCCCCAGAAAAAGCATTGGGTGTACATAAAACTGAAGCAGACAACAAACAACAGACAACTTAAGCAAAATATTGCAAAAAATACTGTTGCATGTTACATTCCTGTAGAGTTAATAACATATGTGTTATTCCACACAGAGCAGGTTTTGCTGCTGGTGGTGGTGAACTGCTAACTACAAGTATTCTGTTTCTGGCAACAAGTCTTGCACTATATATATCCTATATAATAAAGTCCCTGTGTCTCTGCGTCCAGTCCGTGTGTCAGTGGAATTGCGCTACTGCGCATGTGCCTCACGGACACAGGGATTGGAGAAGGGGGCGTGTCCGAGAGGCAGCGGCGGCGCACGCGCGTTGTCAGTTGGGTCAGTGCCGCCACCTTGCATGGAGCTGGGGAGGATGAGCTGAGCAGCTGCCAACATGGCTGAGGGGACAGAGGAGCGGCGGCCGTGAGGCGACGCGCGGGAAGGGGCGGTTGGGCGGGTGGCCGGGGGTGGCCGGTGCGGCGGCGGCTGCTGCTCCGAGACGCTCCAAGGGCAAAGGCGGCCGGGGCCGAGGCTATGGCGGCGCAGGGCAGACTAACCTTCTAGCGCCCGTTATTTTAACGGGCATCATATCTACTAGTATATAAATAATGAAGGAAACAGATGCAGATCATCCATTGTGCTACTTAACCAATCTAGCACAGATGGGAAACAGTCAAGATTTCCTCCCAAACAGATGACAGAAAGCTATAGAATGGGTTGGGGTTTTTTGCTGCGCTCTTCTGACACCAACAATGAATTGCTGGAGACCACAGGAGGGGAGGGTGCTGCCATCTTCAAATATCTCAAGGGCTGTCACACGGAAGATGGAGCAAGCTTGTTTTCTCCTGCTCTGGAGGGTAGGACTCAAACCAACATCTGAATAACTTTATAACAATAACAGCTGTTTGACAGTGGGACGGTTTCCCTCGGGAGGTTGTGAACTCTCCTTCCTTGGAGGTTTTAAAGCAGAGGTTGGATTGCCCTCTGTCATGGATGAAATTTAGTTGAGATTTCTGAATGGTAGGGGGTTGGACTAGATGACCATTGGGGTCCCTTCCAACTCTTTGACTCATAAAGTGTCCTCTGAGCTGTAGCCCTTCCATGGCAATATCATGGCTTGCTGCCTTCTAAAGCCAAAATCCAGTCCTGTTGTTACTGGTGGTGAGAACGGCATGTTCCTTCTTTACTTCCTCAGCGTTGGGCCTCCCGTTTCTCTTTTAAACCAGATCTAACTCTCTCTCTCTCTCTCTCTCTCTTGGTCAGTCATTAGCATTCCACAGAAGTTAAGTAAATTGAAAACACACAGCACTGCCACAGCACTGCGAAGGAAGGAGACGGGGCTCTCAACAAACGCTTTCTGCTGACATGGTCCGTCTGTCTAGCCTCCCCATTCACAGAGCTGGCCCTCTTGACTGATAGATTGACTTGGGTTGAATCCATAACTGACCCACAGGGAATTCCAGAGAGATCGCTGGAGGAGATCTTAGGGCAGACTCCCGGAGACGTTTTTAAATTGCCCATTGCATCGCTGACATTGGAGGACAGCTGTCACTCTGATCCACTGAATTCAGTGCACAGTGAATTGCACTGGAGAGATCTCTGCCATGGTGAGTTGGAGACTTTTTGGTTCATATTATCGCTGCCCAGCATCTTAAAAATAGATGTTTTGTGCGAAGGGAGAGGGTGGAGGTGATCTGCTATCTATTACTGTATTGAAGCGGCTTTCAAATTACTGTAGTAGTTGTCCAACCTGCATTCTGAGAAAACTTTAGTACCTGGAGCAGGGCAGGGTGACAAATGCTTTTCAGTCTAACCTCCCCACAAGCAAATCATAACAAATGTGCAATAATGTTGCCTAACCTCCCAGCAAAGCGTGTGGCAAGCAAATTGGGATGGAGGCTCAACGGACAGGTTGTCTGACAGTGATCTCACAGCACTAATGCAGGTCGAGTTTGCTACTCTGCATTTTTCATTAAAAGCCAGGCTAATGTCATCTAAAAAAAACCAAACTTACCGGTACTTAATTGATCGTCTGAGATTTAGTCAGTTAACTTATCTGTTAAAGGTACATTCATTGCACATGAAAAAACAAAGAGCAATGGTTCTAAAGAGGGGAAGCTAGATTCTTAAAAGACCGGTGGCACACAGGACCATAGGTCATAACACTGACTATTTCATCTGCATATGAAAATTTAGGAAAACATTTAGGGGGAAAGTAATGGGGGGAAAGGGTAAACAAAATCCAACACCTCTCCCAGTGTCATGGACCTCATCAGATTCAATCATCCTCCCTCTGCTAATTTTTTTTCTTTCTAAAAAACACCCTGCAATTCTAAGGATCGTGGGTCTCCAAAGTTACCCACAAGATTTTGCTCTGTGTGTGTGTAAACAACTACAGAAACTGAAAACACGGAACGCACTGCACAAAACCAAAAGAGAATAGTAGAATTGTATAGTTGGCAGGGACCCAGGTGGCGCTGTGGGTTAAACCACAGAGCCTAGGGCATGCTGATCAGAAGGTCGGCGGTTCGAATCCCTGCGACGGGGTGAGCTCCCGTTGTTCGGTCCCTGCTCCTGCCAACCTAGCAGTTCGAAAGCACGTCAAAGTGCAAGTAGATAAATAGGAACCGCTCTGGCGGGAAGGTAAACGGCGTTTCCGTGCGCTGCTCTGGTTCGCCAGAAGCGGCTTAGTCCTGCTGGCCACATGACCCGGAAGCTGTACGCCGGCTCCCTCGGCCAGTAAAGCGAGATGAGCGCCGCAACCCCAGAGTCGGACACGACTGGACCAAATGGTCAGGGGTCCCTTTACCTTTACCTTTATAGTTGGAAAGGACTCCCAAGAGCCATCTAGTCCAACCCCCAATAACTTGTGCGTGAGTTCTCAGGAGTGCTACAAACAATTTACTAAAAGCCCCAGAGCGTTCCCCCCCCCTGAAATTCCTTCATCAGGGGCATCTTGAAAGAGATAGATATACAAATAATAATCTTACAAGCAATTTAACAGTGACATAACACATACAAGGTGACGCTGGCACAAAAAACCCGCACAAAAACCTACGCAACAGAACAAAAGATCATTATCCCCTCAATCTCTCTCCCCCCCCCCCGCCAGGACGTCTCTGTTTTCATCAGAGAAATGTCGGAGTGCATGGAGTTATCCGACACCCAAGCCATTGAATGGCAACCCTATACAGGGAAGGTTTTTAAACATGTTTTATTATGTTTTTATATTTGTTGGAAGCCACCCATAAATAGTAAAATTGTTGTTGTTAATGTTATTATGGGATAGGACACCCCTATTTTCATCAGAGGAATGTTGGAGGAAATGCAACCATCTGCAGAAGATGAGAGAGAAAAGAGGCTTCAAGCGGGAAAGGAAGAGTCCAGGGAAATACGATGCTGTGTGGTTAACAACTTGGTTATGCGCAAATAAATCCTTTGTCGGCCAGGCATTTGGTGCCCCTCTCAAAGCCAGGGCTGATCATATGTTTTTCCTCTTTCTTGTGCTTGTCTGAGATCATGTTTTTTCAGGCGTTTCCAAATTTGCTCTGAAAGGGATTCATTGTCTGGTGAAAACCAGACCCTTAACGCCTGAAAAAGAACACAGAATCTCTGTAAAAATAAAAATGACGAAACCATGTGATGTGGACAGTACAGCTCACGGCCACCAGATGTGGTTATGGTAGCAAGACAGAAGTACTGTTTTTGGGGGACAGGGGGCGGGCGGTTGTGGGGGATTCCCTGGTCCTGAACGGGGCAATTGTGCCCCTGAAGGACCAGGTGTGCAGCCTGGGAGTCATTTTGGACTCACAGCTGTCCATGGAGGCGCATGTTAATTCTGTGTCCAGGACGGCTGTCTACCAGCTCCATCTGGTACGCAGGCTGAGACCCTACCTGCCCCTGAACTGTCTCACCAGAGTGGTGCATGCTCTGGTTATCTACCGCTTGGACTACTGCAATGCGCTCTTCGTGGGGCTACCTTTGAAGGTGACCCGGAAACTGCAATTAACCCAGAATGCGGCAGTTAGACTGGTGACTGGGAGTGGCCGCTGGGACCACATAACACCGGTCCTGAGAGAGCTACATTGGCTCCCAGTACGTTTCCGAGCACAATTCAAAGTGTTGGTGCTGACCTTTAAAGCCCTAAACGGCCTCGGTCCTGTATACCTGAAGGAGCGTCTCCACCCCCACCGTTCAGCCCGGACACTGAGATCCAGCGCCGAGGGCCTTCTGGCGGTTCCCTCACTGCGAGAAGCAAAGCTACAGGGAACCAAGCAGAGGGCCTTCTCGGTGGTGGCACCCGCCCTGTGGAACGCCCTCCCAGCAGAGGTCAAAGCGATAAACAACTACATAACATTTAGGAAATACCTGAAGGCAGCCCTGTTTAGGGAAGTTTTTAATCTGTGATGTGTTAATGTATTTTAATATTTGCTGGAAGCTGCCCAGAGTGGCTGGGGAGACCCGGCCAGATGGGCGGGGTACAAATAATAAATTATTATTATTATTATTATTATTATTATTATTATTATAGCAACTCGCTTAAATGGCTTTAAAAGTAGATTGGAGAGCCTTTCCGAAGTTAGTTGCAATGGTTATAGGCTACATCCGTGTCACCGTTGGGGCTTCTGAGGCTGCTTCCAGATGATGTTGCTTCCTGATTTGTTTGCGCAAAGTTTGTTGGGAGATTGATCTTATTCTTATTGAAATTTGTTACCCGCCCTTCACCCTAAGGCCCCAGGGCAGGTTGCAACTAACATGTGACATTAATATTGAAATATAGCATGGCACAATATTAAAAACTGCCTAAAGCAGCTTAACATTGCAAGAATAAAGTTTGTCAAAAGCCAGAGTAAAGGTTGGATGATGCCAGCTCTTTATTGAACATCCATTCTCAGGGAGAATTGTACAACATTCAGGGAGGTTGTACAACATTGCGTCAAGCAATCATTTCCCCACATTTTCCATTGTCCCATAATTATCCTTCAGCGTAATTAACCTTCCGCTTAGTTATGCACGGCATGGAGAAAGTGAGTAGAGAAATGTTTCATTTCCTCTCTCATAACACTAGAACAGGCACCCCCAACCTGCGGCCCTCCAGATGTTTTGGCCTACAACTCCCATGATCCCTAGCTAACAGGACCAGTGGTCAGGGATGATGGGAATTGTAGTCCAAAACGTCTGGAGGGCCGAAGTTTGGGAGGTGCCTGCACTAGAACCATGAAACTGAATATTGGAAGAATCAGGACAGATAAAAGACCCTCCAAGTAATAATAATAATTTATTATTTGTTTTTAACCTGTGATATTTTAATGTATTTTAATATCTGTTGGAGGCCGCCCAGCGAAAGCGCGAGCGCATAGACGGCAGGCAGGGGGTCTGTCTGGTTGGGCGTGAGGGTCTGGCTGCACAAGGCATGCAAGCTCCGCCCCCAGTCGGTCTCAGACTCCTTATTGGCAGCCAAGCAACGCAGCTGAGGAGCCTCTCTGGCCGGCAGGGAGGGAGAGGAGCTGCTTCCTTTGAAATCCGGGAAATTTAAGGGATATCAACAATCCGGGATAGCAGCGGGAAACGGCATTGGAATAAGGGAGTTTCCCGCAAAAAAAAGGGAGGTTGACAGCTATGTTCAAAGGAAATATCTAGAATTAGAAGTCTGTTCGGATGCCATCTGGCAGCAAAGCAGGTTCTCTGGGAAAGGCAAGGCTGTGACTTGCAGGGAAACCAAAAGGCTGCCTTTGTAGTGTGCACTTAATAGGCAGCTGGTTTGGATCATGCAAGGGAGGGAATCAGAAATGAATCGGGCGAGAGCAGTCAGCCGGCTTTGCACATCCAAAATGCTGAAAGCTTTGCTCAGGGAAACAGGCCCCCTGAAAACACAATGACCCCTGCCAGAGAGGGAAAGCAGTCTTCTCCAGGAACTGGGGTCAGCCGTAAAACCCCAGGTAGGAACATATTCCACTCATCCCTTCTGCAAAGTACCAGGAAGAACATGCAGACAAAAGGAGAGCCTGTTGGATCCGGCCAATGGCCCATCTAGCTCAGGATCCTGTTCTCCCAGTGGCCAAGCAGATGCCTATGGGAAACCAGCAACCAGGATCCAAGCGCAGGGCAATCTCCCCTTCTGTGGTTTTCAGCAACTTATATTCAGAACTATACGCTGGTTGCCTATGGGCAGACCCAGGGGGCAGAGGGAGGGGGTGCGGACCGCCCCAGGTGTCACCACTGGGGGGGGGGGACAAAATGCCGGGCGGCACTCACCGCGGGGCCTGCAGTGCGCTCTCCTGGGAGAGATGCGGTGGCTTGGGCGCACACAGGCTCCACGCTGCCCAAACGGTCCGCCCGCTGCCTTCCCCGCCCCAGCTGTAGGGCGGCTGAGTAGGAGGAGGCAGGCAGACTCCAGAGGCCCCGCGGTGCGCCCCGCCCCAATGGGCGGCTCGCCCCAGGCGCCCGAGAGGCTTCCTCCGCCGCTGGGCAGACCCTCCAAGTGTCCCTATTTTCCAGGGACAGTCCCAGATCTACAGAAGCCACCCCGGTTTCTGATTTGATCCCAGAATGTCCCACTTTTCCTTAGGACGTCCCTATTTTCATTGGAGAAATGTTGGAGGGTATGGAGTTATGCAACCCCCGAGCCAAGGAGGTAAGGAACTATACAACCTTTAGAAGACATCTGAAGGCAGCCCTGTATGGGAAAGGTTTTTTATTTTTAATGTTTAATGATTTATTATGTTTTTATATATGTTGGAAGCCACCCAGAGTGGCTGGGGCAACCCAGTCAGATCAGTGAGGTATAATGATGATGATGATGATGGAATAGGACAGTGATGGCTAACCTTGACACTCCAGATGTTTTGGAACTACAACTCTCATCATCCCTAGCTAGCAGGACCGGTGGTCAGGGATGATGGGAGTTGTAGTCCCAAAACATCTGGAGTGTCAAGGTTAGCCATCACTGGAATAGGACCTCCCTATTTTCATTAGAGAAATGTTGCCGGGCATGTATGGGCAGGCAGTAGGCATCAGTCTTAGTTTAGCTCAGGGTGGTCCAAACTCACGGCCCGAGGGCCGTATGTGGCCCCCAGTGCCTTTATTGGTGGCCCTCAGCAACCTTTGATGCCCCCTGCCCAGCCCTCACGCTGCCTCCCCAATATTTTATTCAAGTTGTCACCCCTGCCAGTCAGAGTACAGTGGTACCTCCGGTTACAAATTTAATTCATTCTGGAGGTCCGTTCTCAACCCGAAACTGCTCGTAACATGAGGTGCGCTTTCGCTAATGGCGCCTCCCGCTGGCGCCACATGACTTCTGCTCGCATCCCAGGGCAAAGGTTGCAACCGGGAGCATCTACTTCTGGGTTAGAAGAGCTCGTAACCCGCAGCGTTTGCAAGGGGGATGGTACGTAACAGGAGGTTCCACTGTAGATGATACTACTGTAGGCTCAATGGACCTTCCTATATTTTCCGTGATCCTGCGAGTTTATAGTTTAACCTTTCTTTACGTGAGTCGCGTTGGAACAGTCTCTCTCTGCCATGAAGGATGGTGTAGAGATACTCCGGTGCAGAGGCAGAGTGGAGTAGTGGTTAGAGTCTTGGTGTAGGACCAGGGCTTCAAATCCCCAATCAGCCGCGAAGCTCACTGGCCAGTCAGAGCCTCTCAACCTGGCCTACCTCACAGGGTTATTGTGAGGATCAAATGGTGGGGGAGAGGGAGAACTCAGCTTGAGCATCTTGGAGGAGAGATGAGAGATCAATGAAACAAACAAACAAACAAAAACAAACAAACAAACATTGCTTACTTCCAGCAGATTCTGTCTCCATCTCTATCTGGCTTCATGGATTAATTAGAGCAGAACTTAATTTGGCCACCCAAACCTGCCTTTGAGTATTTTGCTGGAGGGAGCTTCTGGCAGGCAGCAGGAGCTCAGCAAGTTCTGTAGGAAGCAATGCCAAAGAAGACTCTGCCCAAAAGGCCAGCCAGAGAGAACGAGAAACTCCTCCATTTCCCTTGCAGGATATCGGATGCCTCTGGGGGAAATCCAGTGTGCTGGGTTCTGTCACTGAGCACCAAATGGAATCGCTGGAAACCTTAAGAGCCTCAGAGGAGTCTGGTGGATCAGATCAGGGGCCTGTTGGTGGCCGACCAGATGCTAACGGGAAACCCACAAGCAGGATTTCAATGCAAGAGCACTCTCTGTGGTTTCCAACAGCTGGCATTAAGAAGCATAAATAAAACCATAGCCCCTATCCCTTATCCCTAACCATACCAGTTAAGGATTAAAGGCAGCAATTAAGCACATAAGAACTACATTCAAACTACAAGAAAGAAGATTCCACCTAAACATTAGGAAGAACTTCCTGACAGTAAGAGCTGTTTGACATTGGAATTTGCTGCCAAGGAGTGTGGTGGAGTCTCCTTCTTTAGAGGTCTTTAAGCAGAGGCTTGACAGCCACCTGTCAGGAATGCTTTGATGGTGATTCCTGCTTGGCAGGGGGTTGGACTGGATGGCCCTTGGGGTCTCTTCCAACTCTACGATTCTATGATTCTAAGATTCTAAGAAGAGCTTGTTGGATCAGGCCAATGATCCATCTAGTTCAGCATCCTGCTCTGTTATTCTTTGTGTGCAAAAGTCCTCTGCCTTCTTGCGGTTTCCAGTGAATGGTATTCAGAACCATAGAATGGTAGAGTTGGAAGGGACCCCAAGGGTCATTCAGTCCAACCCCCTGCATTTCAGGAATCTGAGCTAAAGCATCCATGACAGATGGCCCTCCAGCCTCTGCTTACAAACCTCCAAAGAAGGAGAGTCCACAGAAGCATTGTTGCCCCCAATTGGGATAGCCTTTCCTAGGTTTGTCTAATCCTCTTAGAAAGCCATCTCAGTTGGTGTCCACCGCTGCCTCCTGCAGGAGGGAGTTCCATAGATTATCTGTGTGCTGCATAAATAAGTTGGATGCCTCTGGGGAGAATACTGAGCGCTGGGGTTTTTGTGACTGAACGGCAGAAGGAAAGAGGGCGGAACCTTTGCAAGGCAAAGCATTTTTGTGAGGCTTTTGGGCTGTGCAGGCACAGGTGGACAAGAGACAGCCGTGGCAGGTGGCCAGGTGTTTTTTGCCAGGGGATGGTCGCTGGTTGCCAACAGCCACGGTTGCTGCAAAGCTGTGATGATGGCTTTGCTGGCAGGAAGGGAATCTGGACACAAATTATTGCAAGGACAAGTTGAATGAAAAGGAGGTTGGTGATGGAGGTGAGGGCTTTATTCGTGCCAATCAGCCTACAAGGTAGTAGCAGTTGTTGTTAATTGAATTTATATACCACCCTATGCCCAGGACAATTCACAACTACAATAGTTAGTTAGTTAGTTGGAGAATCTCTGTCCTGCCTTTTCATAGACTTATAGACTTGTAGAGCTGGAAGGGACCCCAAGGGTCCTCTAGTCCAACCCCCTGCAGTGCAGGAATCTCAGCTAAAGTATCAAGTACAAGTGAAAAGGATCTAGGGGTCTTGGTAGACCACAAACTTGACATGAGTCAACAGTGTGATGCAGCAGCTAAAAAAGCCAATGCAATTCTGGACTGCATCAATAGGAGTATAGCATCTAGATCAAGGGAAGTAATAGTACCACTGTATTCCGCTCTGGTCAGACCTCACCTGGAATACTGTGTCCAGTTCTGGGCACCACAGTTCAAGAAGGATATTGACAAGCTGGAACGTGTCCAGAGGAGGGCAACCAAAATGGTCAAAGGCCTGGAAACGATGCCTTATGAGGAACGGCTTAGGGAGCTGGGTATGTTTAGTGGATGGAGAAGAGAAGAGAAGGTTAAGGGGTGATATGATAGCCATGTTCAAATATATAAAAGGATGTCATATAGAGGAGGGAGAAAAGTTGTTTTCTGCTGCTCCAGAGAAGCGGACACGGAGCAATGGATTCAAACTACAAGAAAGAAGATTCCACCTAAACATTAGAAAGAACTTCCTGACAGTAAGAGCTGTTTGACAGTGGAATTTGCTGCCAAGGAGTGTGGTGGAGTCTCCTTCTTTGGAGGTCTTTAAGCAGAGGCTTGACAGCCACCTGTCAGGAATGCTTTGATGGTGTTTCCTGCTTGGCAGGGGGTTGGACTGGATGGCCCTTGGGGTCTCTTCCAACTCTAGGATTCTATGATTCTATTATCCATGACAGATGGCCATCCAACTCTGCTTAAAAACCTCCAAGGAAGGATAGTCTACAACCTCTCAAGGAAGCCCATTCCACTGTTGAACAGCTCTTACTGTCAGAAAGTTTTTCCTGTATGTTTAGTTGGAATCTCCTTTCTTGTAGCTTGAAGTCATTAGTTTGGGTCCCACCCCCCTGGAGCAGCAGAAAACAAACTTGCCCCATCTTCTATGTGAAAGCCTTTCAGATATTTGAATCTGGCCATCCAATCACCTCTCACTCTCCTCTTCCCCCAGGTTAAACATCCCAAACTCCCTCGACTGTGTTCTTCTCTCTTTTCCCACCCTGGGAAAAGCACTGGGAGTTGGGAAAACAGGTCTGGATTCAGGTGCCACCACCCACACCTCATCTCTGAGAATAGTGACTCGCATTTCCTTTTTTCCAGGTTGCAACAAGACCACTCGGGGTTTGGAGCCTGCTGCTAGGGCTGAGTCTTCTTCTACCCGCTGAGAGCAAGGAAAGGAATCACTGGGCAATGCCACTGTGAGACCAACCCCAGAAGATGGTGGAGATCAGTCCCCCAAACCCAGACTTTTGCGACTTCACATTTCACATCCCCTGGTCTGGGAGCCTTTGCACGACCCAGGCAACCTCCACGCCAGCCTCTCAGGAAGAGCTGGACCATCTCAAGATCTTGATGGAGGACATTGGAGGCAACCTGAAGACCCTTCAGGAGGCTGCAGCTCTGGAGGCCGGCCAGTCCAGGTACCAGGACATCGTTTCGCAAGCCCTTCCGGATGTGAGAGAGGCCAACGGGGCGTTCCATGAGATCCTTGGGAAGTTCTTGCAGGAGCTGGAGGAACACATCCATGCAGATGATCATCTGCATGCAGAGGACGAGAAAAAGAAGTAGGTGCTTCTTCACAACAAAGGCTCCTTTTTGCGGGGCTTGGCAATGGAGCACAGAGATAGCTGCTTTGTACATCCTATATAATGCTCAGTAGGATTGGTGGGAGGGTGAGTAAAACTGGAACCTTGGGTCAGCCAAGGAAGGAAGCGGCAGGCAGAGGAAAGGAAATCCTTCCTTCTCGGGGTGGGCGACACATTGAATTCAGCTCCTACTTAAAGGCAAACTTACCTGGTTTGCACTTTCTGAAATATTATTTATTATTATTATTAATATTATTATTAATATTATTATTATTATATTTATACCCTGCCCATCTGGGTGGCTCTCAACAGAATATTAAAAACATGATAAAACATCAAACATTAAAAACTTCCCTAAACAGGGCTGCCTTCAGATGTCTTCTAAAACAAAATAAAAAAAATTCCTTCCAGTAGCACCTTAGAGACCAACTAAGTTTGTTCTTGGTATGAGCTTTCGTGTGCATGCAGACTTCTTCAGATACACTGAAACAGAAGTCACCAGACCCTTATATATAGTGAGAGGGTGGGAGGGGTATTACTCAGAGGGGTGGTGGGAATGGGTGATAGGCTGATAGCTGTGTATCTGAAGAAGTGTCGTCCGCAACTGGACCTAACGGTCAGGGGTACCTTTACCTTTAAGCGGAAAATAACCAGAGCATGCACCACTCTGGCAAGACAGTCGGCGGGCAGGTAGCTTGCGTACCAGATACAGCTGGTAGACAGCAGCCCTGGACACAGAGTTGACCTGCGTCTCCATGGACAGCCTGAAACATATGAAACAATATGCAGCCTTTGAAATCCACACTTTTCTAGAGCAAAGTGTGCATAGAAGTGAATATATTCATGAAAATACAGAAATGCAATATGTTGGGGGGAGTTATTTGCAGAAAAAAGGGGGGAAGTAAAAACTGCATACAAACATGGGTTGTTTAGGAGGGATTCGTACTGCAATGCTGCCAAGTTTTCACAAGGGTTATTTTAAAAAAATAAAATTGCAAATTGCTGCAGGAATGTGGAGGATTGAGTTTATGAGAAGTTGAGAGATCTGAAATGGACAAATCTGCTCGGATTAGGCCAATGCTGGATTAAGCCAATGGCCCATCTAGTTGAGCATCCTGCCCTCACAGTGACCGACCAGATGCCCATTGTGGGAAACCCGCAAGCAGGATCTGAGCGCAAGAGCATCTCTCCCGTCTTGTGGTTTCCAGCAACTGGATTCAGTTCCATTGCTGCCTCCCACTGTGGAGGGCAGAGCATAACCAGTGTGGCTCTTGGCCACCTATAGTCCTCTCCTCTTCCATGAATCTAATCCTCTTTTAAAGCCATCTAGGTTGGGAACCCAGGTGGCGCTGTGGGTTAAACCACAGAGCCGAGGGCTTGCTGATCAGAAGGTCGGCAGTTCGAATCCCCGCGACGGGGTGAGCTCCCGTTGCTCGGTCCCAGCTCCTGCCCACCTAGCAGTTCGAAAGCACATCAAAGTGCAAGTACCGGTAGATAAATAGGTACCTCTCCGGCGGGAAGGTACGGTAAATGGCGTTTCCATGCGCTGCTCTGGTTCGCCAGAAGCGGCTTAGTCATGCTGGCCACAATACCTGGAAGCTGTACGCTGGCTCCCTCGGCCAGTAAAGCGAGATGAGCACCGCAACCCCAGAGTCGGACACGACTGGACCTAATGGTCAGGGGTCCCTTTACCTTTACCTAGGTTGGTGGCCATCACTGCCTCCTGTAGCAGGGAGTTCCACAGTTTAACTCTGTGCTGTGTGAAGAAGGACTTTCATTTGCCTGTCCTGAATCTCCTAACCTTCACCTTCGCTGGACATCCATGAGTTCTAGTCTTATGAGAGAGGAAGACAATATTTCTCTCTCTCTCTGTTTTCTCCACACCATGCCTACTCTTATGAACTTCTGCTTCTCCTGCAGACCTAGGATTACGTGTTGCAAGGAGAGAAGCTTCTACATTCAGCCTGCAATGCTGAGAGACTGGGACCGGCTGAGCAGAAGCGATTTCTTTATATATTTTTTCTGCTGATTCTCAGGGGTTTCTCCTGGGGAATTTACATTGCCACGGCTCAATTTCACATCCGAGCAGGAATTTGGCTGGCGATTTTGCGGCTGTGTAACTCACTCAGCCACCAGCTTCGTGTGCGAGGGATGCCATGTCCCAACAGGAGAGAGAGAGAGAGAAACTAAAATCTTGCTCCTTGGTCTCCATTGCCTCCTGTCCTCATATTCCTGCCCCCCCTCTCCTACATACCCACTGTGCCCTTGAAAACACCCAAGGCCCCCCCCCCTGTTTAATAGCACCCAACCACAGAGCCTAGGGCTTGCTGATCAGAAGGTCGGCGGTTCGAATCCCTGCGACGGGGTGAGCTCCCGTTGCTCGGTCCCAGCTCCTGCCAACCTAGCAGTTCGGAAGCACGTCAAAGTGCAAGTAGATAAATAGGTACCGCTCCGGCGGGAAGGTAAACGGCGTTTCCGTGCGCTGCTCTGGTTCGCCAGAAGCGGCTTAGTCATGCTGGCCACATGACCCGGAAGCTGTACGCCGGCTCCCTCGGCCAATAAAGCGAGATGAGTGCTGCAATAATAATAATAATAATAATAATAATAATAATAATAATTTATTATTTGTAGCCCGCCACTCTGGGCGGCCTCCAACAGATATTAAAATATATTAAAATATCACAGGTTAAAAACTTCCCTAAACAACCCCAGAGTCGGTCACGACTGGACCTAATTGTCAGGGACCCCTTTACCTTTTTAAAATGAATGGGCATTAGACACAGGAGAGCCCAAAATTTAGGGATACAGCATCTGCTTTGCTTGCTGAATGCCGCAGGTTCAATTCCCAATGGCGTCTCCAGAGAGAACCTCTGCCCAGTGGCTTTAAAATTTCAGTGGCAATGGCAAAATTTGTCCCCCTCCACTGCCTCTTGCCTTCCGTTGTTCGCCATTATTGCAGTGCCCCTGGCGGCACCCGCGAGCCAAGTGTGGGCAATCAGTTTGCACTCCCTGAAATCTGCTGCTGCCCTGCTTGAAATTCTGGAGAGCTGCTGCTGGTCCGTGTGGACTTCTGAATTGTGGGAATGTTCAGGGTGGATGTATTGTTTATTAATATCCTTCCTAACTTGTGCTAGCGAGTTTCTTTACTTAGCAGAGTTTACATTCGCCTTCTAACATGCACAGCCTCTCACTATATATTCCTGGTAAGTTCCCTTTAATCCCTCTTAAAAGAATAAAGACACGGCAATCTTACTCAAAGTCAATAAAATAAGTTTACTTACATCAGTTCACAGTTGGATCTCTGAAGGCAGACAGTTACAAATATGTGCATGTGGATCTACCCCATATGGGGGGCAGAGGCGTAGGAAGATCAGGTGGTACCCGGTGCGAAAAATTTATTGTCACCCCCCCCACACACACATTGATTTATTTATTTTTTTGCCTGCAAAAATTGTTTTACGTTATTTCATATTTTCTTACAAAGGAATAATAATAAGTAAAAATTATTACTGCTTATTATTATCCTGCTTGGCAGGGGGTTGGACTGGATGGCCCTTGTAGTCTCTTCCAACTCTATGATTCTATGATTCTATGAAAAATAAACTTTTATTTATATCCCACCCTCCCCAGCCGAAGTCGGGCTCAGGGCGGCTAACATCAGATACATAACATTGATATAAAATCAAACAATAATTAAATTACCTCCTAAAAACATGTCAAAATCAAATTAAAGTCTAATTAGATGGCTTTCCGCAGGGTTAGGGTTGGGAACAGTAAGTGCTCCACTGAATTGAAATTTCAGCCTCACGACATAGGAAAACGGCCAAGTAAACAGCTATTTTCGTGGAGGAGGGTCAAGATATTAACTGATATGCATGAAATTTCATATATAGCTATATAATCCCTAGTGTAGTAAGATAAGACCTTTGGAGCAGGCATTTTTTAAAAAAAATTTTTTATGAACCACCCTAGTAGGGCAGTAATTGTTCCTTGACAATTTGTCACCCCCTCCATGATGGAACCTGGGGCGGACCGCCCCCCCTTCCTACGGCCCTGATGGGGGGATAATCCCAGTGTTTCTGCCAGCTGAGAAGCTGGTCGAATGAAGAAGGAAGCGAAAAAAGGAGGGAGAGTGGCAGGATGCCTTGTCCTTTTGTTACCTGGACAGGTAAGGTCACGCCCACTTCTAGTCACATGCAAAGGAAGGATGCTTCAGTCAGGAGGAAACAGGAAGTTTTTGACTGGCTGGATCAAACATTCCCTCGCATGTCTTCTCTAACATGAATCCCAGATGCTGGAGGCCAGAGGAGGAGAGAGTTGCTCTTGTGTTCGAATCCTGCTTGCGGGTTTCCCATAATGGGCATCTGGTTCGCCACTGTGAGAACAGGATGCTGGACTGGATAGGCCGCTGACGTGATCCAGCAAGGCTCTTCTTCATAGCTGTCAACTTTCGGATTTGAAAATAAGGGATTTTTTCAGACTTTCGGATTTGAAAATAAGGGATGCCGCGAGGGCGGTGCAATGGCACCAAGTAGCCTCGCCACCCTGCGCTCCAGAGGCTGTGCGCGAACGGGTGAGCGAAAGAGCGAGCACATAGACGGCAGGCTGTCTGGCTGTCTGGTTGGGCGTGAGGGTCTGGCTGCACAAGGCATGCAAGCTCCGCCCCCAGTCGGTCTCAGACTCCTTATTGGCAGCCGAGCAACGCAGCTGAGGAGCCTCCCTGGCCGGCAGGGAGGGAGAGGAGCTGCTTCCTTTGAAATCCGGGGAATTTAAGGGATATCAACAATCCGGGATAGCAGTGGGAAACGGCATTGGAATAAGGGAGTTTCCCGCCAAAAAAAGGGAGGGTTGACAGCTATGCTCTTCTTATGTTGGAAGGCTGGTGCGCTGGAATAAAGACTTTGTGGGCCATGGTCTTGTGCATCTCCTGTCCATTTCAGTGGGGCTTCTACAGGAGACCCTTCTGGGTGATCGCAACCTTTGCCATACCTAGAAACTTGCAAACACCTGTGTGTGGGTGTGTTTTCTCTACCTTCATAAGGAGAAGTCCATGCTTAGAAGCCTGCAGGCCAATGGCTCTCTTTTATGTGGGACTACGACTGCCCTACTTCAAAGGGTCAGCACTAGAGGTCGGGGAGATGCCAGCCACAGAGGCCCATCTCTGGAGGAAGACTGTACAGGAGGTGATAAATGCACTGCATAAGAAGAATAGAATCATAGAACTGTATAGTTGGAAGGGACCCTCAATGGTCATCTAGCTCAACCCGCCCTGCAATGCAGGAACGACCACTTGCTTCCTATGGCTTTCTTCCCAGGAGGCAGGTCAGTAAGGTTCCATGTCTTGTTCTGATGCTGTGCAGCCTTCCTCCAGCGGCAAGCGTCTGTGGCTGGCATTTCCCCATCCCCTACCTACATGGAAAGTTCCTAAGGGAGCGCCGACCCTACGAGGTAGGACAGCCGTAGTGGTGTAGGAACGCCTCTGTCAGTTCTGGATGAGCACCTGATCTGTGGTTTTGGAACCACATCATCATCATCATCATCACTTTTAATTTGCATACCTCCTTTCTATCTTACAATACTCAAGGCAGTTTACAAGCTGAAGAAACAAAGAATGTTCGCCTTATAACAATCTAATGCAATACAAAAATGTGATAATAAAACATAACTTTAAAATAAGCAGCCTACATCAAATAAAATAACATTCAACAAACATTAAAATAGTATAGCATAACATAATAATAATAATAATAATAATAATAATAATAATAATAATACATTTTTATTTATACCCCGCTCTTCCCAGCCAAGACCGGGCTCAGAGCGGCTAACACCCATAAATATCAGTATTAAATATCAGCATTAAATATCAGCATATAAAAATATCAGCATTAAATATCAGCATATAAAAATAAATATCAGCATTAAATATCAGCATATAAAAATTAAACAGAAATCTACTCTTCACAATTGCAATAGATAATTTCTCAACTACAATTAATAAAACAATGGCAAGCCACAGTGCATAAAATAATACAATACAAACTGAGAAGCAGAGACTGGAGGGTGGGGCAAGGCAGGTGGAAAGAGGCCTTGCCTGATGGAGTCTCTCTCCTCCCCAGCTTCCTTCTCCTCTAGCATCAGACTGCTCCTCTTCTCCCCTGGTGCTGCTGCTAGGAGTCTGTTCCTCCGAATCTTCTTCCTGTTCATCACTTGCAGTGGGGGCTATGGAATTGGAAAGCAGATCTGGACAGTTATATCTGCGGGAAGAACCCAAGGTCTTGTGTTTCCTCTTCCGGTTGCTCAATAAACGCCCACAATACCTTTGTTATGTACTGAGTTGAATAGGATCCAAAATGCAGCAGTCTGATTGGTCCTAGAACAATAGGATCCAAAATGCAGCAGTCTGATTGGTCCTAGAACAATAGGATCCAGAATGCAGCAGTTGATTGGTCTGCAGGAGCCACCCAATCCAGCTCCAGCTGGAAGTGAATCCGCAACCTGATTGGCTTACAGGAGTATCTGGGAATTAGCCAATCACGTGGGGCCCATTGTGTAAATAATGTATATAAAGCAGATGTTCTGGGGAAACTCTCATTCCTTGCTACTATGAGCTGAATAAAGAGCATGAAATCCACACTCGACTCCGAGTATATTTCAACCTTCCTTTTGCTTTTATCCTGTTCAGGTAAAGAGGGTTTCCATATTTTCTCCCTCCTCTTCTGCGTAGGTTAAACGAACACTTGCGGGGAATGGACAGGATGCTGCGGGTCACCAGCCACCTGGCCGAGCAGCTGGACCAAGCATCCCAGGACCTCCTAGTGAAGATGACCAGCCTTTCAGAGAAACCAACCACCCTGGTGGGAGGAAGCACCACCCTGCAGCCATCTTAGCCGCGCATCCCGTTCTCTGTCTGCAAAAGCATTAAAAGAAAGTTCTCAGCATTCATTGTGCAATCGGCTCCAGTAATTTCTGACGTTTTTTCCGTGTGCACGTACTTTCCTCATCTCGTGGGGACACTGAATGGGTCACCTCTTGCTCAAAGAAACCTCATCTTTTGCAGTTCTCGCGCATGCTTGCACAATGCAGGAAAATCCCACACTACAAGCAGTAAAGGTAAAGGTGTGGGAGATGAGTGGGAATGTGGATGAGGGAATATTGTTTAATATTTCCTATCCCAGCTTGTGCTAACAAGCTCCAATCTAGCAGAGATTCTCATCCCCAATTAAACGCAGCAAAACGTGGCGATTAAGTTCCTATGAACTTCTATAACAAGGCAGATCCTGGCATATAATTCCCTTGGTTCCCTCTTAAAAGTAAATGCACGACTCAATGCTTTTTAAAAGTAAAAAAGGTTTTACTCACAGACATTCCAAACTTTTACAAGTCTCAGAAGGCAGGCTAGCTTAGATTAAATGTATGTACATGTGGAGATTCTCCTTAAGGGAGAAGGCTCCACCTGGGCCCTCTTGGCTGGAAGCCAAGAGTGCATCTCTTGAGATGTTGCATCCTCGAAGTCCTGATGAGAAGAGAGAGGAGAATGGCAGCAGACCTGTGTACTACAGGTAAGGCCACTCCCACCTCTGGTCACACAAGGAAATGATCTCAGTCCAGGCACAGGAAACTAGCTGGAGGACCAAGACCCCTTGTGTACACTCTGGGAATGTTGTGATTGACTGCACCAGTGTTATACATCCCACAAAAGGGACCCCTGACCATTAGGTCCAGTTGTGACCGACTCTGGGGTTGCAGCGCTCATCTCGCTTTATTGGCCAAGGGAGCCGGTGTACAGCTTCCGGGTCATGTGGCCAGCATGACAAAGCCACTTCTGGCGAACCAGAGCAGCACACGGAAACACCGTTTACCTTCCCGCTGCAGTGGTACCTATTTATCTACTTGCACTTTGATGTGCTTTCGAACTGCTAGGTGGGCAGGAGCAGGTCAATCTAGGTTGGCAGGAGCTTGATGATCAGAAGGTTGGCGGTTCGAATCCCCGTGACGGGGTGAGCTCACCCCGTCACGGGGATTCGAACCGCTGACCTTCTGATCGGCAAGCCCTAGGCTCTGTGGTTTAACCCACAGCGCCACCCGCGTCCCACTACAAGCAGTACCAGGTGCTAATTCTGGGCCCTAGGGTAGGGGTGGAGGGTAGGGATTTAAGAAGGCATCCGTTTCCAACCCAGCCCATAACTGTCTCACGCAGCACTGTTTCCATTCTGCTGCATTTTCTCTTCTGCCCAAAGCGATGCTATTCACCTCCCTGCATCCTGTGGCAAAAATTCTGTAACTTACATAAATCATACCTGTGATTCCTGCATCGCAGGGGGTTGGACTAGATGACCGCTGGAGTCCCTTCCAGCTCTACAGCTCTACGATTCTAAGAATGTCAGCGTAACTTACATGCAACTTATATATAATACCCAGCATCTTCAGGTAGGGCTATTCCTTTCTGAAACCATGGAGAGCACCTGCCAGCCAGTGGGGGCAAAACGTGAGGTATGTGGACCAACGTGTTATGCATGAACTGTAGGGTTGGAAGGGACCCCAAGGGTCATCTAGCCCAACCCCCTGGTTGCTATTGTTGCATTTATATTCCTCCTCTCCTCCCAGGCACTCCTGGCAGTGTACATAATTCTCCACCTCCCTGCTTTATCTTCACAACAATCCTGCAAGGTAGGCTAGGCCGAGAGGCAGCAACTGTCCCAAGGGCACTCAGTGATCTTTGTGACTGAGTGAGGACCTGGACCCAAGTCTCCCAGGTTCCAGTTTGACACTCTAACCACTCCACGGCGCTGCCCCGACTCGGGGTAAGTCGGAAGGGACTTGGGCAGCTGTGATTGCCTCGCCACCCCTGCCCACCTGCCGCCTAAGACGAGGCTCATAGTGCTTCATCCGACATACAGTTCCAGGCACAACCCCATGAAGGCTGCCTGCCTGTGTGGTGCAGCAGTTAGAGCAGGGGTAGGCAACCTAAGGCCCGTGGGCCGGATGCGGCACAACTGCCTTCTAAATCCGGCCCACGGACGGTCTGGGAATCAGCGTGTTTTTACATGAGTAGAATGTGTCCTTTTATTTAAAATGCATCTCTGGGTTATTTGTGGGGCCTGCCTGGTGTTTTTACATGAGTAGAATGTGTCCTTTTATTTAAAATGCATCTCTGGGTTATTTGTGGGGCATAGGAATTCGTTCATCCCCCCCAAATATAGTCCAAACTACCACATGGTCTGAGGGATGGTGGACCGGCCCATGGCTGGAAAAGGTTGCTGACCCCTGAGTTAGAGCATCGAACTAGGAGCCGGGAGAGCAGGGTTTGAATCACCCAGGTGACCTCGGGGGCCGGTCACTGCCTTCCTCGCAGGGTTGTTTTTTGTTTTTTTAAAAAATAATTTTTATTGGGTTTTTCACACACATAAGACATTCACTTAACATAGTTACATCATAAAGCAAATACAAAACACTAAAACACATAAAACACACAATAATCTTAATTTCCCTTTCTTCTTTCCTTAACAGTTTAATTCAACTTCCTCCTGTCTTTCCTGCTGTGCTTCATTATAAATCATCTTTAGCAATTTCTTCTCATCATCTAATATTTTATTTTGATAATATAATTTCATTATATTATCCTATCCCCTATATTACTCTACTTATATTCTACCTTTCCAATCTTAATCAAATGTTATATCTTACTTCTTACTCACTATTATTCTTAAATTTTCTAATCATATTTCATAATTTCACTTAATTAATCTTTTTACAATCTGTAAATTACTACTTCTTCCAGCTTTTTCTATCTTTAAATCTTACAATAATTTTTAATATATTCTCTAAACTTCTTCCATTCTTTTTCCACCGCTTCCCCTCGCAGGGTTGTTGTTCAGTCAGGAGGGGGGGTGAGCCACATACGCCACCTTGAGCACCTTGGGAAGGAAATATAAATGCAATATAAATGCAATAAATTAATAAATATCTGCGCTGCTGCTCCTGCGGGGAAGCTGGTGTCAGCTGAAATATCGGCATCTTGTCTACACGGGTATTTCAAAGCTCCTTTGTAATTCCTTTTCAAAGCTGCCTCCGTCCCTCGCGCGAATTCCAAGCCCTCCTTTCACACTTCTGAAAATCAATTTAAGGGAGGCTGGGTGCTCTGAACCCCCCTCCGCCAATTAATTCCCCAGGGACTCAGCAGACCATCCTTCCTTTCTACATCCTCTCTCTGTGCTTGAGCAGAATGATAAAGATGAATCGATACCTGGTGTCAGGAGGTAGCGGGTCGGTCTCTCCCCTCCTCATGCTGTGAATGGGGAGGTGTTTGGTTGGCTGCAGTGCCCCCTGGCGGCACGTTTTGTTCCTCCGAAAGGCTTTTTGCCGAATAATGACTTCCAAAGCGTTGCATCTAGCTGTGCTCACGCGCCATACCTGCCTCACCTTTCCTGCTTGTTCAAATCTTTTAAATCAACTCAGCGCTGTAATGTTAATGAAAGCAAGCAAAGCAACCTGGCTATCTGGCCACGATCCATTAAGGGCTACCCCACAGCAGCTGCATGGAAACTAACGGGGCTAAAGAATTATATTTCAGTCGGAAACCCCGGAGAGAGGGGACCCACTACTTCTTCTGCCACTTACAGCCCCGGGCAACTCACTATCTGTCAACCTCCAGCTGGAAAAAAGAAATACTAATTGGTCCACCTTGCAGGGGTGTTCTGAGGGTGGACACAACAACTTAAAGCCCTTTGTCAGCTGAGGTGGCCAGGCAACTGGCCATCGATAATGGCCACGGCATTGTGATTTTGCAGTGTTGTTAAGCCGCCCTGAGCTCTAAATGCATAGAAATGTCTCTCTATAAATCTCTCTCCAAAGTCTCAAAAGCTCCTACCCTTTCCATGAAGCCTTTAGACACCCCCCTCAGCTTCAGCGAAGTCCAAGGGTGCTTCTAAATGGGGCGTTAAATATTGCAAACGGGCCGTCAGATATTGCAAACCCATAACTGAGAACAGGTTGTTGGTGAGTTGTTGTTTTTTTAAAATCTTGCTAGATTTGCACGTGGAACATTTGAAGCGGAAGTCGATGGTGCGTCGCTCTGATCGGCTGGCCCTCGTAACATCAGCAACACACACACACACCCTAAGCGGTTTTGTACTTTTTGGAAGTTCTCTTTTTTTCATAGAATCATAGAATCTTAGAGTTGGAAGAGACCCCAAGGGCCATCCAGTCCAACCCCCTGCCAAGCAGGAAACACCATCAAAGCATTCCTGACAGGTGGCTGTCAAGCCTCTGCTTAAAGACCTCCAAAGAAGGAGACTCCACCACACTCCTTGGCAGCAGATTCCACTGTCGAACAGCTCTTACTGTCAGGAAGTTCTTCCTAATGTTTAGGTGGAATCTTCTTTCTTGTAGTTTGAATCCATTGCTCCGTGTCCGCTTCTCTGGAGCAGCAGAAAACAACCTTTTTCCCTCCTCTATATGACATCCTTTTATATATTTGAACATGGCTATCATATCACCTTTTTAAAAAGGTGACCAATAGATTACCGAATGCCGTAACTTTTACGCAGACCAAACACATGGAGGAAATGCCAGAATGGTAGTTGAACAGTTTGCTGATATGCTTGGCTGGCATGGGTCTCTCTCTCTCTCTCTCTCTCTCTCTCTCTCTCTCTCTCTCTCTCTCTCACACACACACACACACACACACACACACACACACACACACACCCCGGGTCTCCAAGATGTGCAGAGAGCTCTCTTTTTCCCTCCTGCCAGGCTGGCTTGGAGGCCCTTTTGGAGCATTCGCGGTGCACTATGCAATTATTTGCAATTATCCTCATGACGAGCCTGTGAGGTAGGCCGCTCTCTAAGCCAGGCAAACTTTGGACGAGACGGCGGCACATCTCCGAGGCTCATACAGGGGCTGACTGGTTTATTTGCCAGCGTTTCAGTGCCCATTTATTGCGTCCCCAGCCCACCTTTCTCTCCCAGGAGCTCCAAGTGGCGTACGTGGGTTTTCTCCTCGCTGCTCACGTAATCCCCACCACAACCTTGTTAGCACGAGAGAGGCAGTGATTGCCCCCCACGATGTCACCCCGCGAGCTTCGGGTGGGGTTTCGAACCCGGGCCTCTCCCTGGTCCTAGTCCGACACTCTTAACCGCTGTGCCATGCTGGCTCAAAGCTACCCATCAAACCAAATGTCGACTCAAGCTACCCATCAAACCAGCCCATGGCGAGCAGAGGTCCTTTCGAGCAATGCTAGACTCTGGGGATGAACCCCACCGACTTCCAGATGGGGTGAGCCAGCCCTGCGGGGGTTGCGGGCCCCTCCTGGTTCATGGAGCCCCTGTGCGTCCACCCCAAAGTCCTGCCCCCATGGGTGATGCTGATTTCGGACTCCGCACCGGATCTCCCCCAGCCTCCCCTCCCCTCGCTTAAAACAAACCCCGTTCATTTCTCCCGGACAGATGCATAGCCCTCGCCTCTAGAAACGCTTAGGGAGAAATCTAAGCAGCCCGGGCTGTTGTGGGTCTGCGGGAGTACCCGAGCAGTCTGCGACGCCTCCCCTCTCTCTGGTTCCTGGTGCGGCCAAGACCCCAGACCCTCCTCCCCCAAAGAGGGAGGACACAGCCCAGAGCCTCCCCTCCGCTCCCTCTCCCAGCCTCCGTCGTCACACCCAGAGTGGGAACCTTTGCAACAGCTCGCTCTCTCCCCCCGCTTGCAAGGAGGCAGGAAGGAGGCAGCCTCTCTGCATCTGGACCACCGCGGGAGGAGCATCCCGGGGACCGCTTCGCTTTGCAGGGCAGAGAAACGAGGATGCTCCGCTTGGCAACTTAAGGGGAAATTGGCAGCCAGGAGCAGCAGCAGCAGCCGCCCAGCAGCAGCGGAGAGAGAGATGTGGGTGTCATTGTGAGCGCACGTTTCCCCCCCCCCCCTTCGCCTTGGCCGAAGTGTTTGGTTGTGCGGTTTGAGCTTAGAGGAGCAGCCTGGAAGAAGCCGAGCCTTACAGGGTCCGGCTGGCCAGGAAGCGAGCAGGACCTCTCCTCCCGACAGGTGAGTGATGCTGTTTCCTTTGCAACCAAGCCACGGAGCAGACGGTGGAAGGGAGCGCAGCGCTTGGCCGCCAGACCCTTGGTCAGATCTGCTCTCTTCCCCACCCCACTCACCCCTTCTGCAACCGCTGCTCCTGTCCCTCTCTCTCCAGAGTGCCAGAGCGATGCTCCTCCTGTTGGCCCGAGCAACAGCCGAAGGGAGAAGCAAAGTTTGAGCAACGTAGGGAGATGCCTTAGACCAGTTCTTGATCTAGCCCAGTGGTGTCTGCACTGGCCGGCAGCAGCGGCTCTCCAGGGTTTCATGCACGGGCGGTTCCCAGCCCTACTTGGAGATTAAACATGGGAGCTTCTGCATGCAAAGCTATGGTCCTCCTCTGGGCATGATCCACCGGGGAGATCTCCTTTGCAACAAATGGGAACTGTGCTGTAGGGGGGTTGCTTTTTGTGGGTCCCCCCTGCATTCTTAAAAAAAATAATGCATGATTTATTTCTTGGCTTAGATTTATTTACTTCGATTCCTATGCTCCAAGTATCTTGGGGGGGGGGGATCACTGAGGTGGCAACCCTTGATGACAATGTCCCTTTCCAGACCTCAGGAGACAAGACAAACTTAGGATGTTTTTAATTTTTGAGAGCCATTCTAATGTAAGGGCTGAACGGATGAACTTAGCTTGAGCTGCAAACTCACTTAGGCAACTATCCTGCACCCACTTGCCAGGGACTAAGAGACACTGAACTGAGTGAGAGACTTACTTCTGAGTAAGAACTATAAGGTGCTATGCTGTAAGTGGCCCAAACTAAGCCAGTGTTCCTTCATTTGCACAGTGGGGAATAAGCATCCCAGCCTACTTTACAGGGTCGTTGTACGGGGCTCACAAAGGCACATAAAGCTCTGAAAGAGTGAAATGCAGAGCAAGCGCCATTATGATATGAAGCACCCAGATTGAGCTTCGGTTTGCATGCAAACAGCATTTCCCTGGCTTCAAAACAGCAATGTTTTTTTTTCTCATGCACTGGAGAAAAAGCAGTTTTGTGTGTGTGCTTGCGCCTTTCACGGAGCTAGTTGAGAGTTAG
This sequence comes from Darevskia nairensis, assembly GCA_034642065.1. Classification (NCBI taxonomy): domain Eukaryota; kingdom Metazoa; phylum Chordata; class Lepidosauria; order Squamata; family Lacertidae; genus Darevskia; species Darevskia nairensis. The sequence continues at coordinate 281,255 of JAWWNI010000267.1, forward strand.
CGGGTGGGAAGCTGTAGTAGGCAATTCCTTAGGGGAAAAAACCCTCAGCTGTTCTCCAACATTAACTCCTAGCAGGACAATCAATGCTGGGAAAGATCAGCCGAGCCCACAGCCTGTGCCGATTTGCAAAACTTCCGAAAGGAGGGTCCAGTCCTGTGCATTGCTCACTGTTAAGACCTTGATTTATGAGGGGGATCTGCATGAAATTAATCAGTTAAGTAAAGTGGGGGAGGGGCCGGCCTCCATCCGATGGGCTTGGGAAGACGCGTGTTTGTCAGTGGAAATACCCGTATTTTTCGCTCCATAATGCGCCCCGGACCATAATGCGCACCTCGTTTTTAGAGGAGGAAAACAAGAAAAAAATATTTTTTTTCCTGGTTTTCCTCCTCTAAAAGGCTGGGAGGGAAGAGAGAGAGAAGGAAGGAAAGGAAGGAAAGAAAGAAAGAAGGAAAGAAAGAAAGAAAGAAAGAAAGAAAGGGTGAGAGAGAAGGAAGGAAGGAAGGAAGGAAGGAAGGAAGGAAAGAAAGAAAGAAAGAAAGAAAGGGGGTGAGAGGGGGGGAAGGAAGGGGTGAGAGAGTGAAAGAAAGAGGGAGAAGGAAGGAAGGATGGAAGGAAGGGGTGAGAGAGAGAAAGAAAGAGAGACAAGGAAGGAAGGGGTGAAAGAAAGAGAGAGAGGAGAGAGGGAGGGAAGAAAGAGAGAAGGAAGGAAGGAAGGAAGGAAGGAAGGGGTGAGAGGGAAAGAGAGAGAGAGAGGAAGCGGCCATTCTGCCGCTGGCGGTGGCCACGGAGGAGGGGAAAGCAGCCCGATTTCGGGCTGCTTTCCCCTCCTCCATGGCCACCGCCAGCGGCAGAATGGCCGCTTCCTCTCTCTCTCTCTTCTGCCACTGGCAGTGGCGACGGAGGAAGGGGAAACAGCTCAGGGGAGCGTCAGAGGCGGGCAGCAGCAGAAGCGGCGCCCAGTGCCTTTGCTCCATAACGCGCACAGACTTTTCCCCTTCCTTTTTTGGAGGAAAAAAGTGTGCGTTATGGAGCGAAAAATACGGTATATAGGAAGGGGCCTGTCTGCTTCTCCACCCAGACCGGTGCCGTTTATTCCGATTGATAGAGGCTCCCTGGACAGAGGCTGCTCCCACAAGAACTTAAGAAGTGCTTGCTGGATAAGGCCGAAGGGGGCCCATCCAGGCCAGTGTTCAGGTGCCCCAAAGGGAGGCTCCACAACCAGGATCCTGCGGTTTCAAGCAACCGATATTCAGAACATTTACTGCCTCCGACTGTAGAGGCGTGGCATAGCCGTTGTGGCTAGTGGCTACCATCCCTGGCTACCTTACTCTCTTGTAACTGGAGGTGCTGAGGATTGACCCTGCGCAACATGGGGTCTGCCCCTGAGCAGGACTTCCCTGCGATTCGTGCTCAGTGGTGGGTCGCTGGTTCAGTCTCCACAGGAAAAGATTAGCCCCCCTCATCCTTCTTATTCACTTCAACATCCTCCTTCCAGAAAGTGGAATAAGATGGAGAGCTATGAAGTGACCTGGGACTTAGGAAACCAGGGTTACAAATACCTGCAGCCACAAAGCTCCCTGCGTGCGGCTGCCTCTCAGCCTAACCTACCTCACAGGGTTGTTGTGGGGGATTAAACGAGGGAGAAAACTAAGTATGCCGCCTTGAGCTCCTTGGAGGAAAATGTGGGGTGTGTATGCAATAAAATGCTGGCAAATTTTCACAAGGACTTTAAAAAATAATATTTCCAGCTGATGTGAAGAGCTGAACTTGAGACTGGAAATAGAAGAGACTGGAACTGACCGATTTGATCATCGCCACTTTGCCCTTTGACCTCGTGCCACAGGCCCCCCCCTTGGCACGAAACGTGGCACAAGCTGGCAGAGTTTGGTGGTTGCCCAGAGCTGTCCGTATGCCGAGATTACGCCAAGGTTTCCGGTCCTGCAGCTGGGAGCCTTTTGGTGGTTTTCCAGGCGCAGCCACAAATCTTGCCTCTTGTTCTTGCCTCCGCCATTCCTGCTGCTGTTGACTCTTTAAGCAGCTCAGCGGCAGCCAAGAACATTGGGGTTTATTTGCGCTTGGCAAATGCCCGCTTAAAATGAAAACCGAACAAGCATCTTTTTGAAGAGGGGGTGGCGGAAGGCAGAGGTGGATGCATTTGCAAAGGAATCGTTTGCAAACATCTGCTTCTTGCTGAGGATCGCTCAACCCATGCCAGACCCCCAACCCAGTGCTGTTGAGGGCCAGACCCTGCAGGCCACAGGGCTCTGGTCTGCAAAATTAGTTCTCCTCCAAGCGCCTGGGCTAAAGAGGCCTTTGCTAATGTGCCAGCCCTGGCTGTGCCTGATGGGAGCTGCGGTCCAAAACATGGAAGATGGGCTAGACAGTCAGCCTGATCTACAGTCAGCTTCAACAAGGATATTATAGAGTTGGAAACAGGCAACCCACATTATCAAGGGGATGGAGTGATGCCCCTGTGAAGGAAGGCTGCAGCATTTGGGACTTCTTAGTTTAGACAAAAGGAGAGGAAGAGGCAGCATGATAGAAGTTTATAAAATTGGCCACGGTAAAGAGAAACTGGATAGAGGTAAGTTTCTCTACCTCTCTCCTGACCGTAGAACTCGTGGACATCCAATGAAGCTGAATCTTGAAAGGACAGAGAAAAGAAAGCATTTCTTTACACAGCACATAGTTAAAAAAAACAGAGCTTTCTCTGGCAAGCTAGGTGGCTTTCTAGAATCATAGAATTGTAAATCTGAAAGGGACCCCAAGGGTCATCTAGTCCAACCCCCTGCAATGCAGGAATCTTGCCCACAACCTTCCCTGGCTGGGCTTGAACCACCAACCTTCTGGTTAACAGCCGGGTGCACTGACCCACTGGGGGACCCAAAAGTGTGCACCCAACGCAGGGTTCAAACCCACGACCCTAAGAGTCTCATGCTCTACCGACTGAGCATGGAGGAGACTCTATGCTCTGCCTCCATAGTCAGAGACAGCAATGTTTCTGAATACCAGTTTCTGGAAGGAGGACAGAGTGCTGCTGTGCTTGGGTCCTGCTTGTGGGTTTCCCATTGGGGCATCTGGTTTGAGAACAGGATCCTGAATCAGACGGACCGTTTGCCTGATCCATCAGGCTCACCTTATTTTTTTTACGTGCACAGTTCTGATCACCAGAAGGTGACTGAGACCTGTCCTGCCTGAAGATCTGTGGCAGTCATCCTCGAAGTTTGCCTGCGTAATCTCTGCTGAAATGCACAGGGTCTTGCACAAACCAGCTGTGTGCTGGGATTGGGCCCTCTGCCTACAACGAGCAACCTGATCTTTTAAATTGAGCAAAGCTAGCCAAGAGGGGCTGGGCGTGCCAAAATGAAATATACAGCGTCTTCCCTGTTCGGGCGTCTGATGAACAGTTAAGTTCCCAATAGCGAAGGATTTATAGACTTGAAAGTGCCCAGAAATGCATGCAAATCATGTTCCTTCCTTCGGCCTCCTCTCCCAGATGTCCATCAAATCCTCCAGTGGAAAGGAGAACCGCTGCATTTCCTGGCCTGGGAGGGCTGCTGCTTTCACCCAGTGAGCCAAGCAGGGCCGTCTTAAGCTTATCTGGCGCCGTGGTGCAAGGATCCCTCCTGCGCCCCCACCCCCACGTTTCCCTCTGGGTGGGCAGCAGCTGGAGGGCGGCTCCTCTGCGGAACGGAGGCTCCGGGTTGATAAGACTAGCAAGTTTGGGAGCAGCAGCCCACGAGCCCCCTGCCAAAGTAAGGGGGTCTGGAGTTGCCAAGGGGTGATATGATAGCCATGTTCAAATATATAAAAGGATGTCATATAGAGGAGGGAGAAAGGTTGTTTTCTGCTGCTCCAGAGAAGCGGACACGGAGCAATGGATTCAAACTACAAGAAAGAAGATTCCACCTAAACATTAGGAAGAACTTCCTGACAGTAAGAGCTGTTCGACAGTGGAATTTGCTGCCAAGGAGTGTGGTGGAGTCTCCTTCTTTGGAGGTCTTTAAGCAGAGGCTTGACAGCCATCTGTCAAGAATGCTTTGATGGTGTTCCTGCTTGGCAGGGGGTTGGACTGGATGGCCCTTGTGGTCTCTTCCAACTCTAGGATTCTATGATGTCTAGTGTGGCAGCACCTACACTTCGGAACTCCCTGCCTATTGAGGTGAAGCAGGCACCTTTGCTGTAATCTTTTTGGCACCTGCTGAAAACATCCTTGATTCGACAAAGCTGTCAAAGGTTGATATTAATTTTAAAACCTGTTTGAGCACTTTTTGGATGTTGCAAAGTATGGTTGTACATGTTTCTTGGTTTTCTTGTTTTAACTCTTGTAAACCACTTTGAGTTTCATTGTTGTTGTTGTTTTTTACAACCAAGCTGTGCATAGGTTTTATGAAATAAATATTAAATCAATGTTATGTATATATACATGTATTTATGTGCATAATGCTTACAGAGGGCAGGTGCTAACCTGCTTCTCTTCCCCTCCACTATGAATCACCCTCCTGTAACCTCAGGACACGGGTGGCACTGTGGGTTAAATCACAAAGCCTAGGGCTTGCCGATCAGAAGGTCGGTGGTTTGAATCCCCGCGACGGGGTGAGCTCCCGTTGCTCGGTCCCAGCTCCTGCCAACCTAGCAGTTTGAAAGCACATCAAAGTGCAAGTAGATAAATAGGTACCACTCTGGCGGGAAGGTAAACGGCGTTTCCGTGTGCTGCTCTGGTTTGCCAGAAGCGGCTTTGTCATGCTGGCCACATGACCCGGAAGCTGTACGCCGGCTCCCTCGGCCACTAAAGCGAGATGAGCGCCGCAACCCCAGAGTCGTCCGCGACTGGATCTAATGGTCAGGGGTCCCTTTACCTTTAACTTCAGGTTCAGCCCACTTGACCACCACTCTCTCCGGGATGCCATCTCACAATATTCTTCTTGCTCTCTCCTGCAGGGATCCTTTCCTCAGTACAAAATTCTTCCCTGTGGAGTAGCTCCGGGGACCCGCTTGGAGGCTTCAATCAAGCATCTTCCTGGCTTCCCATTGCAGGTGACCAAGAGGGAGGCTGTTTGGGACATCCCGGAAGTTAGTGCAGAAGCTTCAGGACCACGGACAGCTCCTCCAGAGGCGAGGCCAGTCCGTCGCTGACCCAGGATGGTCTCCCAAGTGACGCTTCTTTAATGCTCAGCCGTGTTTTCCCCGATGAGGAAGATGGTTGCCCGCAGGGTAAAGGGTAAACTGGGAGTTGCTTGCCACCCCCAGGTTGCCAGACTCTGCCGATGAAAAGGGGCACTCTGCACATTCTGTCTGTGGGCAAAGAATTTCAGCAGGGGAGCAAAAGCAGCAGAAGATGGATCAGCTTACGAGTGGATTCCCAGTCGCCAGGATGATACCCATCACGTGCTATTTCCTTGTATTCTTGGCAGGTAAGAGAGAAGCCTTTTTCCTGAGTCTCAACTTACTTACCTCTTTCTTCCGTTGAATCCAAGTGCCTCATTAATGTAATTAGGGTGATTCTGCAAATGATGGAGGACAGCAGACTGAAAAAGAAGCCTCAATATCTCCTTTTATATATCAGTTAGAGGGTGGGTGTGTTTTTCTTCTTCTAGGTCAACTGTTCCCAATTACCTAAGTACTGCAGAACTCCTGTTTTTCAAAAGCCAAGCCATTGCCCCCCCCCCATTTTTGAAAATTCTGATATCTCTGTGGTAGTTTTTGTTATGTGAATGGTGCCACAGACCCCCTGCGTGGGTTACGCAGACCCCATGGGGTCCGCAGACCACCATTTGAGAACCACTGACTTGGGGAAAGCCATTCTGAAAACAGGATGTGCTCCAAAGGAAACAGGGTTGACATGTGTCTGTGTGGCATCACTGTCTCAAACTTGTTCCTGTTGCTGGGTGGTCAGGCCCATAGAAGTCCAAAGTGGTCACCTTTGGGGCTGCAGATGCCTTCTGGACCTGCTGTTTTTGAAGCTGGGAGTTGAGGGCTAATGGAACACCGGTCCTGAGAGATCTACATTGGCTCCCAGTACGTTTCCGAGCACAATTCAAAGTGTTGGTGCTGACCTTTAAAGCTCTAAGTGGCCTCGGTCCTGTATACCTGAAGGAGCGTCTCCACCCCCATCGTTCAGCCCAGACACTGAGATCCAGCGCCGAGGGCCTTCTGGCGGTTCCCTCACTGCGAGAAGCAAAGCTACAGGGAACCAGGCAGAGGGCCTTCTCGGTAGTGGCGCCCGCCCTGTGGAACGCCCTCCCAGCAGAGGTCAAAGAGATAAACAAGTATCTGACATTCAGAAAATACCTGAAGGCAGCCCTGTTTAGGGAAGTTTTTAATCTGTAACATGTTAGTGTATTGTTTTTTAATATTTGCTGGAAGCCGCCCAGAGTGCAAGACTCATATAAATATGCTTCATCTACTATTACATCCATGAGATTTTTGCTTTGAACCGTTGAAGAATTCTACTATCTACTCACCACCAACCAATTTTATGTTGTATATTACTGAGAGTACCTTTAAGCACAGAGGTTATGTTTGAATATTATAAATAAATGTCAATAAATTAACTACGGCTTCAGAGCTAGAGAAGTGCATCCTTCTGGTCTAGAATCATAGCTCACCACAGCCCCGGCTGAGCCCTGGGAGGCCTGCTTTCAAAATTCTGTACCCTAATTTTCCACAAGCAGTTTGCAAAGCAGTTTATGAAACTGAAGCCATCATAATGTAATAAAATCAAGACCATCGAGAACAAGGGACAATTCAGTTACTTAGACTTTCAAAAGGCAGAGTCAGTCGCAAGCCATGCTCCTTGAGCTGCCAGGCCTTTGCAGCTGTTCAGTTTTTTTTTATTAGTCTGTCCCCTGAATCTGTTTTACAGTATACACCTCTTTGATTTTTCTTTAATAATATGGTGGAAAAGAAATGTTTTTTTTAAAAAAATAAATAAATAAAGGAAATTAAAAACTCTAAATATAGCTTAATCATGAAGAGCATGGAAGAAGACGTAGTTTTCGCACTCCTTCTGGGAATTTTCTCACATTGTGGCTTCACAGGTGCAAATTGTTTCGGATGCTTTGCTGCCACCTGTGCTGTTACGCAACTGGTCAGGCAGATGTCCTAGATCTCATCTCCGGATGATCCGCGTCCCCATCAGCCTTGCAGACAGACATGACTCCTCGTCTTTGCACTGAGTTTGAGCCAGTTGCTCAGCTCTTGCAAAGCTTACCATAATTCTTTTCCAAGAATGTCTAACATCGTGCACAAGTCTCTGGCCTTATGCAGTTGCTCAGCCATTGCATACCCACTTTTAAGGGCCAATGAAATTGCACTAGAATGCTCCAGGAAGTGATCGCTGTTTTTGTTATTTTTTCACTCCACCCCAGTCTCCAAGGGGCGAGAGACTCCAGGGGTCCCAGGCACTTAGAATCCTAGAGTTGGAAGAGACCCCAAGGGCCATCCAGTCCAACCCCCTGCCAAGCAGGAAACACCATCAAAGCATTCCTGACAGGTGGCTGTCAAGCCTCTGCTTAAAGACCTCCAAAGAAGGAGACTCCACCACACTCCTTGGCAGCAAATTCCACTGTCAAACAGCTCTTACTGTCAGGAAGTTCTTCCTAATGTTTAGGTGGAATCTTCTTTCTTGTAGTTTGAATCCATTGCTCCGTGTCCTCTTCTTAGGAGCAGCAGAAAACGACTTTTCTCCCTCCTCTATATGACTTACCCAGGTTCAGTTTCCTTGGAATAAAGTTCAGTGGAGACTGCGGTGCCTTTACGATGCGGCGTTTTTATTTACCCATATATACAACCTGAGCATAGAATGGAGGGACTCCCAGCATCCCAACAGATCTGGCTTCTCCATTAGTCTCAGCTTTGGATCCAGCACAGAGCAAGCAGGTCTCTGTGTCTCCAGCTTCCAGCTCATCTCACACCCCAAAACTCTGGCTCATGTTCTCCTACCTAGCAGCTAGGTGAGGGGGTGAAGAAGGACCAGCCATTTGTTACATGACACAGAGAAATGTCTTTGGTTATACCAGGGGTGGCCAACTCCCAAGAGACTGCGATCTACTTACAGAGTTGAAAACTGGCAGTGATCTACCCCCTTTTTGGGGGGTTCAGGTCAAAGTTGTTGAGCTTTTTTTAGGGAGAAGGGAAGCCCCATTTGGGGGGGGGCGCAGGGCGAAAAAAATGAGATTTTATTTTAGGGGAGCCAAAGTTGTTGAGCTTCTTTGGGGGAGCCAGTGATCTACCAGTGATCTACCACAGGCGTCCAGTGAGCTACCGGTAGATCATGATCTACCTGTTGGACGTGCCCAGGTTATACTAATCGTGGTGCTTAGCTAGACACCCAAGGCCATTGCCTAGACCAGTGATGGCTAACCTTGACACTCCAGATGTTTTGGGACTACAACTCCCATCATCCCTGGCCACTGGTCTTGTTAGCTAGGGATGATGGGAGTTGTAGTTCCAAAACATCTGGAGTGTCAAGGTTAGCCATCACTGGCCTAGACAAAGGGACTGGTTTGGCAAACCTGATCTTGTACCTCCTCCCCACACATACAGGACCCCCAAAATTTAGAAGTGAGTCAGGTCATCATTCAATCTGATACCCCAAATTCCTAACCTCATCACCATCCTAATATACTTTCAATGCCCAAATAATAATAATAATAATAATAATAATAATAATTTTTATTTGTACCCCACCCTCCCCGGCTAAGCCAGGCTCACGGCGGCTCACACCACCAAAATCACAATAAAACATGAAGCACAAAAGAAAAAACAATTAATTAGAATACAGATTAAAAGATTTAAAAAGATTTAAAAAGCCGCCTTAATGCAACAGCCCATGAATTTATAACAATAGGGGAGAATCTTATATTACAATGTTATATGATAACACAAGGGTCAGGCTGAATCGGACTCAAAGGCTAGGCGGAACAGCTCCGTCTTGCAGGCCCTGCGGAAAGCTGTCAGATCCCACAGGGCCCTGGTCTCTTGAGACAGTGCGTTCCACCAAATTGGGGCCAAAACTGAAAAGGCCCTGGCCCTGGTTGAGACCAGTCTAGCCACCTTATGGGTTGGGACCTCCAGCGTGTTATTATTTGTGGACCTTAAGGTCCTCCGCGGGGCATACCAGGAGAGGCGGTCCCGTAGGTACGAGGGTCCTAGGCCGCGTGGGGCTTTAAAGGTCAAAACCAGCACCTTAAACCTGATCCTGTACTCCACTGGGAGCCAGTGCAGCTGGTAAAGTACTGGATGAATATGATCCCGCGGCAAAGACCCCGTAAGGAGCCTCGCCGCGGTATTCTGCACCCGTTGGAGTTTCAGGGTCAGTTTCAAGGGCAGCCCTGCGTAGAGCGAGTTACAATAATCAAGCCTGGAGGTGACCATCGCATGGTCTTAGAATAAACTTCTAAGGGTGAGATAAATTCACGGAGGAGGATAGGACTATCGAGGGCTACTTAGCCAGGATGGTTCTACTCTGCTTTCACAGATGGAAGCAGCAATGCGCCTGAATCCCAGCTGGTGGAAACCGAGGAGGGGAGAGATGTTCTTGGGCATGCTGATTCCCACAGGCATCCGGTTGGCCACTGTGAGAACAGGATGCTGGGCAAGATGGGACTCTGGCCTGATTCAGCAGGGTCTTCTTATGTCAGAAGTGAGAGTTGAGTGTATTTAGCTGCAGTGGCACATCAGAGCGTACACAACTAGCTTTTACCTTGGTGATACTTCCTGCTGTGAATGACTCTTGACAAAGCCTAAGGAACATTGGAGGCCATCAATGCCAGGGATGGTTTTGGCTGTGACATGACGGGAGAATCGCTTGCTCTGAGGAGATGCGCTTTCCTAGTCAACAGCCTTTGGTGTTTGGAAGCGCTCTGACAGGATCACCGCCTGATTTGGAAAGACACAGCGAGAGGAATCAACCTCCTTCGCCCTTCCTTTTCTCCGGATTCACGTCACGTTCTCGACGACTCCATAATTCTCGCCTCCGATGCTGGGAGCGGTTCATAAGAGAAACTTTTGCAGAATCTTATGACTTCACGTCAATCTTGAAGGCTCCGTGCCAAATCCGGGCTTCCGAGTCGGCATGATGAAAGTCTGCCTGAGCTAACATTACAAAAAATCTGCAGCCTTAATTAAAGATTGCCACTTTCGAGTCCGGAGAAAGATTGGCAGCACAATTTTGATACACTGCGGAGCCACGGAAACCGCAACGCAAATTAGAGGAGCACATACATTATGAGTCAAATTAGGATGAAGAAAGAGAAGCGGGGTGGGAGTGGGGGAATTGAACTTGCAGCTTCACAGCACCAGAAGTTGCCGTTTGGGGTGTCTTTTTTGAAATGCCAAATTGGGCCACACTTGCATGAGCTCATCATGATTCCACACTTTGTGAATTGCAGCTGGATGTGTAACATAAAATGAATAAAGCAGCTCTGTTGCCAAACACTGTTTGGGTGCAGGTAGACAGCATGGATAGGGGACCCGGGTGGCGCTGTGGGTTAAACCACAGAGCCTAGGGCTTGCCGATCGGAAGGTCGGCGGTTCGAATCCCCGCGACGGGGTGAGCTCCCGTTGCTCGGTCCCTGCTCCTGCCAACCTAGCAGTTCGAAAGCACGTCAAAGTGCAAGTAGATAAATAGGTACCACTCCGGCGGGAAGGTAAACGGCATTGGGTCCGAGAACTGTGGCTGGCAAGATCACCGCTCTTGGGACATTTCTGGCAGCCAAGGTTGCGCCATCTTTCTCTCCTGACACCAAACTCCCTGCTCCCGAAGACAGATCCGCTCACGGAGATGAAGCCAAATTTGCTCGTCAAGCGGCGCTAATGAAAAGAAATGGAGATGGCCTCACCATCGGCTCATTTGAGTCCTTAAGGCCATCAATCCGTCAGTGTAGTCTAGCATGGCTGTGAGGGGCAGAATGGATGGGAGCTGCCTGTTTGTTTTGTGAAATATTCCACCCCTTGACCCCTTTTGTGTGTGAGATGCCTTGTTCCTTCTGCAGCCTTCTGCCCGTTTTCTTAGGCAAAGCCAGTTTCTTTCTTCCCATCTTGAAGAACTGAGGGAGAGTTTGAATGGAAGGAAATCAGATATGTAAGGTATCCACAAAACAGTCCAAATCAAGAGAGAGGAGGAGGATTTATGTGTATCGCACCTGACAAGTGCATAGAGGGCGTCAGCCTCATGACAAGCAAGGGGCAGACAGGTCCCTGCCCCAAGGAGAATACAGTCCACGTGAGGACCATGGGAGTGAGCAGGCAAGGAGGCAACAAGAAGCAGGAGAGGGAGGAACAGTCAAGGGAGGGGGTGAACATCACAGAGAGGTGTGAAGGTTAGGGGAGGGACAGGTATCAATGAGGTGGAAATCAGCAAATAAAACCACACAAATCTGAGCCATCATCTCTGGCAGTTCCTTCACCGCGAGAAGCGAAGTTACAGGGAACCAGGCAGAGGGCCTTCTCGGTAGTGGCACCTGCCCTGTGGAACGCCCTCCCACCAGATGTCAAAGAGAAAAACAACTACCAGACTTTTAGAAGACATCTGAAGACAGCCCTGTTTAGGGAAGCTTTTAATGTTTGATGGATTATTGTATTTTAATATTTTGTTGGAAGCCACCCAGAGTGGCTGGGGAAGCCCAGCCAGATGGGCGGGGTATAAATAATAAATTATTATTATTATTATTATTATTATTATTATTATTATTATTGCCTGCTGAATCAGGCCAATGGCCCATCTAGACTAGAATCCTTTTCTCACAGTGAGGGGCTTTCTTTATATCTGTCCTGAATCTTCTACCATTCAGCATCATTGGTCTCCACAAGTTTCATTGTTATGAGAAAGGGAGATGATGGCATGGGTGGCTCCATAGGCCTGACTCAGCCATGAGGATCTGGTGCAGTGCTGGGTGCTCTACCTAATGAATAATAATAATAATAATAATAATAATAATAATAAATTTCTTATTTATACCTTGCCCATCTGGCTGGGTTTCCCCAGCCACTCTGGCCGGCACCCAACCGAATATTAAAAACACCATACAGCATTAAACGTTAAAAACTTCCCTAAACAGGGCTGCCTTCAGATGTCGTTTAAAAGTAAGATAGTTGTTTATTGCCTTGACATCTGATGGGAGGGTGTTCCACAAGGCAGGAGCCACTACCGAGAAGGCCCTCTGCCTGGTTCCCTGTAGCTTTGCTTCTCATAGTGAGGGAACCGCCAGAAGGCCGTCAGCGCTGGACCTCAGTGTCCAGGCTGAAGGATGGGGGTGGAGATGCTCCTTCAGGTATACAGGACCGAGGCCGTTTAGGGCTTTAAAGGTCAGCACCAACACTTTGAACAGGCTCCTAACTCCTTGGCTGAAAAGGGAGAGAGGGTCCCATTAATCTTATGAGGACCTTGGCTGTCACAGGGCAAGCCAGTGTCAGTAAGTCACACAGTTCAAAGCTATAGTTTACTATTAGGGAAACATGAGCTTCACAGACAGAGTTACAGGCCTAATGAGCTCAGCAGCTCTGGCCCTGTAGATCTTACTCTACAGTTGCCGAGACTAAAAGCCTCCCCACCGCCATCAAAGTTGTCTCCTCTCCAGGGCTTCTGGCAAGAAATCGGAGACTGTGCCTGCGTGCAGCCTGCCTTTGCTCTGTTCGTTTCACCCCTCTTCTGGTTCTGGGAGACAGGAGGGAGGGGAGCTTGTCGCAGCAGGAAGAGGAGACCCCCGTGACTCTTCACCAGCCTGACTCATCTCTATTTCTCGACCTCTCTCCTCCCCTGCCTCAGCTTCTGCCTCTGATTCTGGACTTCTCTCTGCCACAGATGCTCCCAGCTCACTAAGCCCTCTTACCCCTTCAGCGTCCCACATCTCCTCTCCCCAGTTTTCTCCCTCTGACCGCTCATCATTGCCCCAGGCTCTCAGCCTTTCCCCCTTTTGTTCCCCAACTGGTTCCTCCCACCATTCCTCTGCCAGTCCGTGGAATTGGCATTCTGCACCCCAGGAGAAGTTTCTCCTGCAGTGAAAAGCAGGAATAAGCAAAGGCCCATGAAGCTCATGGCCTTGAAGAGCGGGAAGCAGGTAAACCTCATTAGCTAAAGAGGTTAGTTGTACTTCGGCCCGGGACTTCTGGTCCCCAGGGGGTTTCTATTGTGGAGTTGGCCTCTCGCTGCCTCTGCTGCAGGCGCATTAGTCTGACGCTCCTGTGAGCATGTCTTATTTCATCTTGCATTGCCAGGCGATTTGGCCATCTCTAGGCTCCATGCAGCAGGATTCTCCCCGCGCCTGCCAGTTTACTCCCCAGGTGCCTGCATCGCCACAAATTCTTACAACTTTCCCGTGCTTTGGGCATTCCCTGGATATCTGCCAGACTTTCAGCACTGGAGAGCTGGTGGGACGTGCAGGAGTCAAGACTGTGCTGCAGGAGCCTGGAGAGACCCCGGTTCGAATCTTGCCACAGAAATAAGCTCCCTAACTGATCTTAGGGAAGGCATGCTCCCTCTGCCTGGCCCTTTCTCTTAGCCTCAGTCTTCACATCTGCAGTATGGGGATGGTAATGCCAGCTGGGACGCGGGTGGCGCTGTGGGTGAAACCACTGAGCCTAGGGCTTGCCGATCAAGCGGTTCGAATCCCCGTGATGGGGTGAGCTCCCGCTGCTCAGTCCCAGCTCCTGCCAACCTAGCAGTTCGAAAGCACGTCAAAGTGCAAGTAGATAAATAGGTACCGCTCCAGCGGGAAGGTAAACGGCGTTTCCGTGCACTGCTCTGGTTCGCCAGAAGCGGCTTTGTCATGCTGGCCACATGACCCAGAAGCTGTACACCAGCTCCCTCGGCCAATAAAGCGAGATGAGCACCGCAACCCCAGAGTCGGTCACGACTGGACCTAATGGTCAGGGGTCCCTTTAGCTTTACCCTTTTAATGCCAGCTTACATTTACATGGTTTCTGTAAAGGTTTTTGAGATGGGATGTGTGTGAAGTGCTTTGAACTTCCTAAAGAAAGGTGGGGGGGTTAATTCTGGGCATCAGGTTATAGTTGAAGTTTGATGTCCGTCCTGAACTGTTGACATGCAATTAATAACTGGGGGTCATTTGATAACTGACCTGCATTCAAGGCTGGCTCTTGCCAACTCATAACATTTGGTTTCCATTTCAGCCTCCGTCCAAGGCCGGACGCAAACCCAGGCCGAGGAGAGACTCTTCAAGCACCTTTTCAATGCATACAACAAGTGGTCCCGGCCAGTCCCCAATACCTCCGATGTCGTTATTGTCAGGTTCGGGCTGTCCATTGCTCAGCTGATTGACGTGGTATGTGTCCCAAGCTGTGTCTGTTCACTCACCTCGCTGCTCTTTGCAAAAAAGGAAAAAGAAAGAAAGAAGAAAATGCAGCTTCCCCTTTAGTGATATTGGAAGAGGCAATGTGAAAATGGTGTGTGGGTGGGAGAGGGGGGAAAAAGACCTACCCATTCAGAGTGAGGGTAGGAAAACCCTCACTCTGAACTGGCTTCATGATGGCATGCAGCCCAATCTGATGTATGTGTTACCGTATATTTTTTTTCTAGATGACTATGCACTTTGCTGCATAAAAATGTTATGTGTTGGGGTAGATATGTATTGACAGGAAACAGACAGAGAGAGGTTGCCCTTCAGATGGAAAGCAAGGCCAGTTTGAAGCGATAACCTTGTTCTCCGATATCAAGAAGCAGGCCGTAGAGCTCCTCACTCTGGTTTAAGAGGAGTACATGTGTGAACACAAACATAGGGAGTTGCCTTCTACCAAATCAGACCCTTGGCCCCTCTATTCCAGTATCGACTATGTATTCACTGGTCTTCCACTTGTTCTGAAATGTTTTTGCTAGTCTTCCTTGGAGATCCTGAGGGCAGAACCTTCGTCCTTCTGCATCCAAAGCAGTTGTTCTGCCCATAGCTGTCAACCCTTCCTTTTTTTTGCGAGAAACTCCCTTATTCCAATGCCGTTTCCCGCTGCTATCCCGGATTGTTGATATCCCTTAAATTTCCTGGATTTCAAAGGAAGCAGCTCCTCTCCCTCCCTGCCGGCCAGGGAGGCTCCTCAGCTGCGTTGCTCGGCTGCCAATAAGGAGTCTGAGACCGACTGGGGGCGGAGCTTGCATGCCTTGTGCAGCCAGACCCTCATGCCCAACCAGACAGACAGCCTGCCTGCCGTCTATGCGCTCGCTCTTTCGCTCACCCGTTCGCGCGCAGCCTCTGGAGCGCAGAGTGGAGAGGCTACTTGGTGCCATTGCACCGCCCTCGCGGCATCCCTTATTTTCAAATCCAAAAGTTTGGAAAAATCCCTTATTTTCAAATCCGAAAGTTGACAGCTATGGTTCTGCCACTGAGCTTCGGCTGAGCATAGGGTCCCCATACCATTGTAATATCAGATCTCCCTCTTTTCAGGCCTGGATGCAGTGAGGGCAGAGGACTCTGGTCTCAGATGACCTCTTTAATTAGCATTCTGCTGGATTTCTTTGTGGGGAGGTTACATAATGTGGCCTGGAGCAACGGTCGTCCCCCACACACCTTCAGGTGCATTCCCCCATAATTTCCCTTGCTGCAGAAAAGGCCTTTTTGCCTTTTGCCTTTTGCGACTGGACCTAACGGTCAGGGGTCCCTTTACCTTTACGTTTACCTTGGTGCACAGGTGCCAAATCCACTTCAATGTTGCAACCGGAATTGGCTGGTTTGTGATTTACAGTGATACCTTGGTTCTCAAACTTAATCCGTTCCGGAAGTCCGTTCCAAAACCAAAGCGTTCCAAAACCAAGGCGCGCTTTCCCATAGAAAGTAATGCAGAACGGATTAATCCGTTCCAGACTTCTAAAAACAAGCCCTCAAACAGCAATTTAAAATGGATTTTACTATCTGATGAGACCATTGATCCATAAAATGAAAGCAATAATCAGTGCACTATACTATAAAATAAATAAGACAGTATTATAGGTGATAAAAATAAAAATTAAATATTTTCCTTCCCTGCACTGATGATAGTCATTGTTTGGATGGGGGGCTTTTATCCATTTCCACTGTCACAAAGTCAATCAGTCAGTAGCTGAACTGGGGTCCACACAGTCACAAAAACAAATGAACTGAAAAAGCCTCAAAAACAAAAATGCAAAATAAATAGCAAAAACAAAAGCGCCAAACTTAATCCGTTCCGGAAGCCCGTTTGACTTCTGAAATGTTTGAAAACCAAGGCCCAGCTTCTGATTGGTGCAGGAGCCCCAGAAACAATAGCCGACAGCCATGTTGGATGTTCAGCTTCCGAAAAACGTTCAGAAACCGGAACACTTACTTCCGGGTTTTCGCCGTTTGGGAACCAAGGCGTTTGAGAACCAAGGTACCACTGTAATCCCATCCACAAAATAGAGACAACAGCTTCTGTTTGCACCTTTGCGTTTCATTCAAACAACCTCTCTCTCTCTCTCTCTCTCTCTCTCTCTCTCTCTCATTTTCTGCAACTCTAGGATGAGAAGAATCAAATGATGACCACCAACGTTTGGCTCAAGCAGGTAAAGGGGGATGGGAGCTGGAGGCAGGGAGCGCAACGCAAACTCTAGCAAAGTTTTGGGGGTGTAGAGACGGAAGGCACCCAAGGGCCCTCTTCTCCAACCCTTTACAATGCAGGAGTAAAGATATACATGTATTTCTCTGTGTATAAGATGATGATGATGATAATAATAATAATAATAATAATTAATTTATTATTTGTACCCCGCCCATCTGGCCGGGTCTCCCCAGCCACTCTGGGCGGCTTCCAGCAAACATTAAAATACATTAACACATCACAGATTAAAAACGTCCCTGAACAGGGCTGCCTTCAGGTGTTTTCTAAATGTCATGTAATTGTTGATCCTTTTAACCTCTGATGGGAGGGCGTTCCACAGGGCGGGCGCCACCACCGAGAAGGCCCTCTGCCTGGTTCCCTGTAGCTTTGCTTCTCGTAGTGAGGGAACCGCCAGAAGGCCCTCGGCGCTGGACCTCAGTGTCCGGGCTGAACGGTGGGGGTGGAGACGCTCCTTCAGGTATACAGGACCGAGGCCGTTGATGCTTTTTGCTTTAAAAAATTAGGCAAAAATTGGGTGTCGTCTTATACACGGATAGTGAATGCAGAGGGGGGGGTGTGATTAATGGCAGCGGCAAGCAGGAGATTGGCAGGGGCGATTGGGCGGGTGATTGGTGGCTGCGGCAAGGTCTGCTGGTAATTGGCTGTGGCTGTGGCAATTGGGCAGGTGACTGGCAGCTGTGGCGAGGCGGGCAGGCGATTGGCGGCTGCAGCAAGTGGGCGGGTGTGCTGTTGGTGGTGGCAAGTGGGCAGATAATTGGTGGCTGTGGCGAGGTGTGCGATCGGCAGTGGCTGTGGCAAGTGATTGGCAGTGGCGGGCAGGCGGGTGAACGATTAGTGGAAGTGCCCCCCCCAAAAAAAGCTAAACAACTTAATTTCTTAATTTTGGGTTTTAAAAAATAAGGGTCGTCTTATACATGGAAAAATACGGTACTCTAACACTGAGCCCAACACAGGGTTTACTTTTTGCCAGGTCTTATTCAAGGGTCTCACAATGCAACTTGGTGTCTAATAAGGAACTGGAAGCAAGCCTTGTAGGTAAAGCATGAGACTCTTCATCGCAGGGTTGTGGGTTCGAGTCCGCCGTTGAGCAAAAGATGCCTGCAGTCTTGGAGACTGGACTAAATGACCCTTGTTGTCCCTGCGAACTCTACAGTTCTACAATTCTACGATTAATTTCAGCCTTGTAGAGATAGTCCCCTAGACCCCCCCATGCCTTGAAGCTTCCAGCCATGGCCTGGGGGGTCTTAAGCTAAGAGCTGTTGCCTCTTATGAAGGTTGGCATTAAGGCTGCAAGACTGAATTCAAAAGGACTTTCTTCTGAGTAGACATAGCTAGGCGTTGCAGCATTAGTCCACTAAAACAGTGTTAATTAATTTATTTTTTTAATGATTAAGAAAGTTAATAATTGGAAAGAAGATAAAGTTCTTACCAGAGAAGAATGGCAGACCAAGTTGATGGATTATGCCGAAATGGCTAAAATGACTGGAAGAATCGGAAATCAGGAAGACCAAAATTTTAATAAGGAATGGGGGGAATTTATAACCTATTATCATAAAAGATGCAGGAGGAAATTATTAACAATAGGACCCACAAAGGGGAGGAGGGAAGTCCAAGAGATTCTTTGGAATCTTGTTTCTATGTTGTACATTTGATAGGTGACTGCAAAGTTTTAATCTAAAAAAGCCCATGCAATTCTGGGCTGCATCAATAGGAGTCTAGCATCTAGATCAAGGGAAGTAATAGTACCACTGTATTCCGCTCTGGTCAGACCTCACCTGGAATACTGTGTCCAGTTCTGGGCACCGCAGTTCAAGAAGGATACTGACAAGCTGGAACGTGTCCAGAAGAGGGCAACCAAAATGGTCAAAGGCCTGGAAACGATGCCTTATGAGGAACGGCTTAGGGAGCTGGGTATGTTTAGCCTGGAGAAGAGAAGGTTAAGGGGTGATATGATAGCCATGTTCAAATATATAAAAGGATGTCATATAGAGGAGGGAGAAAGGTTGTTTTCTGCTGCTCCTGAGAAGCGGACACGGAGCAATGGATTCAAACTACAAGAAAGAAGATTCCACCTAAACATTAGGAAGAACTTCCTGACAGTAAGAGCTGTTCGACAGTGGGATTTGCTGCCAAGGAGTGTGGTGGAGTCTCCTTCTTTGGAGGTCTTTAAGCAGAGGCTTGACAGCCACCTGTCAGGAATGCTTTGATGGTGTTTCCTGCTTGGCAGGGGGTTGGACTGGATGGCCCTTGTGGTCTCTTCCAACTCTATGATTCTATGATTCTATGATTCTAATCTGAAAAACCAAAAAAAAAATGTATCAAAAAAAGAGAGAAAGTTGATAAATGTGTGCTTCTATGTGAAGAATATGCACATCTTGGAAGTGAATAATGAGCCCAGGATCGTTTCCTTGCCACCAGGAATGGAATGACTACAAGCTGCAGTGGAACCCGGTGGATTTTGACAACGTCACTTCCATCCGAGCGCCTTCCGAGATGATCTGGATCCCAGACATTGTGCTGTATAACAAGTAGGTGCTTTGGCCAACAGGGAAAGGGGAAGCAGCTCATTGATTTAACAACGCCCCTTGAAAATATGCCACGGGAAGTCCTTGCCCATGCAGCACATCGCTAAACTATGGAACTCACTGCCACAGGAGTTAGTGGTGGCCGTAAACCCAGGTGGCTTTAAAAGAGGAAGAGACAAATTTATGGAGGAGGAGGAGAGGGCTATGGATAGCTATTGGAGGGAGAAATGCTTCTGAAGACCAGTTTCTGGAAACCACAGGAGTGGGAAAGTGCTCCCATGCTCTAATCCAGCTTGCGGGTTTCCCCATAATGGGCATCTGGACTAGATGAGCCAATGTTCTTAAGCGTTTGCGCAGGGGGATTAATCTGAGAAAGGCCTCAGCAGCTGTAGCTCGACACCAGTCAAGCGCATGAGAAAAGCCCTGCTAGATCAGGCAATGGCCCCTCTATATAATAATAATAATAATAATAATAATAATAATTAATAAATTTATTATTTGTACCCCGCCCATCTGGCCAAGTTTCCCCAGCCACTCTGGGCAGCTTCCAATCAAATATTAAAACAATACAGCATTAAATATTAAAAACGTCCCTAAACAGGGCGGCCTTCAGATGTCTTTTAAAAATAGGATAGCTGCTTATTTCCTTGACATCTGCTGGAAGGGCGTTCCACAGGGCGGGCGCCACCACCGAGAAGGCCCTCTGCCTGGTTCCCTGTAACCTCGCTTCTCGCAATGAGGGAACCGCCAGAAGGCCCTCAGCGCTGGATCTCAGTGTCCGGGCTGAACGATGGGGGTGGAGATGCTCCTTCAGGTATACAAGACCGAGACCATTCTAGCCTCGCGATTTCTAGCTTCTAGTCTCGCACTGGCCACACAGATGCCATAAAGGGAAGCCTGCAAGCTGGACCCAACACTGTGGGAATGCTCAGGGAGGCAGGAGAGGATATATTGTTTAATTATATCCTTTCCAACTTGTGTTAGCAAGTTCTACAATTTAGCAGAGTAACATTCCCCCTTTTTAAACTTGCACAGCGGATAGCGTTTGCCAGGCTTGTATAAGCCTCTAAAATAAGTTTCCTTGTTAACTCCCCTTTAGTCCCTCCATAAAAGAAATAGACACAACACAGTCTTCTATAATAGTATATAAAGAGTTTACTCACTCACATTCTGTTCACAGATGGATCCCAGAAGGCAGACTTAAGTTACAAAAGTAATATACCTGGAATCTATCCCATAAAGAGATAGTCAAGCATCTTAGGCTAAGCAGATGTTGCTTCTTCGATGAATGTAGTTAGAGAGCGAGAAAGAGAGAGAGAGAGAGAGAGAGAGAGAGAGAGAGAGATGACTGCCCTGCCCTGTGCTTTTGTCGTTACCTGCATAAGGAAGGTCACACCCACCTCTGGTCACATTTAGAGGAATCCTGTCCCAGCTCAGAAGGAAACAGGAAGTTTACCTGCCGACTGGACAAACATTCCTCTCCGTGTGTAAACATGTTCACTCTAGGAATGTTATACTTGACTGTGTTTTACATCCCACAAACGCAAGAGCATTGTGCACACTTCAGCATTGGCCTTAGTGAGGTTTGGAGAACATGTGGCACACACAGCTCTGACAGCGGTGGACCTTGGTCATATGCCGTCCTGTGTGAGGCCGTTTCATGCCTTTCCCACCAGCCCTCGCACTGTCAGCTTAAGCCAGACTTTGGAAAGGAGGCGGAAGGCTCTGGCAGGGCACTAGAGCCCTCCGACCTCCTTCCAAAAGCTAGGCAAGCACTGTGGTCTAAACCACCGAGCCTCTTGGGCTTGCCGATCAGAAGGTCAGGGGTTCAAATCCCCACGACGGGGTGAGCTCCCGTTGCTCTGTCCCAGTTCCTGCCAACCTAGCAGTTCGAAAGCACGCTAGTGCAAGTAGATAAATAGGTACCTCTGTGGTGGAAAGGTAAACGGTGTTTCCATGCGCTCTGGCTTATGTCACGGTGTTCCGTTGCGCCAGAAGTGGTTTAGTCCTGCTGGCCACATGACCCAGAAAAGCTGTCTGTGGACAAACGCCGGCTCCCTCGGCCTGAAAGCGAGATGAGCAACGCAACCCCAGAGTCTCCTTTGACTGAACTTAACCGTCCAGGGGTCCTTTAGCTTTTACCTTAAGTGCATACTAGGCTCTGATAAGTCGCACTCCTCAGCTCTGTGCCCAGTGCAACCCACAACTCGCATTGCCCTAAATCTGCCTCTTCAATTACTTACAAATGCACACACCCCAAGAATCTGTCGCCAGATGCCTCACTCTGCAATTTTTCATTTTGCTTGGGTTGAAAATGGCACATACCACCTCAATTCAGAGTGCAGTGGAGGGTGTGGCTTTCGGGGTGTGTGTGGCAACTCCACTTTTTAAAAATGTGCAAGAAATGCAGTATCCTCTGTTGAAGGGCAGCCTTGTGGGGAGATGCTCACTCTGTGCACATGGAAGAAGTACCTGCTATTACGACTTCTTGTGCAAACAGTGTCCCAATAAGGGCTTCGTTCCATCGGCTGGTGTTATGCTGCCCTCCAGTGGTACTTATGAAAATATTTCAGGCCAAAGGGGACTTCTCAATCTCTCTTCTGTCCTCCGCAGCGGAAGACCCAAAGGAAACCACGTCAAAAGTCCCAGCAAAGGCCAGCTAAATAAACAGCACCCTCCATATCTACTAGGCTAGCCATCACTTTAGCAAAGAAGCAAGTGAGGTTAATCGCTGGGTGTCTGGTTGCCAATAATAACAATAGCAGCATTTTATTACTTATACCCCACCCATCTGGCTGGGGTTCCCCAGCCACTCTGGGCAGCTTCCAGCACATATAAAAACATAATAAAACATCAAACATTAAAAACCTCCTGATACAGGGCTTCCTTCAGATGCCTTCTAAAGTTGTGTAATTCTTTATTTCCTTGACATCTGATGGGAGGGCGTTCCCCAGGGCGGGTGCCACTACTGAGAAGGCCCTCTGCCTGGTTCCCTGTAACGTTAAAGGTCAGCACCAACACTTTGAATTGTGCTCAGAAACATACTGGGAGCCAGTGAAGATACTTTAGGACCGGTGTTATAGGGTCCCGGCGGCCGCTCCCCGGCCCCAGTCTAGCTGCCACATTGAAGTATAAGCCAAGAAAGGATAGGAAGAATGAAAGAAAGAAATGTGGAGCAGAATAAGTATTGTATATAAGGCAGCAGGGAATTGATTGTGGGGGGGGGGATCATGATTTTAAGAAGCAGAATTGCTTAGAAAAGTTTATAAATCGGATTTTGTGTTAAGTTTATAAAACCAATCACAATCATATGTTAGAAATAATAGATTTCCCACCCCCATAACCCTTCTCTCTGTGGGATGTAACATAAGCAGTCAAGTACATTTCCTGTTTCCTAGAGTGGGAATGTTGCTCCAGCCAGGAGGACTTCCTGTCACATCTGGTCTGGAGCATCCCCCCCCCCCCCGTGTGACCAGGTAGAAGGGTGTGACCCTAGGAGACCCTATAAAAGGGCTGGTCATGCAGCCATTCCCCCCCCCTCTTCGATTTATTCCATCTTGATGTATTTTGCTGTCTGCTGGCTCTCAGCCAGCAGCACATGGGCTCATTTTCCTACATGGGATGAACCCACCCCCTTTTCTGTAACTACAAGCTAATGCCTGCCTTCAGGGAACCTACTGTGGACTGAATGTGAGTTATTACTTTTAAAAGAAGACTGTTGAGTCTTTATTCTTTTTAAGAGGGATTAAAGGGGGATTTACCAGGATCAAACCCAATCTGGACATGCCAGATTGGATTGCTTAAGTAAAGAGATTCAAACGAATCTATCAACTAGCTTCCTGCAATATACTGGAGAATGTACTATGCTACTGACTCACTAGCGTGAGTGAGGTGTTATTGATAATCCAGGTAGACCAGAGCAACTGGCATGCCCTCCCAGTTAGCTCACTCAGTAACACCTAACAACTGGCGTTTGAGTTTCAGTCCCTGGAGCAGCAGAAATCATGGGCCTAGTCTTCAGACAGCTAGGCACACCTTCAGATTTCTTTACGTAGCAGAAGTTGGCATAACAGAGGCTTGTATGAACGTTTTAAACAAGCATCTTTATTAAACAAAACAGCAGGACAAAACCTGAGGTAAAGGATTAGACGTTATCATCATCAGAAGTACACACAGTGGCAGTTAACTCCAACTGAACAGCCCAAGTCACATGTCCAACCCCTTAAGGTGGAATGGAAGAATTACAACAACCTCCCCCTTTCCATGTAACATTAAGCACTGGTTTTACTAACCAACTGTAGCTTTTGCATATACACATGCAGTTGTTGTTTGTTAACAACTTTAGACAACAGATCTGCAGGAATCTCGTTACCTGCCATATATGACACCTGAATAATTCCTTTCTTTATGCATTCCCTTGCACGGTGTAACTGGAACTAACTCCCAGGTCTTGTTTCTTTCCAAGGAACTAAGTTCATCATTTATAGCCTTTAACCATGGCTCAGCGTCCTTTGAGGACAGTTCTCGAATTTCTTTAAAACTTGAAGGTTCCCACACCTTCATTGAGCTACCAACGACAGCAGTAGCTGTGCTGGCAAACTCATCATCAAACCTTTTGGGTGGTTTGCCCTTCGTGGCCCTTTGTGATTTGCGTATCAGACGTGAGTCTTTAATGCTCATCTCCTCCTTGTTTGGAGAAATGCGGCCATGATGAACTGTGGTTCATCCAATTCAGTTTCAGACCCATCAGATGGTCTGAGTGAAGTTTTATCGCTCTGGTATTTTATTGTTTCGCTGTCGCTGACAGCAGCATCAGCACCTCCCACTGAATCGGAATCCGAACTCTGATCATCATCCTTAGCTTCCTCTGCTTCCTCAGCTTCAGGATGACTTTGGAAAATCCCCACATTTTCACCCCATTTTGCACAATACTCCACACTTTTGGTGAACCTTATTGTCTTTGTGTCGGGCATGTATACTCTGTATGCACCTTTCTCATATCCTACAAAAATCCCAAGTACACCACGCTTCCCGAGCTTGCTGCTCTGTGGAGTATGTACCCACATGTCAGAACCAAGATTCTCATGTATTTGACATAAGGCTTCTTGCCAAACATCTTTTCATAAGGGGTGCAACCTATGGATGTAGATAATCTCCTATTGTAAGTATGCACAAAATGATTCAAACTCTCCCCCCAATAAGATTCAGGTAGATTGGCATCACTTAACTGAGTTTTTAAACCTTGTAGCAATGTCTGGTTTGCTCTTTCACAAAGTCCATTCTCCCATGGAGATCGTGGACAAGCGAGGTCATGCTGGATTCCCTTCTCAGTTAGAAAAGCCTCAAATTGCTGAGAAGTGAATTCTCCACCACGGTCAGTGAAAAGACATTGTAGTTGCTTTCCACGGGCATTTTTCAACCAGGCATAGAATTCTTTGAACTTAGAAAATGCATCTGATTTTTGCTTAAGCAAATACACATGAATGTATCTGGAAAAAGCATCAATCAATACCATGAAATATTTAGCTCCACCAAGAGAGGGCGCCAATGGACCAACAAGGTCAGCATGGACAATCTGGTAGGGTTTTGAAACTTGTCTGCCAGATACCTTACCCTTTGAAGCCACCCTCACCTTGTGCTCTGCACATGACTTGCACTTCATGTAGAACTTGCATGGTTTAATGGTTAAACCATTAACTACTTCTGGCATTTTGGTTAGCATCTGCCAGGACATATGACCAAACCTCCTGTGGTGTGAATGAATACAATCTGCATGGAGAACTTTGTTAGTTTTCACCATACAACAAGAATCATTACTCTGCACATTTACACCAATATCATCATAAGCAATCTGAAATAAACTGTTCACGTAGTCAGCACGTAAGAGTTCCTCATCGTCCTTGCTGATGATGCAGATGCCCTTTGAAAGAAAACATCAAAGTTCTTCTCTGTGAGCTGGGGAACACTCAGCAGGTTCTCAGCTGACTCTGGAACAAAAGAACTTTGTTAATAGTGGAATTCAAACTTTTAAGCTCAATCACTCCTTCGCCTGCAATCTGGATCGAAGTCCCATCAGCCTGATGAATCTGGCCCTCCTGTGACTTGAAGGAAATAAACAAATGTTTATCTTTGCAAATGTGCCGTGTGGCTGCAGAGTCCACAATAAATCTTCCTTTAGCCTTTGTTGAAGTCGCATGTGCAACAAAAACCTTGTTTTGCACATTCTTTGACTTTTGGCCCCCTTTCTTCTTGCCATCTGTAGACATTTGCTTTTGGTCTGCCTTTTGTCTTGGGAAAATTTCGTTGGATATGGCCTGGGTTTCCACATTTCCAACATTTGACAGCTGATAATGCTTTAGCTCCCCCTGTTGGCTGCAACACTGTCCCAAAAGATGTTGATGCCTGCTCCCCCTGAAGTAGACAATCGGGAGTTGTAGCATTCCTTCGATCATATTCATTTTGCAGAACTGCCATGACTTTGGAAGCAGTTAATTCTTGTGCTGGAAGAGTTGCCAGCTGGCTGGCTATTGCACTGTAACTAACATCCAAAGAATCCAGAATTAAAACAGAAAATAAATTTTCAGGCACATTGAAACCTCGGTAGACCAATTCCTGTCTCAGTCTTAATAATTCTAAAACATGGTCTCTCAAATTCCCTCCAGGCTCAAGTTTCTTTGTGTGCAACTTTCTGAAATATAGAAGAACAGATCCTGCTTCTTGTCTCAAATGTGTGTCTCTCAATGCATTCCACATTTGACTGGCATTGACTTTTCCATTCAGTGTGATAAGCTCCTCTGGAGACACTGATAGCACTATAATTCCATGGCCTTGGAGTCAGCATTAGACCATGCTTCTGTGAGAGGATTAGGTGGGGCTTCTATCACAGTGTGCCACACTGCAGCCCGTCTCAATTGAGCCTCACAATAGACTGACCAGGTCTGATAGTTTTGTCCATTCAAACGCAGACAGGGGCCTCCCCCCATTGCAGTTTCAGAAAGATCCATTCCTGCTCTTTCACCTCAGCTCAGCTCAGTTCCTGGCTGAACACAGCTCTTTACAGCTTTACAAGCAGGTGTGCGGCCTGCTTCACTTCACTCAAAAATATTTTACCTCAGACTTTAAAAGCCTCTTGCAGTAGGCCGGGGTTATGCTTGCTTCACTTCTCCATATACCTCTGTGTAAGCGCCGTGGATCTGGGCCCCATAACCTTATGTTATTGATAATCCAGGTAGACCAGAGCAACTGGCATGCCCTCCCAGTTAGCTCACTCAGTAACACCTAACAACTGGCGTTTGAGTTTCAGTCCCTGGAGCAGCAGAAATCATGGGCCTAGTCTTCAGACAGCTAGGCACACCTTCAGATTTCTTTACATAGCAGAAGTTGGCATAACAGAGGCTTGTATGAACGTTTTAAACAAGCATCTTTATTAAACAAAACAGCAGGACAAAACCTGAGGTAAAAGATTAGGCGTTATCATCATCAGAAGTACACACAGTGGCAGTTAACTCCAACTGAACAGCCCAAGTCACATGTCCAACCCTTAAGGTGGAATGGAAGAATTACAACATGAGGAAGGATAATATTTAATCAATATATTTCTCCTACTATCCGCAACCATCCCACACTCTCCTCTCCATTGCTCCTTCAGTGCCGACGGGGAGTTTGCCGTGACGCACATGACGAAGGCGCACCTCTTCTCCAACGGAAGCGTGAAGTGGACCCCTCCGGCCATCTACAAGAGCTCCTGCAGCATCGACGTCACCTTCTTCCCCTTCGACCAGCAGAACTGCAAGATGAAGTTCGGCTCGTGGACGTACGACAAAGCCAAGATTGACCTGGAGAGCATGGAGCGGCAGGTGGACCTCAAGGACTACTGGGAGAGCGGCGAGTGGGCCATCATCCACGCCGTGGGCACCTACAACACCAAGAAGTACGACTGCTGCACCGAGATCTACCCCGACATCACGTACAGCTTCGTCATCCGGCGCCTGCCCCTCTTCTACACCATCAACCTCATCATCCCCTGCCTCCTCATTTCTTGCTTGACCGTCCTGGTCTTCTACCTGCCCTCCGACTGTGGGGAGAAGATCACCCTCTGCATCTCCGTCCTCCTGTCCCTCACCGTCTTCCTCCTCCTGATCACCGAGATCATCCCGTCCACCTCCCTGGTCATCCCTCTGATCGGAGAGTACCTCCTCTTCACCATGATCTTCGTGACGCTCTCCATCGTCATCACGGTCTTCGTCCTCAACGTCCACCACCGCTCGCCCAGCACCCACAAGATGCCCCAGTGGGTCCGTGCCGTCTTCCTGGACTTCATCCCCAGGTGGCTCTGCATGAAGAGGCCCCCGGTGCTGACGCCGGGGCTCAGGGTGGCCAGCGAAGAGGTGATCGGGCAGTACGATGCGCCTCCGGCAAATCTGAGCACGTCCCGGTGCTGGCTGGAGACGGACGTGGATGAGAAGTGGAACGAGGAAGACGATGGTGGCAGTGGCAGCGAGGAGAGGAGGAGGGCCGGCTGCCTGCCCCTCCAAGGAACCTGCCCCCCACCATTGCCTCCAGTACCGTTACACCTGCGCCCGGCACCTGGGGAGGGGCTTCGTGGAACTGGTCCGCCGCCCAGCCACCAAAACGGAGAACCCAACATCCTCTGAGCAGGGGCTGCAGCTGTCTCCAAGCATCTTGAAAGCCCTGGAAGGGGTGCACTATATCGCCAACCACCTGCGGGCCGAGGATGCCGATTTCTCGGTGAGTGGTTGACTCTGAGAACCGAAAAGCTACTTTGTGGGGTTAGGA
The DNA here is from genome assembly GCA_034642065.1 of Darevskia nairensis. Classification (NCBI taxonomy): domain Eukaryota; kingdom Metazoa; phylum Chordata; class Lepidosauria; order Squamata; family Lacertidae; genus Darevskia; species Darevskia nairensis. The sequence continues at coordinate 309,139 of JAWWNI010000267.1, forward strand.
CCCAGCAGTGGCGAACAGAGCCCCTTGGCCGCCTGGAGCAGCAAACGCAGAGGCACCCCCCGGGGACGGGGTGTCGCTCCGTCCGTGCGCCGTGACATCATGACACACGGACTGCGCATGTGCTGCATCCCGCACATGCGCAGTCCGTCTGTGCTGATGTCACGCGCGGCAACCTTACGAGCCACAACTCATAAGGCTGCCACGCCCGAACAGCAGCATGGACGGATTGCGCATGTGCGGAAAACCACACATGCGCAGTCCATGCTGCTGCTCCTGCGGTGACCTTACGAGCTGCCGAGCAAGGCTCCTTTAATGGGCCGGGGGGCCGGGGGCTCACCTTGGCAGTGGGGGGGCCACTGAGTGTCACCCCCCTCCAGGGTGGAACCCGCGCCGACCTTACGAGCGGCCGAGTGAGGCTCCTTTAACGGGTGGGGGCCAGGAGCTCACCTTGGGAGTGGGGGGCCGCCGAGTGTCACCCCCCCTCCAGGGTGGAACCCGGGGCACACCATCCCCAACGCCCCCCACCTTGCTCCGCCCCTGGGACCTAGGATCCTCCCCCCAAGGCCCACTGTTGCGTTCGTAACACAACAAACAGTGTCCTCTAGACGTCAGAGACAGGGTGTCGCGGCAGCAGCGTCTGTCCCCCAACGCAGGGGCTCCTAAAGTTTTTTTGGACCGCTTCCCCTGGGTTCCACAAACTCAGCACCAATGCCCCCCCCACCTGACCCTGTAAAAAGCTTTATTCCGAACAGCGGTTTGCACAACCCACTAAGGAAGATAAGGTCGCAGTACAATTCAGAAGAGTAATGATTAATTGCACATTTATTCCAAGTCCAGTTAAAACTATTCAGTTTAATTCTTTCAACAAAACAGATGGGCTTGGTCCAATTTTAATATTAGCAGTAACATTAGCAGTAAGTCCCATAGATCCAGCAGAATGGACTCCCCTAGCGGGTGGTGGAGGTATTTAAGCAGAGGCTGGGTGGCCGTCTGTCAGGGATGCTTTAGCTGAGATTCCTGCAATGTAGGGGGTTGTCCTAGATGACCCTGGGGGTCCCCTTCCAACTCTACAGCTTTATGATTCTATGAGGTCGGCAGTTAGAGTCTTCCAATAAAAAGGTAAAGGGACCCCTGACCATTAGGTCCAGTCGTGGACGACTCTGGGGTTGCGGCGCTCATCTCGCATTATTGGCCGAGAGCCGGCGTACAGCTTCCAGGTCATGTGGCCAGCATGACTAAGCCACTTCTGGCGAACCAGAGCAGCGCACGGAAACGCCGTTTGCCTTCCCGCTGGAGCGGTACCTATTTATCTACTTGCACTTTGACGTGCTTTCAAACTGCTAGGTTGGCAGGAGCAGGGACCGAGCAGCCCCGTCGCGGGGATTTGAACCGCCGATCTTCTGACCGGCAAGCCCTAGGTTCAATGGTTTAGACCACAGTACCACCCGCGTCCCAGAGTCTTCCAATCGCCGTGGGTAAAGAGACCCCTGTGGGAAAATTCTTGAACAATCTGTTACCGGTAGATGTGCTGTTTCAGGACCCAAAGGGATGGCCTTGCATTATAGAGGCCTGCTGGTCAAGTAGGTGTGTCTTCATGGTTTCTCCTATGCTTACAGGTGAAGGAAGACTGGAAGTACGTTGCCATGGTGATTGACCGCATGTTCCTCTGGATGTTTGTCATTGTCTGCTTGCTGGGGACGATTGGCCTCTTCCTCCCACCGTTCCTGGCGGGGATGATCTAGTAGGGTTGGTGCACCCGAAATCCCCCCACAAACTCTCACCCACCTGCCGTGCGGCTCCAGCAAAAGTGTCGCCATCCAAATTCAGGACAAATTCAACTCAGAAGCACCTGTCTACCCAGGAATCTTACTTAGCATTGCATTCTTTCTCGGCTGAGCCAGTTTTTACAAATCACTAGGGACTGGGGACTTGAACTTTCTTTCAGATTGACCTCTTCTGCCATTATTATTCAGAGAGGCCAGAGGTAACCCCGAAAAACTTCCTGTGATGCGAACAATGTGCAGACTGTCTTTCGCTTTGCTGAGAGCATCCTTGGGGCTGACGGCTGCGTTTAGTTAGCCCAATTTAGCAAAATGCCTGTTGTTACGACAGGCTGTGTGCGAAACGAGGCTTTGCAAATGGCGAGAACTCCCGGAGCGCGCAGCGTTTTGCATGGGAAGACAAGCAAAGGCGTGGAAGCAGGGATGCTGTTAGGATAGTGGCAAAGACCCTCTCCCCACTGCCTGGCGGCTGCAACCAATAGTAACCGGCCTTGCTTCTATCAGCTTAGCCCCGCCCCCTTCATCTGCATAGACCTGCTCTGGGTTCTTTTCCTTGGTCACACTAGAGTGTGACGGAATGTTCAGAAATGGCATTCATATTAATGGCATTAATCCATTGTAAATGTGGGTCGCTTCCAGATGACCTATTTATCGAGCATTCTGGCCGATTTGTTTGCACAGAGTTTGCAGGAAGATTATACAGCTTTGCATCAAGCAATGGCCATCTCACCCGTTCCGGTGCGTTTCCACGCCACTTTCCTTACTGCAAAAAGTCTGTTCTTCTTGGGAGCAGCTTTGCAGCACCAGGAGTCCCAATTCCCCTTTAATTGTGCCCTCCCTGAATTTGCTGGTTCGCAATGGACTCCCACCTGCAAACTACTGGCAGCCTGAGAGCCCCCTTCGTATTGACTACTGGTGCTGTGAAAAGTCCCAGACAATTAGGTTATGCCTACCTTGGTGCCAGTTTTGGGAATGGAGCCACATTGGGCGACGTCCGATGTGCAGCTGACATGTCACAACAAAATAATTTTTTTTCCTTTCCAGTAGCACCTTAGAGACCAACTAAGTTTGTTCTTGGTATGAGCTTTCATGTGCATGCATCTGAAGGTATCTGAAGAAGTGTGCATGCACATGAAAGCTCATACCAAGAACAAACTTAGTTGGTCTCTAAGGTGCTACTGGAAGGAATTTTTTTAATCATCTATTCCTGCATCCTGTTCTCACAGTGTCCACCTGTTCTCACAGTTTTGGGACTCAGCTACGCAGCTGCAATTACAATGTTATAAGTGCAGTTACAGGTAGATAGCCGTGTTGGTCTGTCATAGTCAAAACAAAATAAAAAAATTCCTTCCAGTAGCACCTTAGAGACCAACTAAGTTTGTTCTTGGTATGAGCTTTCGTGTGCATGCACACTTCTTCAGATACACTGAAACAGAAGTCACCAGACCCTTATATATAGTGAGAGGGTGGGGAGGGGTATTACTCAGAGGGGTGGTGGGAATGGGTGATAGACTGATAGCTGTGGTAAACCTGTTGACAACTGTTAATGACTGCAATTAGTCTTACAGGAAAAAGCAAGGGGTGAGAAGGTTAAAAAAGCTTTGTCATGTATAATGAGATAAGAATCCAATGTCTTTGTTCAGACCAGGTCTCTCCATGGTTTTAAGCTTGGTACTCCTTCAAAATTGGGAAAGGAGTACGACAAGGCTGTATATTGTCTCCCTGCTTATTTAACTTATATGCAGAATTCATCATGCGAAAGGCTGGACTGGATGAATCCCAAACTGGAATTAAGATTGCCGGAAGAAATATCAACAACCTCAGATATGCTGATGATACAACCTTGATGGCAGAAAGTGAGGAGGAATTAAAGAACCTTTTAATGAGGGTGAAAGAGGAGAGCGCAAAATATGGTCTGAAGCTCAACATCAAAAAAACTAAGATCATGGCCACTGGTCCCATCACCTCCTGGCAAATAGAAGGGGAAGAAATGGAGGCAGTGAGAGATTTCACTTTTTTGGGTTCCATGATCACTGTAGATGGTGACAGCAGTCACGAAATTAGAAGACGCCTGCTTCTTGGGAGAAAAGCAATGACAAACCTAGACAGCATCTTAAAAAGCAAAGACATCACCTTGCCAACAAAGGTCCGTATAGTTAAAGCTATGGTTTTCCCAGTAGTAATGTACGGAAGTGAGAGCTGGACCATAAAGAAGGCTGATCGCCGAAGAATTGATGCTTTTGAATTATGGTGCTGGAGGAGACTCTTGAGAGTCCCATGGACTGCAAGAAGATCAAACCTATCCATTCTTAAAGAAATCAGCCCTGAGTGCTCACTAGAAGGACAGATCCTGAAGTTGAGACTCCAGTACTTTGGCCACCTCATGAGAAGAGAAGACTCCCTAGAAAAGACCCTGATGTTGGGAAAGATGGAGGGCACAAGGAGAAGGGGACGACAGAGGACGAGATGGTTGGACAGTGTTCTCGAAGCTACCAACATGAGTTTGGCCAAACTGCGAGAGGCAGTGGAGGATAGGTGTGCCTGGCGTGCCTTGGTCCATGGGGTCACGAAGAGTCGGACACGACTGAACGACTGAACAACAACAACAATGAGTTGCAATTCAACAACTTCTCTTTCCAGTCTATTTCTGAAATTCCTTTGCAATAAGACAGCTACTTTGAGATCTTGTATAGAGTGTCCTGGGAGATTGAGGTGCTCTCCTACTGGTTTCTCTGTCTTGTGATTCCTGATGTCAGATTTATGTCCATTTATCCTTTGGCGTAGGGTTTGACATTGGATTCTTATCTCATTATACATGACAAAGCTATTTTAACCTTCTCACCCCTTGCTTTTTCCTGTAAGATTAATTGCAGTCGTTAACAGTCGTCAACAGGTTTACCACAGCTATCAGCCTATCACCCATTCCCACCACCCTTCTGAGTAATACCCCTCCCCACTCTCTCACTATATATAAGGGTCTGGTGACTTCTGTTTCAGTGTATCTGAAGAAGTGTGCATGCGCACGAAAGCTCAGACCAAGAACAAACGTAGTTGGTCTCTAAGGTGCTACTGGAAGGAAATTTTTTTATTTTGTTTGGACTATGACAGACCAACACGGCTACCTACCTGTAACTGACATTTCACAGTTTGCAACAAAGCACTCGGCTGATAGTTGAAGCTCAGAGGGGCAGGACAGGAAAAGCCTTTTGGGGGACTCCCCCGTCAGCTTTGCAAGGAAGGATAAAGCTCAAATGCCCCTCTGGACTGAAGAGCTAAAGGCCCCCCCCTTGCCTTTGTGATTTAGCTACTTGCCCAATTCCTGCATTGCAGGAGGTCGAACTAGGTGACTCCTGGAGTCCCTTCCAACTCTACAATTCTATGGTTCTATCTCAGGGTGCAAAGGGGGAGGGAAACCACTCTTTCTGGGAAGTGAATATTCCTTTTTGACTTTGCCCCCCGCCCCATGCGGTCTTGCAGGCAGGCTCCATTCTGCCCCAGGCCTTGACAGCTTGCCAGGGCAGTCCCCTTGTCTAAGGAATGTGGCCTTTGGGGTGACGTGTGGTGGGGAGAGTCCACAGCTGAGCTTGCTCCTGTCTGGGATGAGCGTGAGCCGAGTTTCTGATTGCAGAATCAACTTGTAAACCAAGGACCTGTTTACCACAGCATGGTCTGGAGAAGGAATAAATTTTTAAAAACTGACTTTTGGAAATTTTGGGGGGTGTGCGTGTGTAAAATCATAGGGGGTGGGTTTTCATTCTTTCTACATAACACATTACCTCCCATCTGTGGTTGTTTCCAAAGGATGCTCCCCCAACCTGGTGCCCTCCAGACCCGTTGGATTACGATTCCCATCAGCCCTCAACATAGATGCTGTCAGGTGTGAGCTGGCAGTAAATCACACTGTGTAAGTTAGAATTAACTTTTTACTAGCATGATCTGCAGAGACGTGGCTGAGTGTCAGGCCTAATGAGCACAGCAGCTCATCCCCGATAGGCTTTGCCCCATGGATCGGTTGCCAAGACTGAATGTCCCCACCTCCACACAGCCATCTAAGTCCCCTGGGGTTTCCCCAAGCAATCGGAGACTATTCCTGTGTGCAGCCAACCTCTCCTCCACCCTCTTCATACCTTTTCTGGTTCTGGGAGACATGCAGGAAGGGGAACTTGTCGCAGAAGCAGGAGGGAGACCCCCGTGACTCTTCACCAGCCTGACTCATCTCTATTTCTCGACCTTCCTCCTCCCCTGCTTCATCTTCTGCCTCTGATTCTGGACTTCTCTCTGCCACAGACTCTCCCAGCTCACTAAGCCCTGTTGCCTCTCCAGCTTCCAACACCTCCTCTTCCCAGTCTTCTCCTTCTGGCTGCTCATTGTAGACCCACCACTGATCCCCCAGGCTCTAAACCTCCTTCCCTGGTGTGGTTCACCAGCTGGCTCCTCCCACCATTCCACTGCATCCAACCAATCCATGACACATGAAGTAGCAACCACCAGCTGCTCCAGACATCTTCTAAAGACTAAAGCACCTAGGGGTTGGTTAGGCCCCCACCAAGGGCCCAGGCGTCTTTGAAAATCACGCCTCTTCAACCCTGGTGCAGAGTAGCTAGGAATCTACCTGCCCATCCATGAGCTCCCTGGGACACCCTCCGCAGCTGGGCAAGGAGCACATGTTCCTCTAGGTGTCACAGTGGAGGAATCGGATCATTGGCATGGGCCATTGCAGATGCCCTGTGGGATCCCCTCCCTGGTCAGCGGGTGGTACTATTAGGAGTGTGAACGGAGTGCCCCGTGAGGCTTGGAGGGAAAGAAGATGGAGAGAATGGGCAAGAGCTACAGGAGGAGGAAAAAGGGAGGGAGGGAGGAGGCAAAGGGGAAAGCAGTGAGTGGAGGAAGGAAGGTAGGAAGGCAGACAGACAGACAGACCGATGGAGGAGGAGCAGACCCAGCCATGATGGCCAGGGGCGTAGCTAGCTGCTCCGGCACCTGGAGGGGTGGGGGTGGCATGGCGATCCGTGCATGGGGCGGCGAGCTGCCCACGGAGGCCACCTGCTGGACACAAGTCCCACGCTGCCATTTTGGGCAGCGCGGGGCCCCAAGCCACCGCGTCACTCCCAGGAGAGACGTGTGGCTCAGATGTGCTGCAGGTCAGGCTCCGCAGTAAGTGCCGCCCTCCCGCGGTGTGCCATTTTGTCACCCCTCAGGGATAATACCTGGGGCAGGTCGCATCCCCTTCCTACACCCCTGATGATGGCCATGAAGACGCCGGCAGAGCGATGGAAAGCAAACTTTATGAGTTTCTGGTCCATGGTCTTCGGAGGCGCACATACATCTCCTTGTCAAAGGTGCAAAGGAACCTAGGGATATCTCTGCTGAGATCCAGGGTGGTGTAGTGGTTAGAGTGCCAGGCGAGGACCTGTGAGACCCGGGTTCAAATTCCCACTCAGCCACGAAGCTCCCCGGAGTGACCTTGGGCCAGTCACTTGCTCTCAGCCTAACGTACCCCATAGGGCTTTTGTGAGGATAAAATTGGGGGGGGGAGGAGAGCTTGGAGGAAAGGTGGGATATTTGGTTGGTTGGTATCTGTCTGTCTCTGGAGACAATGGAAGAGTGTGCCTTCGGGGTTAAGAATGCAATAAAATAAATAAGCAGGGTGGATGAAAATCAATGATTTTTTTAAAAAAAATAAAAAAAATCAGATTTTTTTGATTTAAATCGGATTTTTAAAATAAAATGCTTTTGGAGGAAAAATCTTTCTAAATATAGTCCTCTATTTAAGTTACATTGTAGTCCAAAGGCTATTCATCAGGAAATAAGGATTTGTTTTAAGTTTATCAAGTGTGCTAAAACTAAGTCTAAGTTTTTTAAAAACAATGTTTAACCACATCAGTTACAAACATGGATACATATGCTATCATGTTATTGTTTTAGTTAAATAAATTGTTTAAATGGTTATTAAGGAAATGATTATTTTTCTCCTTTCAATATCGTACAGCAGAAAAGTTGTCCAAATATAAACAGTTAACAGTTAACTTATTAACTTATTAAACCTCACCATAATTTCATAATTGTCTATGTATTTCTAGTAGTATAACCAAATCAGTAATTTTTGATATAACTGTAAAAACTACTCTGAAAATTTATTATTCCAAAAATGAAACCTTCATATGGTTGTTAATATTAAGATTATACCAGCAAGAATGAGTCTTTCTGTAAAAAAAATATTTAAATCAAGTCATACTGACTAGTGATTTAAATCAAGCCTTACTGACTAGTGATTTAAATCAATTTGATTTAAATCAAATCCACCCTGTAAATAAGCAAGCAAGTAAACAAATAAACAAACTGGAAATGTCAAGGATTGAATTTGGAGACTCCAGGACATAAAAACCTCTCTTCTGCTTCTGAACTGTGGCCCCCGATCATTACCTTGCCAAGGTCCTCAAGGGTAGAAGCTGTGATGAAGAAACAGATCAACAAGGGAATGTTGTACCTCATTTATCTCAGGCAAAACAATGGCTTTGTTATGATGAACGACAAAAGCCATAAAACGGTACAATTTTCAGGTCAAAAAAACCACATATCAAACAGAGAGATTCCTGCTGCTGTTGCCGTTTTAACACACAGATATAGTATTACAAAGAAGCTGACTTTGCCTGGCCCGTTTCTTAGGTACAAAAGTAAAACAAAAATCGAAATTTCAGGAAGGGATTCAATATTATGGGCGTTTCAAAAATACATTAATGGCTTCTCGTCCTCCCAGACCTGGGTGCTTTCAGCAAAACTTCCATTCCATAAGCAAACCTTGAGCCCCAACATTGTCAGGGCGTGTTTAATTTCAAACCCTGCCAAAGAAGGACTAAAACCTCCCATTTAAGCTCAGACTCAGTGGCAGAGATTCAGTCTTCATGGCATCAAATCCGCAATCTGTGTTTTTAGGTGGTGTTGAGTGTGCAGCATCTGTCTCCCTCTTCAATAATCTGCATTGTTGCTCGGAATTGTAATTGGAGCTTTAAATATAAAACGCTCCCAAGAGAGTTTTGCTGAACTTTTAAGACCAGCAGATTTATTAGGGCAGTGTTTCCCAACCTAATCTAGGCAACGGCACACTTATTTCATTAAAAAAATCTCGCGGCACACCGCTCCTCCCCCACCCGGCTGTGCCGGGTCTCCTGACCCAGAGTTACCTCTGGGATCAGCTGTAGCGTGGCGTCCTTTCTCCCGCCCATCAGCTGGGGCACCAGGTCGGGATTCTCCCGCGAGGCTTCTGTTGCTGCTGCTGCTGCAGCAGCCAAGGGAGCAGTGCCGCCCTGGCTTCCGCTTCGCCGCTGGGCTCCAGCAGCGCCGCCGCCACGGTCCTGTGCAGCGCGGGGCTGCAGGTCCCTTTTTCCGCGGCACATCAGCCGGTGTCTCGCGGCACACCAGTGTGCCGCGGCACACCGGTTGGGAAACGCTGTATTAGGGCATAAGAGACTCCAGACATGGAAGCGGATGTCAGTATCAGCCTGTTGTTCCAGTGCAATCTACTCAGCATCTACTCCAGTGTTTCTCAACCCTGTGCCTCCAGATGTTTTTGGCCTACAACTCCCATCATCCCTGACCACTGGTCTTACTAGCGAGGGATGATGGGAGTTGTAGGCCAAAAACACCTGGAGGCACAGGGTTGAGAAACACTGATCTACTCCAGTGATGGCTAACCTTGACACTCCAGATGTTTTGGGACTACAACTCCCATCATCCCTGACCACTGATCCTGTTAGCTAGGGATGATGGGAGTTGTAGCTCCAAAACATCTGGAGTGTCAAGGTTAGCCATCACTGATCTACTCAGATGCTGAGTAGTGACTTCAGTGGCACTTACTCCCAGGTAAGCGCACAGAAGATTGGAGCCAGAGTACTTGAGATCCCTCAAAGTTCCCTGTTGTTTTTTGGTTTTGCTGGAACAGGAAACTTTTAAAGTCTCCTTCATTTGGAGAGACATTGAAGGAGGAGGAGGAGGAGTTTGGATTTGATATCCTGCTTTATCACTACCCGAAGGAGTCTCAAAGCGGCTCACATTCTCCTTTCCCTTCCTCCCCCACAACAAACACTCTGTGAGGTGAGTGGGGCTGAGAGACTTCAGAGAAGTGGGACTAGCCCAACGTCACCCAGCAGCTGCATGTGGAGGAGCGGAGACTCAAACCCGGTTCACCGGATTACGAGTCTACTGCTCTTAACCACTACACCACACTGGCTCTCATCCCAAATTCAACTTATAAAAATCTAGCGCTTATGTTACAATCAGGAGCCAGATTTATAATAGCCCGGTACTAGAAATCATTAAATGTTCCTTGGCAGGAGGCATGGTGGACTAATGCATGGAATATGGCTTTATCCGAACGGCTGGTCAGACTTAGAAGTGTAGCCTGGGGCCAAGCCAAATCAAATAGTTTTCATGAAGATTGCTCTTCATTTCTGGATTATATAAATAGGGAGAACAAGCAGCGCCCCTTCCATAACTCAGTCCCCATTATGTTTGGGTGACACAGACCCATCTTTAAACCAGATGGAACTGCTTATCTGCAATTTGCCTTTCTCAGCGAACATGTCGTGTGCGGTTCTGCTGTGGTTCACACTGTCATGTGTTGGTTGGTACATACCTTCATGACAAATCAATTTTTTAAAAAAGAGACCCCTTTGGATCTCTATCGTTCAGAGGGAGACGAGTTCAAACTCAAAAGGAAATTGGCGTATGAGAGAGAAGTGAGGGTATTTTTCTTTTTCTAGGGCGGGAGGTTGCACATACAGTTCTCGTACATGGCCATTAAATAAATGTTTCTATACAATGTACAAAGACACGAGACAGCCTCCTCTAAGGGTCACCGTGGGAATGTCTCTCATCGAAGTGACGCAAGGTGACCCAGCAAGCTTTTCCTCCCAGGACTTGGGTCTTCAGGACCCTCGGGAGAAACCCGGAAGTGGCCTGGCTTGCCACCATTCCTCTGGCTTATCCGGAAAACGGTGGCAGTGAGGTTCATGGGTCGCCCCACTTCTCCCCGCCTTTGACCCCCTTCACCATTGAGACACCTCGGCGCCAGAGATACTGGCAAAGAAACCAGACTGTACACAGCGATGCCTGCACACCTACACGCATGGGACCCTACTGGTGCAGGCTCGGGACCCCTTGACAGGTCTGAACTGCCCCCCCCCCAGGACTGGGGTCCTGCATCCCCCCTTAGCAGCATGATCTACAGGGCAGAGGAAGGCAAGTCTCCCCCCCCCCCCGCCTCGCCCGCAGACGGCTCTCCCCCAGAGTCTCTTCTCCTTCGTTCTCGGAAGACAGACGCGACGAAATCAAAGACACGAGCGTGTTGTGGCAGGGCAGAGGTGGAGACAGCGCAGGGAAGCTTGGAGGGGGCTACTTATTCATTCATCTTTTAAAAAGAAAGCCAGCCCTCTGGGTCACTCAAAGGAGACCTTCACTAGGTTGGCTCGCATCCTGGCTTGGTCCACAGCGTCCAGGAGGTTCTTGGCGTCCACGGCCAGAGTGTGCGAGGCCGCCAGCATCTGGCGCTTGCACTCATCGCTCAGGGACGTCATGGCGTTCTGCTGAGCCAAGCGCATCTTGCTGATGAGATTGGCAAGGTCCTTGTTGAGGAGCTTCTGGGTGCCTTCAATCTGCCGGGGAAGAGCACAGACAGACAGACAGACAGACAGACAGATGGACACAGACAAAGATAAGCAGCAGGTTAACTCCAACAACTCATGAAAGCACTGTTCACACCACTTGTAAATGCCATCTCCAACGCCTCAAAACATTCCCATGGATCAGTTGCCAAGACTGAATGTCCCCACCTCCGCACAGCCATCTAAGTCCCCTGGGGTTTCCCAAGCCATCGGAGACTATTCCTGTGTGCAGCCAACCTCTCCTCCACCCTCTTCATACCTTTTCTGGTTCTGGGAGACATGCAGGAAGGGGAGCTTGTTGCAGCAGCAGGAGGGAGAACCCAGATACTCTTCACCAGCCTGACTCATCTCTATTTCTCGACCTCCCTCCTCCCCTGCTTCATCTTCTGCCTCTGATTCTGGACTTCTCTCTGCCACAGACTCTCCCAGCTCACTAAGCCCTGTTGCCTCTCCAGCTTCCAACACCTCCTCTTCCCAGTCTTCTCCTTCTGGCTGCTCATTGTTGACCCACCACTAATCCCCCAGGCTCTAAACCTCCTTCCCTGGTGGGGTTCACCAGCTGGCTCCTCCCACCATTCCTCTGCATCCAACCAAACCATGACACATGAAGTAGCAACCACCAGCTGCTCCAGACATCTTCTAAAGACTAAAGCACCTAGGGGTTGGTTAGGCCCCCCCCCCCCAAGGGCCCAGGCGTCTTTGAAAATCACGCCTCTTCAACCCTGATGCAGAGTAGCTAGGAATCTACCTGCCCATCCATGAGCTCCCTGGGACACCCTCTGCCCAGGAAATCGGAAGCTGGATTTAGAGTAGCCAACTGCCCTCCTTGCGGAGAGCTGTGTATTTGTGCTTGCAACATGATGCTGTAATAAAAGGACTATAGATCTGTGAAGCTACCAAAAGGGAGGGGAGGCCTCTCCACACCTGACACAGTGGAGCACAAGGCAATGTAAGAGGCCAGACACCCTTCTGATACCTCCCTAGGTCTACATGGGATGGGACATCGCCCCCTTGCCCAAAAGAGGACCCACCTCAGTGCGTGAAGAGGCAGGCAGAGCCGGGAGGACTACATCCACGCTCCCGATGAGCTTCCGAAGAGAGAGGCCCACATCCTGCAAAGAGGCAAAATCAAAGTATGATCAGAGACTCCCAGCGGCTCTTCTTCCCCCCTGCCTCTGCCCAACCCAAGCAGAACCTGTTTGCATCAAGGTGGTGCAAAGGAATAAAAACGGGGGGGGGGGGGATGTGACTGGCTGATTAGATTATCTGTCTGGAAACTGTAGAAATGGCTCCCTTTCCTGAAGCTGCAGAACTGTGAGTTAAACCCCATAAAACAGGGTTTTCTCCCTTTGCAGAGTAAGCTCAACAACTTTGAGCTGATCCTCAAAAAATGGGGCTTTCCCCCTCTAAAATCTAGGTGCGTCCTATGGTCAGGTGTGCCTTATAGAGCGAAAAATACGGTACCTTCACAACCAGGATGTACCGTTCTGGCGGGTGGTTGCTGACCTCGTTCTTCAGCTTCAGAACAGCCTTCACCAGGTCCATGACGTCACCATACACAGTGTCATCCGTCCGGTCCAGGTTGGCTGTGGGGGTTGGCTGAAGCGAGAACTGGAAAGGCAGTGTGGCGCAGTGGTTAGTGTTGGACCTGGGAGACCAGCGTTTGAACCCTTGCTCAGCCACAAAACTCACTGGCCTTGGGCTAGTCACAGTCTCTTGGCCTAACAGGGTTGTTGTGGGGGGTTAAATGAAGGGCGGGGGAGGGGGAGAACAGTGTATGACACCTTGAGCTCCTGGGAGGAAACATGGGATAGAAATGCAATAAACAAACAAATAAATCAAAGGGGGGGCAGGGGTTAGTGTGGGGAAGTGTCCCCCAAGTTTCTGATAGCTGGAGCATACATTTTTCCTAAATGAAAATTTGATGCATTTATGTATTATTATTATTATTATTATTATTATTATAGCTGACCCCACGCTGAAATCAGTGGATTTAAGTAACATTGCTTTTAATGGGTCAACTCTGAATATGACTAACACTGGATATTTCTTGCCTGCCTTCCAGCTCTGACGAACCCTCCAGTAGCTTACATAAAATAATACAATTAGGACCTCCGACAAAATGTTGCAGCTTATTCTTCCTTCTGCAAGGAGTTCCGCTGTTCAGGATAGCTATACACCTCCACAATCGGAGGCCTGTATTCTGTCCCCCACGCCACCCCACCCCACCCCACCCCAAATCAACTGAATGATACAATTTTGGGATGATTCTCGGCCCGCGCATCGCCTGAACCGGCGCAGAGATTGGCTTAAAACGGAGAGAGAAACAGGACGGCAAAAGGCAAGGGCCAAGTACACACCTGAGGTCCAAGTCTGGGCGGCTTTCTGGGTGGCCCTGTGAATTCAGCTAAGCCATCAATAAAAAGGAAACACAACAGCTTGTTATTATTGTTGTTGCTGGTGACACAACATTGCTATAAGAGCTGTCAGCCAATTCAGGGATTGGATTTCAACTCCAATAATCTCTGTCCTTCGGCCTCCCCGGCTGGAACTGCTGGAAGCTGGTGTCCAAAAACATCTGGGTGGGGCCACTGCCCACTCCACTCACCAATGCGGCTGACCTCTCTCTCTTTTTTTTAAATTTTTGTTTATTAGATTTTCAACACACATACTGGTCACCGCCACCAACATCTTTTTTAACAAACATAATATCAACTTAGAATATAATAAGAATTTTCATATATTGAAACAATATTTTATATCACCATATAAACTCTTCTTTCACACATCTTACATTCATCACCGTTAAACTTGTTAATATTGTTTAGGTATTTTTTATAATCCTTGAGTTCCCTCTTTTACCGCCCCACCATTTCTCACTATTCTCTTTTTTCTAGAAATATAATATAATATATCGTTCTGTATTAAGCGTTGATTTTCTTCTTTTCTTTATTTTAATTATTTCTTGCTTGTTCTTTTCTTTAAACCTCATCTGTTCCTCATTCTCTTTGATTACTCTGCAAGAGCTATTACAAAGCACAAACTCTGCTCATGTCACACCTTGTTAATAGATACTTCAGAAAATTATCCCATTCTTATATTACCCTACTTCTTGAGTTTTCCCTTAGTTTTTCTGATAGCACTGCCTGTTCAATAAATTCAATTGTCTTATTTAACCATTCTCTTTTATTTGGTGGTTTCTCCTGTTTCCAGTATGTGGCGATCAATATTCTCGCATATTCCCTCTCCACCCTTTGCCGCAGTCCTTCCTCCACCCTTGGCAAACCCCCTCCATTCACACTTGACCAGCCCCCCTCCCTTTACACCTCACCCACTTCCTGCCTCTCCCCTCAAAGCTCACCCCCAAATCGCACTCTGAAGCCCCTCCAACCCACCTTTGAACGATGCCCCTTCCTAAGACCGCGCCGTCGCCATGTTTAAGGCAGGGGGTGCTTTGGAAAGCGATGGGTCAAATGGCACTCTGAAATGCCGCCCACCCCCCTTCAACGTCCCCCCCCCTCCTCAGTGGTTTGCCTCGCTCAGGTGCCTGCTGTTCTGCTATCGCGCTGCGGTTGGAAGGGGTGCCTGAGGGTGGTGGGAGCAGCGCGACGTGACGACAGCCTTACAATTTTATTCTATAGTAGGACATGCTTGCACAAGGTGCAGGGAAGGTGGTTAAGCTTCCTCGACCACACTGACGGGGAACTCAAGTTCTCTCGAACGTGAAATGCATGGAATGGTGAGAAGAGAATGACACCTTGCACTACGGAAGGGCAAACTGAGATAAGATACTCACTGTATCCTGCCTCCTTCTCCGGGAGTTTCTGAAAAGAAAAGGGGCATTGAGTCACATGGTTTTGACACATGCAGCATAAATCCAATGCACGTTATCTCGGAAGCAAAGCCTGCAGTGTTCAGTGGGGCTGACACTTTGGTAAGCATGTACAGGTTTGGAGAGTTTAATCCAGAAAGGAGAGAAATTAGCTGGAATTGAGATGCAGAAGCAGAAAGATCAGAGCTGATGCTCCTAGGCCATTGTCGAGAGCTGCCTCTTATACAGGAAGAAGCAATTTTGGTGTCTCTCAGGGGTGGGGTCCAAATACTGTTTTAATGTATTTTTAATCTTTTGTTGGAAGCCGCCCAGAGTGGCTGGGGAAACCGAGTCGGATGGGCGAGGTATAAATAAATTATTATTCTTGTTATTGTCATTGTTATTGTTATACTGCCCTCCCTTTCTGGCTCTTGCCCACCCTCCCAAGGCCACACCCCTCCCTGGCCCCACTTCACACCCTCCCTCAGTGTTTTTGCCTGGCTGGACTGTTTTCATGAACCCTACCCCTTGCCATAGCTGTCAACTTTCGGATTTGAAAATAAGGGATTTTTTTCAAACTTTCGGATTTGAAAATAAGGGATGCCGCGAGGGTGGTGCAATGGCACCAAGTAGCCTCGCCACCCTGCGCTCCAGAGGCTGCGCATGAACGGGTGAGCGAAAGAGCGAGCGCATAGACGGCAGGCAGGCTGTCTGTCTGGTTGGGTGTGAGTATCTGGCTGCACAAGGCATGCAAGCTCCGCCCCCAGTCGGTCTCAGACTCCTTATTGGCAGCCGAGCAACGCAGCTGAGGAGCCTCCCTGGCCGGCAGGGAGGGAGAGGAGCTGCTTCCTTTGAAATCCGGGGAATTTAAGGGATATCAACAATCCGGGATAGCAGTGGGAAACGGCATTGGAATAAGGGAGTTTCCCGCCAAAAAAGGGGAGGGTTGACAGCTATGCCCCTTGCTTGTCTGGGTAGGAAGAGAGAGGGGTGGGTGTGTAGAAACCAGCCCACTTTAGAATTTTTTTTTGAATTTGTGGCTCCACCCCTTTTTGCCTCCAACCTGCAGCCCTCCAGTGTTGCTCAGGAGGGAATGTGGCCCTGGGGGAAAGAGGCACGGCGAGGGAAGCAGAAAGCCAGGGATCCCAGAAGCTCAGAGAGGCAGGAAGGAAGTTTAGAAGCGCGACAGAGCCCTGTTGGCGCACCGAGGCTTAGAGCCAGAGGCCCCTGGGGAAGAGGGCAGCCCCGAAACCGCTGCAGAGGGTGTCTGTTCAAGTGGCGTGGCCGTGATTTAGTTTCCCCTCGCTTTATCCTTTTTCGCCAGGAGAAGTTAGGAAAGTTAGGAGAGCGAGCAGAGGGCAGTTGGAGAGATGTGGCCCATGGACTTACTGGGGGGGAGGCGTGGCTGTTCACAGACGCCATGGGATCCTGCGGCGGAAGAAAGCAGCAAACATCAGCAGTCGCAATGAACCAGGGGGATTCTGAGGGGGCGTCCAGACAGGGACTTACCATAATACTCTTAATATTACTGCTAGTCCCTTGTTTCCTAGGGCCAGGGCTCTTCAGCTCTGTTTAGGGAAGCTTTTAATGTTTAATAGATTATTTTTTATAACAGTTCTAAGTTATAAGAGTTCTAAGATGGCGGCGCACATAGACGCAGCGGCTACTCAGTGCTCTCCCTTATTTTTAAATGTTTCGTATGGCTTTTACTGCTGTTACTCGTGTTGAGTCCATTTTTGGTTGGGGAAACAATTGTTTAAATGACAAATTTTTAAAATTATTTAATTATTATTATTATTATTTAAATCCAATTTCGTTGTACTTGTACAATGACAATAAAGATATAAAGATAAAGATAAATATAAAGATATTGTATTTTAATATTCTGTTGGAAGCCGCCCAGAGTGGCTGGGGAAACCCAGCCAGATGGGCAGGGTATAAATAATAATAATAATAATAATAATAATAATAATAATAATAATAATATTCAGTTCTTCTTAACAAACCCCCTCAGTTGGCATCACAAGCAGCAATGAATTAATCTCCCAGGCTTCCCCCCCCTTTCCAGCTTCTCGTTTTTCCCACCTTAAGTTCAGTTTGCCTAATTTTTTTGCAATCTCTCTTTTTTTTTTAAAGGTCCCCATTAAACCTTGATAATTAGGGTTGTGTGTGTCATTGGTTTCTGGTTGTTTCTTCTTGTTTTTATTATGTATTTCATGTTTTTATCTTGTATTTTTATGTTGTGAACCACCCTGAGATCTGCGGCTGAAGGGCGGTCTACAAAGTCAATAAATAAATAAAATGATAAAAATTTTAGTGCATGTTTCTCTTCATCGATACATTTTGGCTAGCGATTTCCTCTAACACACTGCATGTTTATTTTCACTGACGTGTGCATTTTTAAGGCACACGTTCCCCTAACATATGCATTTTTACACATCCTGCGGCTGGATAATTTTATCGCAAAATTCAGAGAAACGTGAATTCCAAAGGATACTTGCATCTGAGCTCACGTACCATTTCGGGAAAGTGGATTTGCGTTAAAATCTGTTCCCCATCCCTAATCAGGAGGCTAAAAAGCTTCCTCTGGTAGGTTAATCTTCCCCACTATACGGCAACTCCCGAATCCATGGGCTGGGTGCAATTTCGGGTCCCCAAGGTGGAAGTGTGGGATGTAAAACTGCAGTCAAGAACAGCATTCCTACAGCAGACATGTGACTTGAAGAGGGTGTGGTCTGTTGTGCTAGCATGGAGGAGCACACGGCCTCCATGTTATAATATTATTATTATTATTATTATTATTATTATTATTATTATTTATACCCCGCCCACTCTGGGTGGCTTTTAACCAAATATTAAAAACAATACAGCATCAAACATTAAAAACTTCCCTAAACAGGGCCACCTTCAGTTATCTTTTAAAAGTAAAATAGTTGCTTATTGCCTTGACATCTGCTGGGAGGGCGTTCCACAGGGCAGGTGCCACCACCGAGAAGGCCCTCTGCCCGATTCCCTGTAACCTCACTTCTCGCAGGGAGGGAACCGCCAGAAGACCCTGGAGATGGACCTCAGAGTCCGGGCTGAACGATGGGGGTGGAGACGCTCCTTCAGGTATACAGGACCAAGGCCGTTTAGGGCTTTAAAGGTCAGCACCAACACTTTGAATTGTGCTCGGAAACGTACTGGGAGCCAATGAAGATCAGAGTGTGTGCTCTCCATTTTTGGATGTTGCTGTGTGTTTGGAGAAGTGACTGCTTAGCCGCAGTCACCTGGGACCAACTTCTTTATGGAATTGTTCTAGTTGTTAAGTAACCTAAGCCTGCCTTCAGGGATATGTCTGCGAACCTCAATGAATCTGTGAGTAAACTATTTTTATATTAACGTTAATCAGATTTTTGTGTTTATTCGTTTTAAGAGGGAAAGGCAAGGGATTTTACCAGGAAGGAATCTTTAGTAGTAAGACTCAGATGAGTCAGCAACAAGTTGATCACTGCGTAATCTAAAAAGGGGAATGTCTGGAACTCTGCTAGAATATGGAACTTGCTAGCGCAAGTTTGGAAGGATATTATTAAATAATATATCCTCTCCTCGGGAAGTGCTGAGGGCCTTCTGGCGGTTCCCTCACTGCGAGAAGCAAAGCTACAGGGAACCAGGCAGAGGGCCTTCTCGGTAGTGGCGCCCGCCCTGTGGAACGCCCTCCCATCAGAGGTCAGAGCGATAAACAACTACATGACCTTTAGAAAATACTTGAAGGCAGCCCTGTTTAGGGAAGTTTTTAATCTGTGATATTTTAATGTATTTTGATATTTGTTGGAAGCCGCCCAGAGTGGCTGGGGGGATCCAGCCAGATGGGTGGGGTACAAATAATAAATTATTATTATTATTATTATTATTATTATTATTATTATTATTATTATCTCCTGCCTCCCCAATCATCCCCACAGGAAGCCCATGCAAGGACGTCTGGAAGTGCAATAGACCCCCCTGTCCCCCACCCCACAATTGGTTTGGGGGCTGTCAGGAGAACCCCCAGGGAGAGGAGAGGGCAGATCATTCCATCAGGCAAATGATCTGCTTAGTACTACGCTGAGCTCCTCTCCATGTCTCTGAAATCAATTCCTCGTGTGATGCTTTGGGCAGGCTAGACGGAAAGAGATCTCAGGTTTGCCAGTGGCCATCCCAGTGGCCGCCTGTATCGCCGCTTAGGTGGACTCACCAGGGCCTTCTCCTCCTGCCGCAACCACTGGTAGTCCTCCGCCATCTGCTTCTGCTGCTTGTCCAGGAGCTGCCTCATTTTGGCTCGTTCCATCTCCCAGAGCTTCTGGGCTTCTTCCCGGCTGCTGGGCCTGAGGAAGTCCTCCTCCTTTGCAGGCAAACGCATGGGAAGAAGAACAGCAGTGAGCAACCAGAAGCCTCGCTTCTCTTGTGCTAGCAACTCCCAGAAGCCTCGCTTCTCTTGTGCTAGCAACTCCCAGGTTCACCCCCCAATTTCTCGCAAGTCCCAGGGATTAATCATAGAATTGTGGAGCTGGACAAGAGACCTAGAAGGTCATCTGGTCCAACCCCATTTGAATGGAGGTGAGGGAGTTGAACGGCTCTACAGGATGGCAGCAAACCTCCAACCCACAGATTCTGAGGACCAGCGAAAGGGGACAGGGGCCTCGGCTGTGCTCTCATTGGCTTCCCAGGCACATCTGGCTGACCACTGCTGGAGACAGGTTGCTAGACTAGGCAGATGGATGGTCTGGTCCTACAAGGCTGTGTCCTGTGTTCTTAAAGGTTGCTGAGGACCCCTTTTAAATTAGGGGTGATTTTTTGTGTGTCCGCCCGAGGATAAGAGGTTGTGTAAATGACAGAAAGATTAACATCTCTGGGGGGTGCAAACAGTCCATGGCAATTGGTGTCTGCAACAGCAGTTTAAAAAAACCATTCCCACTGTTCTTCACATACCTTTGTTGGGGAATACTGCTCAATGGTTTTTAAAGGATGGAAAGATGGATCTCCTTCTGACACTCACCCACACTCTTGCTTGACCCTTATTTTGATCGTATCCTGTACCTATTAATTCCCCTGGGTTCGGGAACTTTTCTTGTTGTTCCGCAACTGTGCCTTGCGAAAAAACCTGATATTTCCAGCTGAATTTGATCTCATCAGATGCGTGGAAGGTCTGAAGAGGGATTTTGCCTAACCGTGTTTCAATTCAGGGCACAAGATTGGAACTTCACAAGGCACACCTGCGGAAAACAGCGAGCGAAAGCTCTCAAACTCGGGGGAAATAACTGGTGCACGATACGATTGAAATATGGTTCGGGCAAAGTGTGGATGGGCCCCCCATTCACAGAGGAACTGTGTTAATCTCTAAAGGCCCAGCTTCACATCTCTTTTGCTGCTGGAATCTCTTTCCCAGAGATGAAGAGATTTGAAATTGCACAGAGGAGAACGTTCTCTCAATATTTCAGCTCCTAAGTGGATTTGTCCATAGAGCGTTTCCTGCTAACTGTTTGCCCCTGTTCATAGAATCATAGAATCCTAGAGTTGGAAGAGACCCCAAGGGCCATCCAGTCCAACCCCCTGCCAAGCAAGAACACCATCAAAGCATTCTTGACAGGTGGCTGTCAAGCCTCTGCTTAAACACCTCCAAAGAAGGAGACTCCACCACACTCCTTGGCAGCAAATCCCACTGTCAAACAGCTCTTACTGTCAGGAAGTTCTTTCTAATGTTTAGGTGGAATCTTCTTTCTTGTAGTTTGAATCTATTGCTCTGTGTCCGCTTCTCTGGAGCAGAAGAAAACAACCTTTCTCCCTCCTCTATATGACATCCTTTTATATATTTGAACATGGCTATCATATCACCCCCTAACCTTCTCTTCTCCAGGCTAAACATACCCAGCTCCCTAAGCCGTTCCTCATAAGGCATCGTTCCCAGGCCTTTGACCATTTTGGTTGCCCTCCTCTGGACACGTTCCAGCTTGTCAGTATCCTTCTTGAAGTGTGGTGCCCAGAATTGGACACAGTATTCCAGGTGAGGTCTGTTCTTTCACCTCCGCCAAAGGAAATGCGCTGGGTTTCTGCACCTCCTCTAGAAAGTTCTCCAGAAACGTCCTTCCAGAGTCACTGGAGAGTTTCAGCTGGAAAGTGGGTTCACAGAACCATAGAACTATAGAGTTGGAAGGGGCACCCAAGGGTCCTCTAGTCCAACCCCCTGTAAGGCAGAAATCTCAGCTAAAGCATCCAGGACAGATGGCCATCCAACCTGTGCAAACCTGGTGCCCCCCCATCCGCCCCAGATGGCATTTGCTCCTCTTATCTCCTCACCTCCCATGGAAGCAGTCCTGGGTTAACGGAGTCAATGAGCCTTCTGGAACTAGCGGAGGACAGCTAGGAGCAACGGGGTGAGTGGCAGTCGGGGGCGATATCAGCGAATCAGGGGGAAGCGTTTGCGTAAGCGGCGAAGACGGCAGGACAAACGACAAAGGAATGAGGCTGCACCTGCTGAATGGCGGCCTGCTTCAGAGCTCTCATTGGGGGCACAGGCCCGGTTCGCTGTGCGATCTATTTCAGACCCGTTAAGGCTCAGTCCGCCGTAGTTCTAGAAGGGTGCCTCTGCCCGTGTGTTGCTTGCCACGAGACCGAGGGGGGGGTCCGAACACCCCTGGGAAAGCCTTTTCACGGATACTCTGAAATCACTGTTCAGCGCGGTACGCATTTTAACCCCTGCCCCCAAAGCAAAAGCTTTGGAAATGCATGTCCTGTCCACCGGCCCCCCCACTCCCATTTCTCTATTGATAATTCAGAGAGAGAAATGTGGAACAGCTCGCTTTGCAGGGTGGGGGTTAAATGAATTAGGGGGACAGGGAATGCTCTCCTTCATAGCCCCTCCAAGATTAGGTCTTGGATAGAATAGAATATATTTTATTGTCATGGTATAGAACATAGGAATCTGCCTCAAACCAAGTCAGACCGTGGGCCCATCTAACTCAGTACGGTCCACACTGATTGGCAGCAGGAGTCTCTTCCCAGCCCTGCCTGGGGCTGCCGCTGGGAAGTGAACCTGGGACGTTCTACATGCAAAGCAGGTGTCCTGCGGCTGAGCTGCATCCCTTCCCCTCCAAACACCAGCTGCTAGGAATCACAAACAGGGAGATGGCTGCTGCATTGGTGTCCTGCTTATGGGCTTCCCAGACGCTGAGATTCGTAGAATCGTGGAGTTGGAAGGGGCCCCCAAGGGTCATCTAGTCCAACCCCCTGCAATGCGGGGAATCTTCGCTAAAGCATCCGTGACAGCTGGCTGTGTGGGTGGCCATGCTGGGAAAAGAGGGTGCTGGACCAGAGGGGCCTTTGGGTCTCTTCTCTCTCTCACTCTCTCTCACACACTTCTTCCTAGCCATCCTATCCCCAACTTCTGCTTATCCTTGAGGTTTAATTTTTGAATTTATTTTGTAAAAATTATACACCGCTTGAAGGTTCAAAGAAATCTCAAAGCAAAAGGACAAAACAACAAAATGTTCTTGATGCGAAAAATGAACAGCAACCATTAAAAAATTTCAAAAAGCTAAAATAACCAAAACCAGGGACTCAGCTACACAGATGCAAATAAAATGTTTTAAATGTGTTGTAAAGTGCAGTATACAAATGCGGTGCTAGATGGCGACAGCGAGCTATGCAAAATTCAATGTATTTTTCAAAAGGTTTTAAAATAAATCATTTCCATGGTGGGTTTAAAAAAAAAAAAAATGTGTGCAGATTCCACCCAGGTTAAATCCTGCACTAGGTTTCTAAGCGTCTGGACAGGCTTGTCTGAACGAGAATGGTTCTAGCAGTCACCGAAAAGAGGGCAGTTGAAGGCGCCTGCCCGAAATCAATAGGCAGGGAGTTCCACAGGTGCTTCCATATGAAATGACTGGGTTCTTACAAGTGCAGAACGGGTGCCGGGCTGCCCCATGAGCCCCGTCTTACCCTCATGCTGTGGCGCTTGAAGACGTTGTGCCTGTTGAGCGGCGGGGTGTGCAAGGAGTTGACGGGAGACGGGTACTCGATGGGGCTGGTGAGCGTTGGCGAGCTGGCACACAGTCCCTCGGGCACCTGGGGAGGCGTAAGCAGAAGGCAGCGGGCACAAAACTCTAGACACAGCACAGGCGGCAGACGCACAAACAAGAGACTTTTGCACGGAGAGAAGAATAGCACGCAGAGGAAGGAGAAGGAGCCCGTCTGTGTGCGACGGGGCAGCCATGCCATTTTACATCCGAGGAAGGGGCAGTAGTGGGCATTTCCTCAAGATTTTCAGACCAGAAATTTTGGAAATCCCATTCCAAAAGGGGCACCAGAAACCAGCTTGATGTGAGCGGTGGCTGGTGACGCAAAAGGTTGCTAAAAGGTAAAGGGACCTCTGACTGTTAGGTCCAGTCGCGGACGACTCTGGGGATGCGGCGCTCATCTCGCTTTACTGGCAGAGGGAGCCGGTGTACAGCTTCCGGGTCATGTGGCCAGCATGACTAAGACACCTCTGGCGAGCCAGAGCAGCGCATGGAAACACCGTTTACCTTCCCGCCAGAGTGGTACCTATTTATCTACTTGAACTTTGACGTGCTTTCGAACTGCTAGGTTGGCAGGAGCAGGGACCGAGCAACGGGAGCTCACCCCGTCGTGGGGATTTGAACCGCCGACCTTCTGATCGGCAAGCCCTAGGCTCTGTGGTTTACACCACAGCGCCACCTGCGTCCTAGCGCCACCCGCGACCTATTTCACTGCAAAAACGAGCAGCCAGTTCAGTTTCCTAATCTGCCCACCGGACGTCCGAAGCTAGATGTGCCCCACAGACTTAGAGCAGCGGTTCCCAAAGGGGGTGGGGTTGCCCCCTGTGGGGCAGTAGGATTCCCTAGGGGGCTGTTAAGGCAATGGGGAGGCAGGGGGTGTATATAGCTATTTGATGTTGAAAAGCCGGTATCACTAGTTCGAGTCCATCCATTGGGGAGAGGAATGGGACAGAGTCTCTAGGAGATGGGCATGGCTGGCTGGCTGGCTGGCACCCGCAACATTTTGTTGGGCTGCAAGCGCAAGGTTTTAAAACCAGATTCTGGGAAGGAATTCGAAGCAATAAACAGAAAGATCAGAAGTCTTGTTCCAGCAGCTGCAGGAATCCTGACAAGCATCAAGCAGCTGCTACAAATTCAGCAGGAAAAACACTCATCTTTGGCTCGGAAGGAACAAAAATGCATCAGTCACACGAGTCTGGCGAGACAAACGGGAAGTTCCTGGTCTTACCTGGAATTGCAGTTTGGGGGCCAGCAGGTTGGTCTGAGGGGGCGGCTTGTACTTTGGTCTGCTTGGCTGGGGAGAAGAAGGGAGGCTTGGTGAGCGTCAAAGAAATATTGGGAAACAAGAAGAAGAAGAGTTTGGATTTGATATCCCGCTTTATCCCTACCTGAAGGAGTCTCCAAGCGGCTCACATTCTCCTTTCCCTTCCTCCCCCACAACAAACACTCTGCGAGGTGAGTGAGGCTGAGAGACGTCAGAGAAGTGTGACTAGCCCAAGGTCACCCAGCAGCTGCGTGTGGAGGAGCGGGGAAGCGAACCCGGTTCACCAGATTACGAGTCCACCCCTCTTAACCACTACACCACACTGGCTCTTTCACCCATTAAAAACAACAACATGCCATATAACACATTGAACGCCTATATTTGCAGCACACCAAAGAGTCACAAAATCTGTGCATCAAAGCGGAGTGCTCTGAATAACGGTATTCTTATTTTCTGCCTTGCATGGTTCCTGGGTGAGCAATACTGAGTGGGCATACTGAAATGAATGAACATGGCTAACTTAGGTCAAGGGTAAATGTGAATTAAATTGGAGGGGGGATATGAGATGCCTGGAGACAGTCAGGTTGTGCATCCACAGTAGTGGCCAGAAGAGGAAAGACCACAGGGAGAAGCACAGAGAGACGAATCGCCCTGGTGCATCTGCCTCAGCTGCAACTAAACATGTCTCTCCTGTATCGGTTTATACAGCCACAGCAGGCATTGCAACCTTCTAAAGGTTTGACTTCACCCCTGGAGGCGTACCCCTCCATTGTCTCCTGAGATAAGACAGATGCCAACCAAAGTTGTGGTGACAATGCAAAAAACAAAAACAAAATACTGCTGCAGGCATAAGGAGTGCCAACCCCACAATAAATGCCCATCTAACTGGCACCTTCCCTTACTGAGGGTTCAACAAAAGAGACAAGATCAATGTGAGGATGAAATTTCTAGGTTTTTGTACCACTGAGTGCCTAAGAAGAGTCTGCAGCAGGCATCCCCAACCTGTGGCCCTCAGAATGTTTTGGCCTACAACTCCCATCATCCCTAGCTAACAGGACCAGTGGTCAAGGATGATGGGAATTGTAGTCCAAAACATCTGGAGGGCCGAAGGTTGGGGATGCCTGGTCTGCAGGATCAGGCCAGTGGCCCACCTAGTCCAGCATCCTGCTCTCACAGTGGCCAACCGGTGTCCCAAAGTTAAGGCCAAAATCAAGAGCCAAGAGCAACCGTCTTCCTAGTGCCTTCCTGGTTTTATGTTTTATTCTGGTCTTCATTATATTGCTTATTGGTTTTTTTAAGTTGTACACTTCTTACAGATTTTGTTTAAAAAACATTAAGCGGTTTATAGGAGTTTCAGATAAATAAGTACAGCCATACCTCGTGTTGTGTTAGGTTCACGTCTTTTCGGCTCGCGAATGCGGCAAACCCGGAAGTATATACTTCCGGGTTTTGCCGCATGCACAGAAGCGTTTTGCGTGCTTCGCACATGCGCAGAAGCACTCTATCAAGCTCCGCGCTTGTGCAGAAGCACCGCTCTAGTTGAGGACTTTTCGGGGTGTGAACAGCACCCCAGAATGGATTGTATCCGCAACTAGAGGTACCACCGTATATGCTTTTACAAAAATCCTGCGGTGATTCCTGCATTTCAAGGGGGCTAGGCTGGATGACCCTTTGGGTCCCTTCCAACTCTGCAATTCTGTGAATCCTGAGGAACCCCACAAATGTCAGAAGTTAAATTAAGCAAACAAAGAAAAAAAATGAGTAAATTAGATCCAATGAAAACTTCGGCTTGCTCTTCTCTCTGCAGCGGAAGTTTGCATGAGCTTCCTGAATGTCTAAATCAGAGGTCTCCAAACTAAGGCCCGCGGGCTGGATAAGGCCTGAGGGACTCATTTATCCGGCCTGCGGCGACCCCCACCACCCGCTGCAGCCACACGCTCTTACCGGTGTGGCGTGGCACGGCTGCCCACTTCTGGATCGGAGAAGCACCGGAAATAGCTTGTGCGCATGCGCAAGCGTTATTTCCAGTGCACATCCGGGTCGGAGGAGGCCTGTGCACATGCGCACAAGCTATTTCCGGTGCTCCTCCGACCTGGAAGTGCACTGGAAATAGCGTATGCGCACACGTATGGGCGTGCGCTCCCCTGCCCTCCGGTTCACTGCGCGATCGGCGCTAGAGACATCGGCCCGAGGCACGGTAAGTTTGCTGACCCCTGGTCTAAATCCTGCAATCCAGGAGGTGCCCAAGGCCTATGGACGTTTTCTCTTCCACTTGGAAGAACTTTTCCCATGGAAGAATCTGGCGGAAGGCAATGGCAAGAGAGTTGCCTGGGCTTGGAGCCTGTCTTTGTGCATATGAACATTTCTCACCTTTGGAGGGGGTTCCTGCAAAGAGGGCGGCTCCATGATTTTGGGGGGCCGGTGGCGGTTGTTCCTCTCTTGCTCCCGTGCAATCTCTTTCTCCATCTGGTAAACGTCGCTGCAATCAAAAATGGGAAGAGAGCAATTCAGCTTAGCAGAAGAACTGCCTGCAAAGTTTTCTGCGGGGATTTCATTCATTTCGTTTAGCAGGAATGGGGGAGTAGAGCATTTGACTGCATTTCGTTTAACAGGAATGGGGGAGGAATTGGCTTTTGTTTGCCTTTTACTCTCAACTTGCCCTTCTCAAATCAACGCAGGAACCGAAACACTGTCATCATTCGAAATTCGCACTTATCCGAATCCTGTAAGGCAGTTCTCTAACCGAACAATGGATGGGATTCAATTCAGGTATACTCAGAGTAGGCCCACTGAAATGAATGGACATAACCTAGTCATGTTCATTGATTTCAGCGTGTCTTAAGCTTAGTTTACTCCAGTGTTTAGAAAATGAATTATGCTATGGGAAACCGCTTGCATTGTGGAATGGAGTCTACAGAACAAAGGGAATTCTGCAACTTTGCTTATGTAATTTATTCAGCTTGCAGAATGTTGCTTTCCCTAGTGCAGATTTCAGATTTGTACGGCCAGGGAGTCTCAACGGAGGCAGTGAGGGCTGACCTCCTACTCACCTCAAGCTGCAGACCAGCTCTTTGAACTTGGGCCTGTCGCTGGGGTCATAATCCCAGCAGCGGGTCATCAGAGCGTAGAGGATGGGGGGGCAGGCGTCCGGCTTGGGCAAGCGGTCGCCCTTCTCAAGCACTGCGATCACGTCCTTGTTCTCCAGCCAGAAGAAGGGCTGCTTCCCGTAGCTCAGGATTTCCCACATGCAGACGGCTGAGGTGGGGAATCAGGAAGAGAGAGAGAGCGTGGGAGAGAGCTGCAGGAATTGGTGGGAGGCACTAAACTGCGAATCTTAATCCCCACCCCCCAACTGGAGGGCACCACGTTGACAACCCCTGCCTTAAAACACCCCTTGCAATTCCTACGCAGGCTGAGACCCTACCTGCCCGTGGACTGTCTCGCCAGAGTGGTGCATGCTCTAGTTATCTCACGCTTGGACTACTGCAATATGCTCTACATGGGGCTACCTTTGAAGGTGACCCGGAAACTGCAATTAATCCAGAATGCGGCAGCTAGACTGGTGACTGGGAGTGGCCGCTGGGACCACATAACACCGGTCCAGAGAGATCTACATTGGCTCCCGGTACGTTTCCAAGCACAATTCAAAGTGTTGGTGCTGACCTTTAAAGCCCTAAACGGCCTCGGTCCTGTATACCTGAAGGAGCGTCTCCACCCCCACCGTTCAGCCCGGACACTGAGATCCAGCGCCGAGGGCCTTCTGGCGGTTCCCTCACTGCGAGAATCAAAGCTACAGGGAACCAGACAGAGGGCCTTCTCAGTGGTGGCTCCCGCCCTGTGGAACGCCCTCCCAGCAGAGGTCAAAGGGATCAACAACTACATGACCTTTAGAAAACACCTGAAGGCAGCCCTCTTTAGGGAAGCTTTTCATCTGTGATGTGTTGATGTATTTTAATGTTTACTGGAAGCCGCCCAGAGTGGCTGGGGAGACCCGGCCAGATGGGCGGGGTACAAATAATAAATTATTATTATTATTATTATTACTAAGTGTGTTGCATATGGTTCCCTCGGTTCCCAGCCTCTGCTGGAGGCAGAGCACGCAGGCACGGATCCTGCTGCCATTGCCTCCAAGCAGCCACTCACCGAACATCCACACGTCGCTGGCAGAGGTGAATCGGCGGAAGTTGATGGACTCCGGGGCCATCCACTTGATGGGCAGGCGAGTCACCGAGGCTGGGTTGATAAAGGCGAGGTGGGGAGCAGGGAGAGATCAGAGCCAGTTATTCCCAAAGAACAGGCAAGCCAGCAAGGTTACGACTAAGCAAAGGCTTCTGCATTATTATTTCTGATTGCTGTATTTTCAGTCTTTTGAAAACACATTTTTTGATTGTTTGACACGGCATTGCCAGTTGTCGTAAGCCTTCGGGAGGTTTATTATTATTATTATTATTATTTTTATTGAGCTTTTTTTATAGATTTTTTTAAAAAACAGATTACATTTGTACATACATACATCTTGTCCTTCACACAAAAAGAATAAAAAGCACGAAAGAAAAACAAACAAAGAAGAACAAAGAAAAACAACAGAAGAAAACAACTAACAAGCCAAGAACAGATTACATAAAAATTGTACAATATTTAGCTTGTGTAATTATCAAAACATCAACTCTATTTTCCCCGCTACTGAGTTATTTTATCACTAATAGACCAACATAAATAAACAAATATCAATAAAACAACTTCCAATTTTCCACATTGTATTTGTATTGTCATTTTTGGGATCATTTTAACACACAATCTACTTCACTTTTACTCCTTTACCTTCTTGTCTTTTATTTAATTTCCTGTTCCTTTTTCTTTATTGAGCTTTTACCACAATCACATACCACAATCACTTCACCATCAACCATACAACAATACATACTAACCAACAACCAAACAAAAATACATACCAACAAATAAACAATTAAAATTCTGACAACATCAAAATTCTATATCATTTCCATTCAAAACTAAAAAAAAAATTCAGTGTATATTATCATATTCATAGAAGACTTCCCTATACATCTCTCCATTAAGTCAAATAAGGATCAAAAAAGAAAGAAAATTGTATACGACACTGACATCCATGTTTATATAATTATCTGCCATTCATTTAACTTCACATATTTATTCACCATATCTTTCCAGAATTAGACAGGGATTAATCTGATACAAGAGTCATATTGATGTTACACCGGGAGTTCAGAAACGAGGAAGATAGGAGAGCCATCTCCAAGGAAGATCCACCTCCAACCATCTCCATGTGGCCCCCAAATATAGGAGCATGGGCAGCTGCCTTATGCGGACTCCAGCATTGGTCCATCTAGCTCAGTACTGGCAACTCTGACTGGCAGCAGCTTTCAAGCGTATCAGGCAGGGGACCTTCCGCAGTCCTATTTGGAGATGTCAGGAATTGGACCTCAGGCGTTTTGCATGCCCTCCCCAAATCAAAGGGTTTTGCACTATGGAAGTCCTCCAGTCCGCTGTCGTTCTGGGTTCTAGAGGTCTCGCTTCAGGCCAAGCGTATGAATACCCACAAGCAGCGGTTGTCTAGGGACCCTTTCTGGTCCTGGGACTTCCAACCCATTTAACTAGAGATGCTGAAGTCTGATCCCCGAACCTTCATATGGGAAGCAAGCGCTCTGCCAAATAAACAAACTGCACCCCACATTTTTGAACCAGGTTGCAGGGCACAGCTGAGCCTGCCCTGCAGCATTGACATGCCCAGAGGAATTGGCCTCACTAAGAACTACCTCTTCCAGCTAGCAGGGACACCCCAAGGCCTTGGGTGTAAGCCTTTTCCAGTCTGGTTACCCAAGATTTTTGGTGGAAAGGCCAGTAGCTCAGCGGCAGAAGATCATCTTCAGGTAGGGCTGTGATTGTCACCTGCCTGAATCCCTGGAGAGTCACTGCCAGTGAGTGTAGAAAATACATACTCAATATGTGGCAGCTTCCTGGGTTACTGCGCCAATCCTTTGCACTCGAGATGTTGGGCACTCGAATTGGGCATCTTTTCGATGCACCAGCGAGGGTCAAATTCAACTTGTGCAACAAACATAAATCAGTGGCCAGACGGAGTTTAAGTTACAGGTAGGTAGCAGTGTTGGTCTGCCATAGTCAAAACAAAATCTATATATATATAAATGTTCCCATTGCGTGTTTGTCCGAAACACCCTTGCTGCGTAACTGCTGGACCAAATCGCATCAAATTAGGACACAGCGTTCCATTACCATGGCAAAAGAATCTGGCATAATAAAAATTCAGAAAAACCACACCTGTCATGCCTAAAATAAAGGAAAAACAGGGGGAAAAATGGCTCCCCTATTACACGTCACCAGCAAAACAGCGCCCTCTAGCGACGGCTATACTGGTACTACAGCCACAAAAGCACAAAAATTGTCGCACCTATTAGACGTCACCAGCAAAACCTCGCCCTCTAGTGATGGCTATACTGGTACTGCAGCTACAAAACCTTCCCCCTGCCAGAGCTCTGCCGGCCATTTGCAAGCTCGCAAACCGGTAATAGAAAAGGGGGGGGGGTCCAAGAAAGAGTAATTGAAAACGGGGGTGGGGACAGAGAAGGGGCAGATGGAAGGTGAACAGGGGAATTTCTTCAATTTCACAAATTCAGCCGCAGCAGGGCGCGGCCGGGTAAGCTAGTATAAAATAAAAAAATTCCTTTCAGTAGCACCTTAGAGACCAACTAAGTTTGTTCTTGGTATGAGCTTTCGTGTGCATGCACACTTCTTCAGATACCACACTGAAGAAGTGTGCATGCACACAAAAGCTCATGCCAAGAACAAACTTAGTTGGTCTCTAAGGTGCTACTGGAAGGAATTTTATTTCTTATTTTGTTTAGACAGAGTTTAATTACATGTATGCGACATGCTGTTCCGCCTGGAGATCTGGGACACCCCCAGCCCCCTCTCCTTACCTTTGTAATACTCGTCATCCTCAATGTATCTGGAGAGGCCAAAATCTCCCAGTTTGACGCACTCGTGAGAAGCCACCAGGACATTCCGGACAGCAATGTCCCTGCAGGTGACAAAGTGAGATTGGCCACTGCTTTTCTGGGAGGTGGAGGGGGGCAATAGGTGTGTTGAGGGG
This sequence comes from Darevskia nairensis, assembly GCA_034642065.1. Lineage (NCBI taxonomy): Eukaryota > Metazoa > Chordata > Lepidosauria > Squamata > Lacertidae > Darevskia > Darevskia nairensis. Next base: position 340,837 of record JAWWNI010000267.1, read on the forward strand.
GTGGAGCAGAAGTGCCTGAGCACACATGCCATGGTGGGACTCCCGGGTCATCTATTGCTCACCCAGACAGCCAGCATAGTGGTTAGAGTGCAGGACTAGGACTTGGGAGAACAGGGTTCAATTCCCTACTCAGCCATGAAGCTCATATTCAGTCACTTGCTCTCAGCCTGACGTACCTCACAGGGTTGTTGTGAGGACAAAACAGGGAGAACTAGGGAAGCCAACTTAGGGTCCTTGGAGGAAAGGTGGGATACAAATGTTGTTGTTGTTGGCACCCGTCTGTCTCAGGAGACAACAAGAGAGTGTGCTTTTGGGGATGAAGTCAAGCTGTTGTCTCCGGAAAATTTTACACATCACTTGGGAAGACAGGCGAACTAATGCCAGTGTACTGGAAGAAGCAAAGATCACCAGTGTTGAAGCAATGATTCTTCAACATCAACTTCTTTGGACTGGTCATGTTGTGTGGATGCCTGATTATTGTCTTCCAAAGCAACTAGGGAACTCTATTCCAAACTTAAAAATGAGAAGCGTAATGATGAGGGGTCAACAAAAGAGGTTTAAAGACTGTCGCAAGGCAAATCTTTAAAAATGTAGTATAAACACCGACAAACTGGGAACCACTTGCCTGTGAGCACCCCAATTGGAGAACAGCCCTTACCAAAGGTGTCCTGGTCTTTGAAGACACTCGAACTCAGGACGCAAGGGAGAAACGTGCTAAGAGGAAGGCACGCTTGGCAAACCCTCACCGTGATCAACTCCCGCCCGAAGGGGACAATGACAATAAAATATATTCTAATCTATTCTAAACCTATGTCCCCACTGTGGAAGGACGTGTGGATCCAGAATTGGCCTCCACAGCCACTTATGGACTCACTGTTAAAACACTGTTTTGGAAGACAATCTTACTCGGCTACGGGTGATTGCCAAACAAGAAGAAGAAGCAAGTGACCTCCCTGGGGTGCATGTCTGGGGGTCCTGGGAGAGAGACTTCCAGCATGAGCAGCGCACCTGTGCATGCGCATTGCTCCTTGTGCATGACCCCCAATACTCTCCCCACTGGAATTTATGTCATCAAATCCACTCCTGCAAATCCGGCTCTGCTAGCAGTTCCACTGGGGGCTGTCCTCCAATTCATTTTCTTCATTTATCCCCCACATTCATTTGAGGTGCCTTTTCTGGTACCCAGGGCTGCTCTGCATCCTTGCCTCACAGAGGAACACAGGGAGGGTTCACCTGGCACCAATAAGAAGTCTGGGCTTTTTCGATTTCTCAGAGCTGTGGCTCGGCTGATGGGTGGCTGTTTGCGGAGAAGCCCAGGTGTGCAAGTTTGACATTGAGAAGATGTGTCTCCCATATCCGCCGCCCTCCCGCTGCCCTGGTGGGGCTGGCGAAGCGCCCCTCTCGTACCTGTGCACACAGTTGATGGCTTCCAAGTAGGCCATGGCTTTGCCGAGCTGCAAGGTGTAGTGGATGAGGGTCTGCACCTTCAGCGACGCCTTGTTCTGCTCCAGGTAGCGCCCCAGCTGCAGCGGGGAGGAGGAAGGGCGAGGGAGAGAAGAGTCACTTTCAAAATGCCTAGGAGAGCCCCCTTCCTCAAGCCCCCATCCCCCTGACTTCAATAGTCCAGGGAGAAAAGAAAATTTACTGAAGAATTGGAACAGAACTGCAGGTAACTTGAGGAGAAAGAAACAAAGGGTTTTTTTTTTTGCCTTTTTTAGGGGCAGGTCCTGTCGAAAACAGGGCTAGAGTCAACTAAAGATAATAATGAAAATAATAATAATTTAATAATATATTTATACCCTGCCCATCTGGCTGGGTTTCCCCAGCCACTCTGGGCGGCTTCCAACAGCATATTAAAAACACGATAAAACATCAGTCATTAAAAACTTCCCTAAACCGAGTTGCCTTCAGATGTCTCCTAAATGTCAGATAGTTGATTATTTCCTTGACATCTGATATACATGTATTTCTCTGTGTATAAGATGATAATAATAATAATAATAATAATAATAATAATAAATAATTTATTATTTGTACCCCACCCATCTGGATGGGTCTCCCCAGCCACTCTGGGCGGCTTCCAGCAAACATTAAAATACATTAACACATCACAGATTAAAAACTCCCCTAAACAGGGCTGCCTTCAGGTGTTTTCTAAATGTCATGTAATTGTTGATCCTTTTAACATCTGATGGGAGGGCGTTCCACAGGGCGGGTGCCACTACCGAGAAGGCCCTCTGCCTGGTTCGCTGTAACCTCACTTCTCGCAGGGAGGGAACCTCCAGAAGGCCCTCGGAGCTGGACCTCAGTGCCCAGACTGGACGATGAGGGTGGAGACGCTCCTTCAGGTATACAGGGCCATTTAGGGCTTTCAAGGTCAGCACCAACACTTTGAATTGTGCCCGGAAACGTACTGGGAGCCGATGTAGGTCTTTCAGGACCGGTGTTATGTGGTCTCAGCGGCCACTCCCAGTCACCAGTCTGGCTGCCGCATTCTGGATTAGTTGCAGTTTCCGGGTCACCTTCAAAGGTGGATGTCAGAGGGCTGCCCCCCCCCTTCCAGCCCGGCTTTGAGCGAGTACCGGGAACAGCCCGCGATCTTGGAGACAGATTCTTCTTCCCCCTCTGCGGAGAGCTCTGGAGAAGGGGAAGTGGTGAGAGGGCTCCAGCCAGCCAAGCAGAGCCCTCGCAACGTACCAGGGGAAAGAAAGAAGAGACGGACAAGGTGCTTTCATTTTCCACGATGGGGTTCCTGGCAGGAGAATCGCAAAGAACCACTTCCGGAATCTGAGTGACTGACGAGATGTGTTTATGATGTACTCCGCATTGTAAATTAATTAGCCTAGATTAAAGCTTAATAGCTTCACGGCTCAGAGTCTTTCTTTGAACGGCCAGCTGGGGAAGAGACCCCACGCAGCCTGACAGCAGCCCCACGTGGATCCCTTGTAGCTAGACAGCCCATCAGAGCACATGCTGCCCTACTAAATGTCATGTGACTTTCTCGGATGCTCAGCAACCCCTTCACCCCTCTCGACTAGCTGACTTACTGGTAACAGAGTTAACCCTTGAGTTACAAACTGAATGATCCCTGCTGCTGCACTTCCAAAAATGCCCCCCTTCCCGGGTCGGTCGCACCTGCTTCCTCCTCGTCTGTCTGCTCTGTGCCTCTCACCTCTCCGTAAGGGTAGAGCTCCATCACAATCCAGGTGGGCTCCTCCTCCGTGATGCCAATGAGCTTCACAATGTGGGGGTGGTCCATCTTCTTCATCAGCACTGCGGATGCATTGAAGGCGCACTTAACTTCATGTTCGCTCCATCAAAAAAGAAACCCCGGCCGACTCAAGGCCAGGGTACCCAAAGGATCACCTCCCCCTTTTCAGCCTGAGTGAGGCCCACATTCTCTTCTAGGCAACCCGGGGGGGGGGCTAGTTACAGTTGGCTAATTTCTGCACCCACCCACTCCTCTCTATCAACCTTCCTTGGAGGCTTTTAAGCAGAGGTTGGATGGCCACCTGCCAGGAATTCTTCAGCTGAGATTCCTGAAATGCAGGGGGTTGGACTAGATGACCCTTGGGACCCCCCAATTTCCAAGGGAGCCCTTCCACTGTCAAACAGCTCTGAGCATCAGAAAGCTCTTCCTAATATTTAGGAGGAATCTCTTTTCTTGCCAGCTGAATTCGCTCGAGCTGCAGAGAACAAGCTTGCTCCACCTTATGTGTTGCAGCCCTTGAGATATTTGGAGGAGGCTCTCAGTCTCCTCTTATCCAAGCTAAATGCCCCCAGATCCCTCAACCATTCCTCAAGAATTGTTGACCCAATTTTACAGAGGTACCATTGAAACTGTTCTCTGTAATTCTATTACTGCCTGGTATGGCACAGCCTCCAAGCTGGACAAGAAAAGGCTCCAACGAGCAATAGGAATTGCAGAGAGGGTAACTGGTGTTAGTTTGCCTCCAACAGAGACACTTTATGCTGTTCGAGCCAGGAAGAAAGCAGAGAGAATTGTCGCAGACCCTTCGCATCCTGGTCATCACCTGTTTGATTTACTTCCATCCGGACGTCATTATAGGACTCTATACACAAAAACGTCGAGGCACAGGAATAGCTTTTTTCCCTTGTGCCATCAAACTGTTGAATTCGTAGTTGTGTGCGGAAGGGAGGTCAGTTGGTGGTATGGGGTTCCTTCCTTCCTTCCCTCTCTGTCTAGCCCCTTCCTTCCTTCCTTCCTTCCTTCCTTCCTTCCTTCCTTCCTTCCTTCCTTCCTTCCTTCCTTCCTTCCCTCCCTCTCTGTCTAGCCCCTTCCTTCCTTCCTTCCTTCCTTCCTTCCTTCCTTCCTTCCTTCCTTCCTTCCTTCCTTCCTTCCTTCCTCATACGGCTTGGCTCCCCAAACCCTTGATCTTGGTCACCCTCCTTCCACGTGTCCCTAGTGGGTGCCTGCCCACCTGCCTGCCTTCGTACCTGCTTCGCTCATGAACTTCTCCTTGTTCTCTGCTGTACAGTCCTTCTTGCAGGTCTTGACGGCCACGCTGACCCGCTCTCCGCTCTGGAACGAGAGGCAGGCTCAAAGCTCGGCTGAAGCTAAGCAGGGCAGACGGCAGGGTTTGCTGGCCGACTTAAATCCAGCCAAATGCATGGAAGCTGAAAACCAGGAATGCCCGTCCTTGCAGAGGGGAGGGGGGCAAATCTCTGCACATATAAGAAGACCCCTCCTGGGTCAAAGCAAAGACCCATCTAACACAGCATTCTGGATTTCCACAGTGCCCAGCCAAATGCTTGTAGGAAGCCCCAAGCAGGACAGGGAAGAAACAGAGCCCTCCCAAACCTACTATTAAGAGATACACTCTCCCTGAACATGGAAGTTCCATTGAGCCTGCCATTGCCCATAGGCATAGGAGCTTTCCTCACAATGCAAACATTTTGCGGGGAGGTGGGGTGGGGGAGTTCCATCAGGATGTTGAGGGAAAGGGTTAATCCCTATTTTTAAAGGTGGGCAGGGAGGGACACCCCCCCTTTCAATCATTTTCCAGGCATCTAATGACATCAGGTGGTCTAAACAGGCAGAGTTTTGCCTCCCGTCTTAGCGCTGATCAGAGATATGCCCCTACTTGCTATTGGATAGTAAAAGGCACAAACGCAGGGTTATCTCTGAAATCAGTGCTGCAGTTTCACAGCGCTAAGATCGGACCCGTGAAAAAGGCTTCCTGCTCTTTCAGTTTACAGCTAGAGAGCAGGCAGAGTCTCATCTCTTGATCTTAGCTCTAAGCGTCACAGCACCGTCTCCGGTCTTAGTGCTGTGGCATTGGCTGCTAAGATGGAAGATTCAGAGATCTCTGCACCTGATTTCAAATGACGTCAAGTGATTTGCAGTTGGACACGGTTTGCCCAAAAAGGCCTGGCGAGCCAAACTCAGAGACTTAGCAGAAAAACGAAAGACAGTCACGGAGAAATCTAGAACGAAAAAAGAGAGCCTCCTGCCCTGCCGTGACAATCCCTGAAACGAGATACGGATATGTGAAATATATGTTATATATTTCTTATATAACTTTTGAGTAACGTTTAGTGCTAGTTTATTACTTTCACATATCCGTATCTTGTTTCAGGGATTGTCACGGCAGGGCCGGAGGCTCTCTTTTTTCGTTCTAAATTCAGAGACTTAGCAAGCCTAGGTAGGTCTGTGGCCTGGAAGATCTCCAGTGATGGTATATTGTATAAAGGTAAAGGGACGCCTGACCATTAGGTCCAGTCGTGTCTGACTCTGGGGTTGCAGCGCTCATCTCGCTTTATTGGCCGAGAGCCAGAGTACAGCTTCTGGGTCATGTGGCCAGTATGACAAAGCCGCTTCTGGCGAACCAGAGCAGCGCATGGAAACACCGTTTACCTTCCCGCCAGAGTGGTACCTATTTATCTACTTGCACTTGACGTGCTTTCGAACTGCTAGGTGGACAGGAGCTGGGACTGAGCAACGGGAGCTCACCCCGTCGCGGGGATTCGAACTGCCGACCTTCTGATCAGCAAGCCCTAGGCTCTGTGGTTTAACCCACAGCGCCACCTGGGTCCTGGTATATTGTATAGCAGCCAGCTATAGACTGCTGCTCTCAAAGTCCTGGGATAGTTCACTCAGTAGAGCATGAGACTCTCAATCTCAAGGTTGTGGGTTCAAATCCCACCTTGGGCAAAGGATCGTTACATTGCAGGGGGTTGGACTAGGCGACCCCTGTGATCCCTTCCAGCTCCACAATTCTATGACGGCTCACCTCGTTGGTGTAAATGCCCTCGTAGACCTCGCCGAAGAAACCCTCTCCTAGGATCCGGCCCAGGACGACATCTTCCCGGGAGATCACGAACTGTTGAGCTGTGCAAGAGAAAGCGTCAACAACACACCAGTTTTAAATGAAGGGAAAAGCACAACTTCCATCAGTATAGACCAGAAAGGGTGAGGGGAGAGACTGTTTTGTCTGCCAGGAACTGCCAGCTCAATAGGGGGCACAGGTGGTAAATTGGTGGTAGTGTGCAGTGGCTAAAGGGCCAAGCTTCTGCTCTACCCAGATCTCACCTCTGCAATGCCACAAACTCACTAGGGTGGGCTTATGCAAATCACTCTCTTTCAAAACCTTAACTGCCCACTTGCAATTTGGCAATAATCATACTGGCCAACCTTGCAGGGTCGTTGTAAAGCACCATCACCGATATGTAGTGCAAACGGCCATTACTGCCTGCATGTCAGTGTGGCCTGGTGTGGTAATAGCAAAAGTGTCAAACGAGGATCTGGGAGACCAGGGTTCAAATCCACACGTAGCCATGAAGCTCGCTGTGCAACCTTGGCCCAGTCACTGTGTCTCAGCCTAACCTACCTCACAGGGTTGTTGTGGAGGTTAAATGAGGAGAGGGCGAACCAAATATGCCACAACTTAAATCTTGGGCGGGGGGGGGGAGGTGGAATGTAAATGTAATGAAGGAATACATAAAGACCTGTTTAGCTCCAGTTGCCAGGTGTGTGTTTCTGTGTAGCAATAGTGGACACAGAATTCAGCACAACCTGGAAATCCCAGCTTCTTTGAGCTCAGAAGTAGACTCTGCACTAAGTTTTTGCTTTAAAATATATTGCATGGCTTTCTGCATTTAGCCTAGGGATGGAAATTTCCTGCTGGGACTGCCCTTGCCCAGTCCCCACGGTATAGAAATTGTTCCTGTGAGAAGCCACTAAAATTCATTGAAAGCTTCGCATCTTACATTGTGATATGGCCTCTTCTTGTGAACCACATAGGTACAGATCAGGGGTCGCCAACGTGCTGCCCTCTCTATGCTGTCGAACTCCATCTCCCATCAGCCAAAGCAGCTGGCCTGGCCAATGGCCAGGTGTGACAGGAGCTGCAGTTCTCAAACATCTGGACGGCACCCCCCTCGCCACCCCTGGAACGGATGCCGGAGCCAATCAACCTCTCCTGTACCTCAATTCATCCCTAAGAGGGCAGAATTAATTCGCAAGTGGTCCAGAAGTTGCACCTACCTCCAGATTTTGGGCGGGACGCTTCGTCTGGAATCTCGGCATAAATATCAGAATCTGGAACAAAGCAGCTCATTTTAATTGTTATGTTGTTTTAATGGGGGGGGGGAGTTAATTGTGCATTTTAATCATGGATGGTTTGGGATATTATTTCACTGTGGGCCCAAAGATGGAAAGAATATAAAGTCCCGACCAAACACAAATAGTTGATGAAGATGACGGACGAAGCCGAAATGGCGAAAATGACTGGGAAAGTCACAAACCAGGAAGAAAAGAATTTTAAGAAGGAATGGGAAAAAATTACAATTTGCTCAAGAGAACATTGTAAACAACTAAAAACCTTGGCAGGATTTGAGTAACGCTTGTAACGCTTGTAAAAACGAAGGTGAAAATGGGCTGTTTCAAGAAAGATAGAGCAAATATATGATGCAACAGAAAAAGTTTGATAATGGAAACCGTGGAGGGAAGTCTAAGGATTCAGGGAATCTTAAATGTTGATGATTATGATTGTTTGAATTCAAATGTATACTGTAAAATTGAATAAAAATATTTTTATAAATATATTACTTCACTGTGTTGTTTTAATTACATGTGGGTGTAAGATGAGAGGCAGGCTGGAAACAGAGGGCATTCCCACAACCACCTGCCCCTCAAGAACGCACCAAAAGAGTTGTGTTATTTTTATCTTTTGTTTGTAAGCCACTTTGGGGTTTATTTGAATAAAATAAAAGTACATTTATGTTGTATTTTATGCTGTTTTAAGCTGCTTTTTAAGTCGTTTTTAATCAATGTTTTATATTTGTTGTTAGCCGCCCTGAGCCCGGTTTTTAAATTGGGAAGGACAGGGTATACATAAAAATTTATTACTATTATTATTAAAAAGCGGCATAGAAATAGAAAAACAAAACACAAAAGTTGAAGGAACTGAGAGAGAGGCATAATCTCCTCTGACGTGTACATGGGTTTTTCTGCCCTCGTTATTGCCTCTGGCCAAACAAGATCTGGCAAGAATTCATAATGCTTTGTACAACCTATTGGGTCAGAGGTAGAAGAAGGGCAACAGGATTTGGGTGGGCACCCTCTAGGGAAGGGTGCTTCCGTAATTCCACCGACTCTCCAAAGAAGAGCTCCTCCAGTGGCTTCAGACGGATAGAAACTGCTGAAGCTCTCTCTGGCTCGGCTTGCAATTCGTTGTTTTTTTCCTGAAGCAGCCAGTCCTCATGGATCGGACGGCGGGAAAGACAGGATTCAACTCACCCCCACTGAAGCTCTCTCTCAGCGTGGACCTCCTCTCCTCTATGTGCCTGAGGGCAGAAAGAGTCTCCGGTGAAGACCTGTGGATCTTCCCCGCCTCCCCACACACCCCAAACATTGTCCCAAGACCAACTGCTCTGTTTGCCTAGAGTCCTGGGGAGCAGGAAAGCTATCTCCCCAGTGTTCCTGGGGGGAGTTTGCTTCCCTTGAGCCAGGTGTGGGGTGCTAATTGCAAGAGCTCTGATGGAGGGGGACCACCACCCAAGACTAGCCAGGTCATTACACAACGTGAAGACACCAGCCACCTCTTGCTGTTGCTGCCCAAAGATAGGCTGCCTCCGAAGATGGAGGTTCTATTCAGTTGCCGTGAGGCCCCGCCTCCTCCATGGATCTGCCTATCCCTTTTCTTTTAAGATAAGGGCCGCGAGAACAGCCTGCTGGATCAGGCCAATGGGCCATCCTGTTCTCACAGCGGGAAGCCTTCAAGCAACATCCAAGAGCAAGGGCCATTTCTCTGCCGGTGGTTTCCAGCCACTGGGATTCAGAAGCGTTGCTGCCTCTGTTGGTGGAGGGGTCACCGATAGCCCTCTCCTCCTCTGTGAATTGGTGCGTTCATCTTTTTAAAAGCCATCTAAGTCGGTGGCCGTCACTGCCTCCTGTGGCAGTGAGTTCCACAGTTTACCGACGAGCTGTGTGAAGAAGGACTTCCTTTTATCTGTCCTGAATCTCCCAACATTCCAGCCCCTTTCTTCTAAATTCTGCCATATTTCCAGGCAGACAGAAGTCTATATAGGTATAGGGACCCCTGACCATTAGGTCCAGTCGCGGATGACTCTGGGGTTGCGGCGCTCATCTCGCTTTACTGGCCAAGGGAGCCAGAGTACAGCTTCCGTGTCATGCGGCCAGCATGACTAAGCCGCCTCTGGCGAACCAGAGCAGCGCACGGAAACGCCGTTTACCTTCCCGCCGGAGTGGTACCTATTTATCTACTTGCACTTTGACGTGCTTTCGAACTGCTAGGTTGGCAGGAGCAGGGACCGAACAACAGGAGCTCACCGCGTCGCAGGGATTCGAACCGCCGACCTTCTGATCAGCAAGCCCTAGGCTCTGTGGTTTAACCCGTGTCCCTGGTCAGAAGTCTACCTCTGCTCAAATTTGGTAGAACGCGGGGAGCCCCGAGTGATTTCGCGGCCAGAAGAGGGGGTGCCCCCTGCTGTCTCCCCCCTGCCTTCCGGGACTCAGTCCCATCCATGGATGCAGTTCCCTGGGTTAGAGGGCTTCATACTTACTGTACTGGCACCTGGGGCAGGCTGATCCTCTTATCATTCTCTGTGGAGAAGGAAGAAAGAAAGGAATATCAAGAGAGCACATGCAAAACTCAGCTTCCCCATGCTGCTGCTGCTGACAGATGGGTTTGCTTGCTTATTTTAGAATCATAGAATCATAGTTGGAAGAGACCCCCAAGGGCCATCCAGTCCAACCCCCTGCCAAGCAGGAACACCATCAAAGCATTCTTGACAGATGGCTGTCAAGCCTCTGCTTAAAGACCTCCAAAGAAGGAGACTCCACCACGCTCCTTGGCAGCCAATTCCACTGTCGAACAGCTCTTACTGTCAGGAAGTTCTTCCTAATGTTCAGGTGGAATCTTCTTTCTTGTAGTTTGAATCCATTGCTCCGTGTCCGCTTCTCAGGAGCAGCAGAAAACAACCTTTCTCCCTCCTCTATATGACATCCTTTTATATATTTGAACATGGCTATCATATCACCCCTTAACCTTCTCTTCTCCAGGCTAAACATACCCAGCTCCCTAAGCCGTTCCCCATAAGGCATCGTTTCCAAGCCTTTGACCATTTTGGTTGCCCTCTTCTGGACACATTCCAGTTTGTCAGTATCCTTCTTGAACTGTGGTGCCCAGAATTGGACACAGTATTCCAGGTGGGGTCTGACCAGAGCGGAATACAGTGGTACTATTACTTCCCTTGATCTAGATGCTATACTCCTATTGATGCAGCCCAGAATTGCATTGGCTTTTTTAGCTGCTGCATCACACTGTGGACTCATGTCAAGTTTATGGTCTACCAAGACTCCTAGATCCTTTTCACATGTACTGCTCTCAAGCCAGGTGTCACCCATCCTGTATTTGTGCCTTTCTTTTTTTTTGCCCAAGTGTAGTACTTTACATTTCTCCCTGTTAAAATTCATCCTGTTTGTCTTGGCCCAGTTCTCTTTTCTTGCCTCCAAATCACCAGGGACTAGTAGATTTCCCTTATTCCATCCCATTCTTCTCCCAGGTGTTTGTTTGCTCAGTCCCATTATCCACCCCACCAAACAAACCCGAGGCATCCCTAATCTGGATTCTGGAACAGTCAACTGCACACCCTCCTGGAAGCATTCATGGCCAGTCCACCTTCTTACTGATATAGAATTGTAGAGTTGGAAGGGACCCCGAGGGTCATCTAGTCCAACCCCCTCTAAGGCAGGAATCACAGCTCGAGAATCCATTGCAAGATGGCCATCCAACCTCTGCTTAAAAACCTCCAAGGAAGGAGAGTCCACAAGAAGAAGAAGAGTTTGGATTTGATATCCCACTTTATCACTCCCCGAAGGAGTCTCAAAGCGGCTCACATTCTCCTTTCTCTTCCTCCCCCACAACAAACACTCTGTGAGGTGAGTGGGGCTGAGAGACTTCAGAGAAGTGTGACTAGCCCAAGGTCACCCAGCAGCTGCATATGGAGGAGCGGGGAAGCGAACCCGGTTCACCAGATTACGAGTCCGCTGCTCTTAACCACTACACCACACTGGCTCGTGGGATTCTGTTCCACTACTGAACAGCTCTTACTGTCAGAAAGTTCTTCCTGATGTTTAGTCGGAGTCTCCTTTCTTGTCACTTGAAGCCATGGGTTTGAGTCCTACCCTCCAGAAAACAAGCTTGCTCCTCTCTTCCACGTGACAGCTCTTAAGCTTTGTGAAGATGGCTCTCCTACCTCCTCTCAGTCTCCTCTTTTCCAGGCTTAACATACCCAGCTCCTTCAACCGTTCCTCATAAGGCTTGGTTCCCAGACCCTTCATCATCTTGGTCGCCTTCCTCTGCACACGATCCACGAGGCATCATGAGCATTGATGAAACACAGTGTGTGCTTGCCCATTACAGTAGTTTGCAACCATTTTGGATTACAAGCACACCAAACTCAGAAGTACATGTCCCCTTTTGGGGGGATTACAACCCCCCCCTTTTTTAAATTACAACCCCTTTTATTTTTTTGGAGGCCCCATTGGTGAAAGCGCGCCTTGGATTACAACCTGTTTTGGTTTACAACCGGATCTCCGGAACGGATTATGGTTGTAAACCAAGGTACCACTGTATCTGGGGAAACCCAGCCGGATGGGTGGGGTACAAATAATAAATATTATTATTATTACTATTATTATTGTTATTATTATTATTATTATCTGATAATTACATACAAGGGCATCAAGGCCCCCTTTTTGATTTTTTCATATGAACCTAAGAAGAACCAGCTGGATGAGGCCAATGGCCCATCTTGGTCCAGCATCCTGTTCTCACAGTGGCCCACCAGATGCCTGAAAGGAAAAGCTGGATTTGAGCACAATAACTCTCCTTTGGTTTCCAGCAGCTGGTATTCAGTAGCTTTGCTGCCTCCAACTGCGGAGCCAGAGCAGAGCCATCCTAGTTAGTAGCAGTCATCCATAGCCCTCTCCTCCTCCAAGAATTTATCTAATCCCCTTTTGAAGCTATCTAGGTTGGTGGCCATCACTGCCTCCAGTGGCAGGGAGTTCCATAGTTTAACCACATGCTGCATGAAGCAAGACTTCCTTTTATCTGTCCTGAATCTTCCAACAATCAGCTTCACTGAATATCCATGAGTTTTAGTGTTATGAGGAAGGAGGGCAAGATTGTCTGCTTTCTCCATCCCACGCTCAATTTTATAAACTTCTACCATGTCGCCTCTTACTTGCCTTTTCTCTAAGTTAAAAAGTCCCAAATGCTGCAACCTTTCTTCATAGGGGAGTCACTGCCCGCTGCATGTTCACTGAAGGGTTATTTATTTAGAGGATTTATCGACCGCCCTTCCTCCCAGGAGGGCAGACAGGTATAAGAACAAAGCAATACAATAAAATTCAGCAGGGTCTCCGCTGAGTAAAGCAACTGGACCACAAGACGGCAATCAAACCCATCTGTGTGCGATGTTGGAATATCTGGGCAGATAAAAAGGGAGCTTTCAGGTGGCCGTTCATCGAGCAGGAATTATTCGTCCAACGTTTTTGCAACAACATTGCCACCTGGCGGTTGCTATCCTGCACTTTCCAGTGCAAATTTCTTTCCCCATAGAACGTTTGGGTCACTAGATGGTGACGTTGTGTAGCCTCCGAGCAAATTTTGTGCAGGATCAGGGCTCGATAAACAGCTCCACCTGGAGGCAAGCACCATAGCTGTCAACCCTCCCTTTTTTGGTGGGAAACTCCCTTATTCCAATGCCGTTTCCCGCTGCTATCCCGGATTGTTGATATCCCTTAAATTCCCCGGATTTCAAAGGAAGCAGCTCCTCTCCCTCCCTGCCGGCCAGGGAGGCTCCTCAGCTGCGTTGCTCGGCTGCCAATCAGGAGTCTGAGACCGACTGGGGGCGGAGCTTGCATGCCTTGTGCAGCCAGACCCTCACGCCCAACCAGACAGACAGCCTGCCTGCCATCTATGCGCTTGCTCTTTCGCTCACCCATTCGCGCGTAGCCTCTGGATCGCAGGGTGGCGAGGCTACTTGGTGCCATTGCACCGCCCTCGCGGCATCCCTTATTTTCAAATCCGAAAGTTTGGAAAAATCCCTTGTTTTCAAATCCGAAAGTTGACAGCTATGGCAAGCGCAGGTCATCTGGAACTAGAAAAATCTCAGAGCGGGCACGGGGCAAGCTTGGCTGGCAAGGGCATTCCACCCACTAGGTGTCACAGCCAAGAAGACTCCCTCTCTCCACACACACACACACACACACACACACACAGCCCAGCCTCAGATGGTGGTGGGACTTGGAGGAGGGCCTCGGGTGAAGGTGGTAAGGCTTGGCCGGGCTCAAGGCCTTGCTTTCTCACCTCTGTTGGGACGGACGATGAGAGACGTGTCCAAGCCCCCCTGCAGCCTGCAGTAGCCATCGATCAAGTCCGCCATGTTTTCCGCCTCGGCAAGAGAGGCTGTTTTGATCGCCAAGGACTGCAAAGCAGAAAAAAAGGGGGCGTGTCTGTTTGTCAGCCTGGGGGAGAAGACCAAAGAGTCCAAGGACTGTGGCTAGAGTTTTCTAGATCAGTGCCAGCACCAGGCATGGTTTATAATCAGGAATTATGATGATGATGATGATGATGATGATGATGATGATAATAATAATAATAATAATAATAATAATAATAATAATAATAATTTGGAATTTGCTGCCAAGGAGTGTGGTGGAGTCTCCTTCTTTGGAGGTCTTTAAGCAGAGGCTTGACAGCCACCTGTCAGGAATGCTTTGATGGTGTTTCCTGCTTGGCAGGGGGTTGGACTGGATGGCCCTTGGGATCTCTTCCAACTCTAGGATTCTATGATTCTATGAATTTATTATTTATACCCTGCCCATCTGGCTGGGCTTTCCCAGCCACTCTGGGCGGCTTCCAACAAAATATTAAAATACAGTAATCAATCAGACATATAAAGCTTCCCTAAACAGGGCTGCCTTCAGATGTCTTCTAAAAGTCTGGTGGTTGTTGTTCTCTTTGACATCTGGTGGGAGGGCGTTCCACAGAGCGGGTGCCACCACCGAGAAGGCCCTCTGCCTGGTTCCCTGTAGCTTTGCTTCTCGCAGTGAGGGAACTGCCAGAAGGCCCTCGGAGCTGGACCTCAGTGTCCGGGCAGAATGATATACAGGGCAAAGCCATTTAGGGCTTTAAAGGTCAGCACCAACTGCTAGAGGGCACCAGATTGCCCCCCATCTCTCTCCAGAGAGAGGTACACATCTGTCCATGTTGTCAATCTCACTTTCTCATCCTTCCATTTTTGTTGTCACATCTCCACAACAGTTTGATTGTGTTTTGAATTCTGTTGGGAGCTGCCCAGAGTGGCTGGTGAATAAATGAATTATTATTATTATTATTATTATTATTATTATTATTATTTCCTACAAAATTCACCAGTAGTATTTCAGTGCCCATTTCTCCTGTTTCACCAGCACATTTGCCAAATACATTCCCCCCCCCTTGCAAGCGATTTCCCCATACATAATGAATTTCCGCATTATTTCCCCAATGTTTTGCCCTTCCTTCTTACCTGGGGGTTCCCCGTGAGCCCCAGCTGCAAGAGAGCTTTGCCTTCCTCTGCGGCTGAACACTTTATGGACTTGATATGCTTGAACTCGGCCAGGCAGGTGGGCTGCAGTGAGTCATAAACAAACAGAGGAGTTTTCACTTGCAACAGCGATCAATGGAGTCTGGGTGGGCGGGCGGGGGAGGGGGACGCTGTGCAAAGGATGAGCGTGGCAGAACATCAGCACCCTGACTCATGCCCACCCATCATCCCTTCTAAATCCTGCAGATGAAAATTTACTGTGCATCCTACAAATGTCTACAAAGTCCTGCTGCATTCACAGGTGCTTACTCCCAGGTAAAAGTGGGCGCAGTACGATAGCCTTAGGCTCTGTGGCGAAGCCCCCAAAATCAACCCACACAGCGTACTTGACAATGTGTTTTGTTCACTAGCAATTTCCGCCAGCAGAAGCCAAGCTGCTGGGTCAAATGCAGTGGTTTGTATCTGACTCAGGCATGCTCAGAGATTCATTCAAATCGGTTATTAACTTAAGGTAAAAGGTAAAGGACCTGTTATGTACTGAGCTGAATCCTAGAACAATAGGATGTAAAATGCAGCAGTCGGATTGGTCCTAGAACAATAGGATCCAGAATGCAGCAGTCTGATTGGTCCGCAGGAGCCACCCAATCCAACTCCAGGGGGAAGTGAATCAGCGACCTGATTGGCCTGCAAAAGCAGCCAATCAGGCTCCTGGATGAAGTGAATTCGCAACCTGATTGGCCTACAGGAGTAGCCTGGAATTAGCCAATCACGTGGGGCCCATTGTGTAAATAATGTATATATAGCAGACGTTTTGGGGAAAGATTCATTCCTTGCTACTATGAGCTGAATAAAGAGCATGAAATTCACACTTGACTCCGAGTATAGTTCAGGACCCCAGGATGGTTACGTCCAGTCAAAGGCGACTATGGGGTGCGGCGCTCATCTTGCTTTCAGGCCAAGGGAGCCGGTGTTTGTCCACAGACAGTTTTCCGGGTCATGTGGCCAGCAGGGCTAAACCCCTACTGGCACATGGAGGACTGTGACAAGTGCCAGAGCACACGGAAATGCCATTTACCTTCCTGCCACAGCGGTACCTATTTATCTACTTGCACTGGCATGCTTTCGAACTGCTAGGTTGGCAGGAGCAGGGACAGAGCAACAGGAGCTCACTCCATTGCAGGGATTCGAACCACCAACCTTCCGATCAGCAAGCGCAAGAGGCTCAGTGGTTTAGACCACAGCGCCACCCGCGTCCCTTATTAACTTAATGTCTGTTGATTTTAACAGGGGCATGACCTAGGGGTGCCTTCGCAAGACCTGAGCTCCTGTCAAGTAAATAAGGCAGGCTTTCCACATCTGTGCTGCTAGAGGCTAGTCACATATAGCATGCATCCCTTTTCTTTTTCTTCTTTTCTTTTGTTTCTTTATTTTATTTTGACAAAGAAATAATCATAAATAAATAAGAACAAACAGGTGCACCTCACCACAGAGACCATTCCATTGTAACTATCCAACCTCCCAAAATGTCAACACCTCTTGCGATGGTTTGGCCCCTTTCCGTTTTAACAGTACAAATCCTACAAACACCCTCCATATCTCCTCAAAATCATTTCTCCTGCATGTTCCCTGTCTTACCTTAATGGCACATTTATTAATTTATCATTAATAGCTACATCCCAGACCTCTATATACCATTCTTCCATTTTATAGTCTGCTTGCCCCTTCCACTTCCTGGCTATAATAATTCGTGCGGCTGCCAGTAAATTTGTGAGCAAGTCCTTCACAGCCTGCGAACCTTCTACCCCACTGTAAATTGATAATAATGCGACCTCTGAACTTTCGGTCAGCTTTAACCCAGTGATTTCTGTTAGCTCCTTCAACACCCTTTGCCAAAAAAATGTGTGCATATTTACACCCCCCACCACATGTGAACATAATTCCCTGTTTCCTCACACCCCCTCCAATATAACATCGAATATTCCTTGTTTATTTATAGCAGGCACGTCCAGCTCCCAAGAGACTGCAATCTACTTCCACTTTTAAAAAAACTGGAAGTGATCCATCCATTGTAATTGCCAAGAGTTGCTGAGCTTTGTTTAGGGGGGAATACACAGAGTTGTTGAGGTTATTTTGGGGAGAGCTGGTCAGAGTTGTTGAGCTTTTTGGGGGGATCGAACAGCAGCGCCCCAACGATCACTTTAATTGATCCAGCGATCGATCGGAAGCACCGGTAGATTGCGATCGACCTGTTGGACATGCTTGATTTATAGCCGGCATAGGCAAACTCCAGCTGTTTTGGGACTACAACTCCCATCATCCCTAGCTAACAGGACCAGTGGTCAGGGATGATGGGAGTTGTAGTCCCAAAACAGCTGGAGGGCCTAGTTTGCCTATGCCTGATTCATAGCATGCATTCTGACTCTCACGCAGCCAGGCCACAAAGCAAAACCATAAAGAAGCAGCATCACACAGGAATGCTGAAGAGTGCATGAAAACGCATTTCCCTCGGTGCATTGATGGAAGCGTGTTCTCAAAGGGCTTACCTTTGCTTCTTTGCTGGTCATTTGCCGGATGCCCTTCGGCCCAATCACCAGGTCTACTGTGATGCTCCATCCTTGCTGGAAAAGGGAAAAGAAAGGAAAGCCATTTTTTTGGGTACTTTCCTGATGCTCGCTAACAGTGGTCAAGTGCCCCCCGTTGATAACGAAATGGAATTTGGGTTCAGACTCCCATAATTCCCTTCGACAATTCTGTTAGGTTTAGGTCAGAGTTTCGGAAATCCGGGACATTAATGATCGGGTTTTGCAAGTGAATTCTTCACATTATTTTTTGTAAACACATTTATAACAACAGTAAAAAAAAGCTGGTAACCACTGTAATGTCACTGTAATGTCTCACATACATCACAACCACAGTACAAAAACAAGGTAAATTCACAACCATGAGACTCGTCCAAAAAACAGTTGTGGTTTTTTTGCAATTCTAAGTTGTTATACCCTGATTTTCATATTGTTTTAAAATTTACAATGTGTTGCAATTGTGCTGACCCACCCTGGGACCTTAGGGCAGTGGTTTTCAACCAGTGTGCTATAGCACCCTGGGGTGCCTTGAATGATGGTCAGGGGTGCCGTGGGCAACACTGGGCTCTGTCCCTCTTTCCTTACCTCCCTCCTCTGATACCCTCTCGTGTCTCTGCCTCCCAAAGGTTTGCACGGATGTTTGTTGCAGTAGCCCTGGCTGCAAGCTCCGCAGGCGAAGGGTGCCTCTGGGGCTGGCCAGGGGGTGCTTCCCAGGCCCCTGTGGGGCAGTGTGAGGAGGCACCTCACTTTGGGGTGGGGTGGGTGGCTCGGAGATCAGGGGCGGCAGCAGCAGGTGCCCAGAGGACTCCCAAGAAGAGGGGAGAGGAGGCTGAGGGAACCCTCCACAAGGGAGAGAGTTTGAAAAAGGGCGAGAGGCTGCCAGCTCTGCAGGCAAGCGGGGGACATAACTGGGCTCCTGAGCCCCCCAGGGGTGCCGCAGAAAGGGTGCAGTTGGTCAAGGGAGCCGTGGACCCAAAAAGGTTAAAAACCTCTGCCCTAAGGTGAAGGGCAGGCGATAAATTCTAATAATAATAATGTTGTTGTTGTTCAGTCGTTCAGTCGTGTCCAACTCTTCGTGACCCCATGGACCAGAGCACGCCAGGCACGCCTATCCTTCACTGCCTCTCGCAGTTTGGCCAAACTCATGTTAGTAGCTTCGAGAACACTGTCCAACCATCTCATCTTCTGTCGTCCCCTTCTCCTTGTGCCCTCAATCTTTCCCAACATCAGGGTCTTTTCTAGGGAGTCTTCTCTTCTCATGAGGTGGCCAAAGTACTGGAGCCTCAACTTCAGGATCTGTCCTTCCAGTGAGCACTCAGGGCTGATTTCTTTAAGAATGGATAGGTTTGATCTTCTTGCAGTCCATGGGACTCTCAAGAGTCTCCTCCAGCACCATAATTCAAAAGCATCAATTCTTCGGCGATCAGCCTTCTTTATGGTCCAGCTCTCACTTCCGTACATTGTTGTTGTTGTTGTTCAGTCGTTCAGTCGTGTCCGACTCTTCGTGACCCCATGGACCAAGGCACGCCAGGCACACCTATCCTCCACTGCCTCTCGCAGTTTGGCCAAACTCATGTTAGTAGCTTCGAGAACACTGTCCAACCATCTCGTCCTCTGTCGTCCCCTTCTCCTTGTGCCCTCCATCTTTCCCAACATCAGGGTCTTTTCTAGGGAGTCTTCTCTTCTCATGAGGTGGCCAAAGTACTGGAGTCTCAACTTCAGGATCTGTCCTTCTAGTGAGCACTCAGGGCTGATTTCTTTAAGAATGGATAGGTTTGATCTTCTTGCAGTCCATGGGACTCTCAAGAGTCTCCTCCAGCACCATAATTCAAAAGCATCAATTCTTCGGCGATCAGCCTTCTTTATGGTCCAGCTCTCACTTCCGTACATTACTACTGGGAAAACCATAGCTTTAACTATACGGACCTTTGTTGGCAAGGTGATGTCTTTGCTTTTTAAGATGCTGTCTAGGTTTGTCATTGCTTTTCTCCCAAGAAGCAGGCGTCTTCTAATTTCGTGACTGCTGTCACCATCTACAGTGATCATGGAACCCAAGAAAGTGAAATCTCTCACTGCCTCCATTTCTTCCCCTTCTATTTGCCAGGAGGTGATGGGACCAGTGGCCATGATCTTAGTTTTTTTGATGTTGAGCTTCAGACCATATTTTGCGCTCTCCTCTTTCACCCTCATTAAAAGGTTCTTTAATTCCTCCTCACTTTCTGCCATCAAGGTTGTATCATCAGCATATCTGAGGTTGTTGATATTTCTTCCGGCAATCTTAATTCCAGTTTGGGATTCATCCAGTCCAGCCTTTCGCATGATGAATTCTGCATATAAGTTAAATAAGCAGGGAGACAATATACAGCCTTGTCGTACTCCTTTCCCAATTTTGAACCAATCAGTTATTCCATATCCAGTTCTAACTGTAGCTTCTTGTCCCACATAGAGATTTCTCAGGAGACAGATGAGGTGATCAGGCACTCCCATTTCTTTAAGAACTTGCCATAGTTTGCTGTGGTCAACACAGTCAAAAGCTTTTGCGTAGTCAATGAAGCAGAAGTAAATGTTTTTCTGGAACTCTCTAGCTTTCTCCATAATCCAGCGCATGTTTGCAATTTGATCTCTGGTTCCTCTGCCCCTTCGAAATCCAGCTTGCACTTCTGGGAGTTCTCGTTCCACATATTGCTTAAGCCTGCCTTGTAGAATTTTAAGCATAACCTTGCTAGCGTGTGAAATGAGCGCAATTGTGCGGTAGTTGGAGCATTCTTTGGCACTGCCCTTCTTTGGGATTGGGATGTAGACTGATCTTCTCCAATCCTCTGGCCACTGCTGAGTTTTCCAAACTTGCTGGCATATTGAGTGTAGCACCTTAACAGCATCATCTTTTAGAATTTTAAATAGTTCTGCTGGAATATCATCACCTCCACTAGCCTTGTTGTTAGCAAGGCTTTCTAAGGCCCATTTGACTTCACTCTCTAGGATGTCTGGCTCAAGGTCAGCAACCACACTACCTGGGGTGTACGAGACCTCCATATCTTTCCGGTATAATTCCGTACATTACTACTGGGAAAACCATAGCTTTAACTATATGGACCTTTGTTGGCAAGGTGATGTCTTTGCTTTTTAAGATGCTGTCTAGGTTTGTCATTGCTTTTCTCCCAAGAAGCAGGCGTCTTCTAATTTCGTGACTGCTGTCACCATCTGCAGTGATCATGGAACCCAAGAAAGTGAAATCTCTCACTGCCTCCTTCTCTATTTGCCAGGAGGTGATGGGACCAGTGGCCATGATCTTAGTTTTTTTTGATGTTGAGCTTCAGACCATATTTTGCGCTCTCCTCTTTCACCCTCATAATAATAGCCCCACAATTTATCAACAAAGACTTAAGGCCTCCCACTTTTTAAAGAGTATGATGCAAAACTGAATTATAAAACCGAAAAGCCAAAGCTCAAAGCTGCAATTTTTGCAATGAAAGCAACTGCCGAGGTTTTGAAGATTTGAAATTTGATTCAGCTCCCGTCTCATCAAGAGCGTAGGCTGTGCTTTGGCTCTTAAGCGTCACTTGAATGTCAAAATAAGAGAGAAATTTAGTGGGAGAGAGGCAGGGCGCATAAACCTCAATCTACTCCGTGCCCAGTGGGCTTCCACTGCTGGTTTCTGGAGCCATGTGCACACAATGTTGGGCACACCCCACATCTATCTCATAGCTCCTTAAGAAATGCCATATTTTAATATGCTTCCCCCCCGAACGAGATTTGTCTGGTCTGATTTGAAAGCATAAGTCTGAGAGGTGACATGATAGCCATCTTCAGATATCGGGAAGATATCGGGAAGATAGAACAAGCTTGTTTTCTCCTGTTCTGGAAGGTAGGGCCCGAACCAGTGGATCCCAACAATAAGGATCCCAGAGTGGCTGGGAAGACCCAGCCAGATGGGCGGGGTACAAATAAAAAATTATTATTATTATTATTATTATTATAAGGAAGGAGATTCCAAATAAACATCAGGAAGAATTTTCTGATGGCAAGAGCTGTTCGACAGTGGGAAAATGTGGTGGGCTCCTCCTTCCTTAAAGGTAAAGGTAAAGGGACCCCTGACCATTAGGTCCAGTTGCGGACGACTCTGGGGTTGCGACGCTCATTTTGCTTTACTGGCCGAGGGAGCCGGCATACAGCTTCTGGGTCATGTGGCCAGCATGACTAAGCCGTTTCTGGCAAACCAGAGCAGCACACGGAAACGCCGTTTACCTTCCCGCCGGAGCGGTTCCTATTTATCTACTTGCACTTTGACGTGCTTTCGAACTGCTAGATTGGCAGGAGCAGGGACCGAACAACGGGAGCTCACCCCGTCGCGGGGATTCGAACCGCCGACCTTCTGATTGGCAAGCCCTAGGCTCTGTGGTTTAACCCACAGCGCCACCCGCATCCTCCTCCTTCCTTAGAGGATGTTAAGTAGTGGCTGGATGGCCATCTGCTTTAGCTGAGATTTCTGCATTGCAGGGGTTGGACTAGATGACCCGTGGGGTCCCTGCCAATTCTATGATTCCAAGACACATGGAGACATCCACAAACACACACTCTCAGCGCACTGGTGTGCACAGACAAATGGGCATCTCGAAAACCCATCCAACTGCGCTGATGCAGTGAGCAAATGTGATTTAAGACACATCGGGAGAAAACAACCTCACTGTGTTTTTAAGCCGGCAGAGACAGAGCCACAGCCCGGCTTGAAGGAAGGTGGGAAGAGGCACCTGGACACTCACAATCAGGTCGCAGCGGTAGCTTTCCTGGTCAATGTTGGCGATGGTGGAGAGGGTGCTGAGGAACTTCAAGATGCACTCGTCCTCCCGCAGAAGGGCGTACTGCTGGAAGGTCTGCTGGATCATCTTGCGGAACTGCTTGGGCTGCAGGGAGGAAAGCAGAGGAGGAGAACGGTCTGTGGTTTTGATAAATATCCTTTTTTCAGGATCTCTGTACCAGTTCGTTCCACGGTTTCTAAGCAGCCTACAGTCCGCTTGCAAAAGAGATACTGACAAGAGATACTGACAAGAGATACTGAATCCTGACAAGACAGAAGTACTGTTTTTGGGGGACAGGAGGCGGGCAGGTGTGGAGGACTCCCTGGTCCTGAATGGGGTAACTGTGCCCCTGAAGGACCAGGTGCGCAGCCTGGGAGTCATTTTGGACTCACAGCTGTCCATGGAGGCGCAGGTTAATTCTGTATCCAGGGCAGCTGTCTACCAGCTCCATCTGGTACGCAGGCTGAGACCCTCCCTGCCCGCAGACTGTCTCGCCAGAGTGGTGCATGCTCTAGTTATCTCCCGCTTGGACTACTGCAATGCGCTCTACGTGGGGCTACCTTTGAAGGTGACCCGGAAACTACAATTAATCCAGAATGCAGCAGCTAGACTGGTGACTGGGAGCGGCCGCCGAGACCACATAACACCGGTCTTGAAAGACCTACACTGGCTCCCAGTACATTTCCGAGCACAATTCAAAGTGTTGGTGCTGACCTTTAAAGCCCTAAATGGCTTCGGTCCAGTATACCTGAAGGAGCGTCTCCACCCCCATCATTCTGCCCGGACACTGAGGTCCAGTGCTGAGGGCCTTCTGGCGGTTCCCTCACTACGAGAAGCCAAGTTACAGGGAACCAGGCAGAGGGCCTTCTCGGTAGTGGCACCCGCCCTGTGGAACGCCCTCCCTTCAGATGTCAAAGAGAATAACAACTACCAGACCTTTAGAAGACATCTGAAGGCAGCCCTGTTTAGGGAGGCTTTTAATGTTTAATAGATTGTTGTATTTTAATGTTCTGTTGAAAGCCGCCCAGAGTGGCTGGGGAAACCCAGCCAGATGGGCGGGGTATAAATAATAAATTATTATTATTATTATTATACAATAAAGATGAAGCCTGTTAAAACTAACCGTGAATAAAATGAATGGATCTGGATACTGGCGTTAATGATTATATGTTAAAAAAACCTAGGAGGGTAGAGGTGGGGAAAATAGCTAAAAATTTTGAGACCGGAGGGAGGAAGGGGTGTAAAAAAAATTAATTTAGGAGTAATTTAGGTTGAAGTGAGGGAAATTGTTAAGTGTTTAGGAAAGTGTCAGAAGTAGTTAGGAGCCGAGGTATAGGAAAAGAATTAAGATATGTTTTGAATTTGGGAAACTGATAAAGAGGATTGACAATGAATTCAACAGGGGGGACTTGAGGAAGTCAAACGAAAAATGAAATTGAGGAAAGGGAAAATCTCTGGCCTACAGAAATGGGCCAGACTCAAGCAATGATATGGACTATATTAATTACGTTAAAAGCGAAATGTATATTGTCTTTCCCGGTGAGAGAGGGGATTGGAAATCTGCTTCCCCCAGTGAGAGGGAGGGAAGGATGAAAATTTAACGGTAAATGTAATGTGCTTAAAATTGTTAAAATCAATAAAAAAAATTGGGGGGAAAAACCTAACCGTGAATAATAATAATAATAATAATAATACAGTAATAATAATAATTTATTATTTATTCCCCAGCCACTCTGGGCGGCTTCCAACAGAACATTAAAATGCAGTAATCTATTAAACATTAAAAGCCTCCCTAAACAGGGCTGCCTTCAGATGTCTTCTAAAAGTCTGGTAGTTGTTTTTCTCTTTGACATCTGAAGGGAGGGCGTTCCACAGGGCGGGTGCCACTACCGAGAAGGCCCTCTGCCTGGTTCCCTGTAATTTGAAATCTTCTAATTTTCCTAAGTCAAATCAAAGAAACGACACTAACGGAGGACAGGGGATGAATGTGACGCCTCTTCCCCGCTGCCAGAATTATTTGTCAAAACTGAGAGGAAAAAAGAGGACATCATCCCTGAGAGAATGGATGGTGAAGTTTATATATACGGCGAGAACCAGAGAGGACAGACCACAAGATAGCGTCTTTATCGAGAAATTGAGGGTTGCTGTTTTTTTTATCATGCACTGGAGTAATAACGTACAGGATAATGTAAACCCGTTTGCATTACTCAGAACCATGTGATATTAATTTATTATTTCTGACATTGGTATGGAAATCTGTTCCTATACATTCTGTTCTACGTAGCACTTTGCACTTTTATTGTATTTGGTATCTGTTAATATACTTTTGTTATGCTATAAATAAATAAATAAATAAATAAATAAATAAATGTTTACAAAACAAATCTCAAAAAACTAACCAACCGTAAATTCAGAAAATTGGGACAAGCCTGCCAAAATGAAAAGGTCTTCCTCATTGGGTATCAGGTGTTCAACAGGGAGGAGGCCTGTCCGATCCCAAATGGGAGGGAATTCCACAGAAATGAGCCCACAAGACTGAATGTATGGCTTCTGCTGGACACATAGAGACCAGTAGCAGAGACTCCCCCCAAAGATCTCCGTGACTGGGCTGGGATCTAAGGGGTCAGGTGGTCTCTAAGGCATCCTGCACTCAAGATGCTAAAGGCCTTGTATTTTAACGCAAGAACTTGGCTTGGTAACCTATGGGCAGCACCACGGCTGGGTGAAAGGTGAAGCCACCATGAAGCTTGGGGAGACTAGGAGAATGCCACATCCCACAAGGGCTTTCCTCTCCACTTATTTCCCCCCAAAGCTAATATACAACCCAGACACTTGGGAGATTGAGGGCTCTCCTTCCTTGGAGGTTTTTATGCAGAGGTTGGCTGGCCATCAGCCATGGATGCTTTGGCTGAGATTCCTGCCTTGGACTGGATGGGCCTCAGGGTCTTTTTCAGTTCTATGAGTCTATGAGCATTTTTGACATCCAAGGCACGTCTCACCTTCAGGTTCTCCTGCATCTGCCTTGGGAAGAACAGATCCAGACCCACTTCCTTCCTGGGGAAGAGAAAGCAGAGAGGGCTTTACATACTCCCTTGAAATGCATTTGAGGCAGCAAATAGAAGAAGAAGACGACGAAGACGAAGACAAAGAAGAAGAAGAAGACGAAGACGAAGAAGAAGAAGACGAAGATGAAGACTAAGAAGACAAAGACGAAGAAGAAGACGAAGAAGAAGAAGACGAAGAAGAAGAAGAAGACAAAGAAGAAGACGAAGACTAAGAAGAAGACGAAGAAGAAGAAGAAGACAAAGAAGAAGACGAAGAAGAAGAAGACGAAGAAGAAGAAGAAGACGAAGAAGAAGACGAAGACTAAGAAGAAGACGAAGACGAAGAAGAAGAAGACGAAGACTAAGAAGAAGACGAAGACGAAGAAGAAGAAGACGAAGAAGAAGAAGACGAAGAAGACGAAAAAGAAGAAGACGAAGAAGAAGATGAAGACTAAGAAGAAGACGAAGAAGAAGACGAAGAAGAAGAAGACGAAAAAGAAGAAGACGAAGAAGAAGAAGACGAAAAAGAAGAAGACGAAGAAGAAGACGAAGACTAAGAAGAAGACGAAGAAGAAGAAGACGAAGAAGAAGAAGACGAAAAAGAAGAAGACGAAGAAGAAGAAGACGAAAAAGAAGAAGACGAAGATGAAGACGAAGACTAAGAAGAAGACGAAGACGAAGAAGAAGAAGACGAAGATGAAGACTAAGAAGACAAAGACGAAGAAGAAGACGAAGAAGAAGACGAAGAAGACGAAGACGAAGATGAAGAAGAAGAAGACGAAGAAGAAGAAGAAGATGAAGAAGAAGACGAAGAAGACAAAGACGAAGAAAAGACGAAGAAGAAGACGAAGAAGACAAAGACGAAGAAGAAGACAAAGAAGAAGAAGACGAAGAAGAAGAAGACAAAGAAGAAGACGAAGACTAAGAAGAAGATGAAGAAGAAGAAGACGAAGAAGAAGAAGATGAAGAAGACGAAGAAGACAAAGACGAAGAAGAAGACGAAGAAGACAAAGACGAAGAAGAAGACGAAGAAGAAGACAAAAAGAAGAAGACGAAGAAGAAGATGAAGAAGACGAAGGAGAAGAAGAAGAAGAAGACGAAGACATAGAAGAAGACGAATTAGAAGACGATGAGGAGGTGGAGGAGGAGGAGGTGGAGGAGGAGTTTGGATTTGATATCCCACTTTATCACTACCCGAAGGAGTCTCAAAGCGGCTCACATTCTCCTTTCCCTTCCTCCCCCACAACAAACACTCTGTGAGGTGAGTGGGGCTGAGAGACTCCAGAGAAGTGGGACTAGCCCAAGGTCACCCAGCAGCTGCATGTGGAGGAGCGGAGACGCGAACCCGGTTCACCAGATTACGAGTCCACCGCTCTTAACCACTACACCACACTGGCTCTTTCACCCATTAAAAAAACCACACACCACACACACACACACACACACTACTCCTTCGGGGAGCGATAAAGCGGGATATCAAATCCAAACTCTTCTATCAGAGCGACGGAGGAGGGGGGGTGGGGACTTTTGCTCCATTGCTTTTCACTGCTGCCGATCGAGAGGGACCGGTATACAGTAGGTATACATTTGGCGCCCCCCGAATTCGGTGCCTGGCTGCCCCACACCCCTTGGTAAAGACGGCCCTGACAGCCACTGGCAGTCAGAGTGGGCAAGACAGAGTAGATGCACCCAGGGCTCGACTTGGTGTCTAAACATCAAAGAGACCCAAGGAGAAATGGCACACGTGTAAGAATGTTGTCTACTTACTCTAGGAACTCGAAGTTGGATTTCTTGTCCAGAGCGTTGTGAGGCATGTCCTTGTAGAACCTCCTGGGGGGGGGGGGAGAGAAATGTGAGAGATGCTCCAGGTCAGATGGGAGGGGAGTGAGCAGGTGGCATCAGTCAGGTGGGTTCAGATTGCAGGGATAACTGATGCCCCTGAAGCCAAGCCTCCCCTTCCCTTGGTATTTGTGATCCAGGAGAATTCCAAATCTAGTGCCAAAACCCATTGTGATATTTTGGATGCAACGACAGCCGCCAGGATACTCGCGGGCCCAGAGATGGAAAGATGGAAAGGTCCCTATCAGAGAGGAATGGCAAGTTAAACTGATGGGACTATGTTGAGATGGCTGGGAAAACGACTGGGAAAATCAGAAACCAGATTTTAATAAAGACTAGAATAAATTTTGGGGGATCCAGGTGGCGCTGTGGGTTAAACCACAGAGCCTAGGGCTTGCTGATCGGAAGGTTGGCAGTTCGGTTCCCCTCGACAGGGTGAGCTCCTGTTGCTCAGCCCCTGCTCCTGCCAACCTAGCAGTTCAAAAGCACATCAAAGTGCAAGTAGATAAATAGGAACCGCTCTGGCGGGAAGGTAAACGGCGTTTCCGTGTGCTGCTCTGGTTCACCAGAAGTGGCTTAGTCATGCTGGCCACATGACCCGGAAGCTGTACGCCAGCTCTCGGCCAATAAAGCGAGATGAGCGCCGCAACCCCAGAGTTGGCGGGAAACTCTCTTATTCCAGTGCCGTTTCCTGCTGCTCTCCTGGATTGTTGATATCCCTTAAATTTCCCGGATTTCAAAGGAAGCAGCTCCTCTCCCTCCCTGCCGGCCAGGGAGGCTCCTCAGCTGCGTTGCTCGGCTGCCAATAAGGAGTCTGAGACCGACTGGGGGCGGAGCTTGCATGCCTTGTGCAGCCAGACCCTCACGCCCAACCAGACAGCCAGCCTGCCTGCCATCTATGCGCTCGCTCTTTCGCTCACCCGTTCGCGCGCAGCCTCTGGAGCGCAGGGTGGCGAGGCTACTTGGTGCCATTGCACCGCCCTCGCGGCATCCCTTATTTTCAAATCCGAAAGTTGACAGCTATGGCCGAGCACAAGACGCCTCTCCCCTCCTGTGGTTTCCAGCAACTGGGATTCGGAAGCATTGCTTCTGAAATTGTGCCGGAGACACACATGGGAGTCGCTCTCTGCACCACTGTGGCGACACTCCGTCCTAAATGGGCCCAATTTCTTTTCCCTGCTTCCCTCCTATATTTATTCGGTCTCTCTGACTTTCCTTTGGGTTCCCTCAAACTCCCACACATGATTTTGGGGGCTTCCTGCAGACACGAAATGCTCCTTTCCTCCAGCTGACCCAGTTCTTTTGCAGAGTAGGGGACAGGTCAGTCCTTTTGCAGGAGCGACAAGTTTTCTGTGATGGTGTAACCCCAGAGGCAGGCAGGCAGGCAGGCTGCTCATGCGCTCAGTGTAACCTCCCCCTGCCCTACCGTCTAGCAAGCCCACCTACCTGAGCTCCAGGCAGCCCAGCTGAAGGGCCATGCCCTCACTCACTTTGCTAGCGTACAGTTGCATGTACTCGCTCCGGAGCTGGAAGAAGCAGAGATATGAAGAGGATCAGTTAAGGAGGCGCCTCTGTGACACTCGCTTCCCCATTCCTCCCCGCAGCGAAGGAACAGGCAGAGCCGTGCGGAGTCTGCACTCAGAAAGCGCACCGGCTGCCTCCACATCACGCACTGAAAGCATGCAACTTCCCGCAAAGAACGCTGGGAACTGCAGCTTGCCGAGGGTACTCACACAGCTAGGGGGAAACTACAGTTCCCAGGATTCTTCGTAAGAAGCAACGTGTTTGTGCATGCAGCCTCTGGGCAGGCATGTTCACGATTCAAGAGAACTTACTTCTGAGCAGCCATAGGGCCGGTTTCAAGTACATTGGGCTAGCAAAAGTCAGCGGGGTGAGTTCCACTACCAGCGCAACAGGACTTACCCACCCTCCCCTCATCTGGGCCCCCTCAAATCTGATGGGGAGTGTTGCAGGAACCCCCCCCCCCACAGAACAGCCCACGGGGGAAGGAAAGAGGTTGTTCTGTCTGGCAACCAGGAATGCTTGTATGGATGAAGCCAGTTCCTCAGTGGAGTGTTTGAATTCCACATATGGTTCAGCCCAGAGTGGCTGGGGAGACCCAGCCAGATGGGCGGGGTACAAATAATAAATTATTATTAATTATTAATTATTAATTATTAATTATTAATTATTAATTATTAATTATTAATTATTAATTATTAATTATTAATTATTAATTATTAATTATTATAATGCACTGCTAGTCCCCCCCCCCCAAGTGTGCTTGAATTGATTTTAGATCCATCGCCTCCTCCTAAAATCCTAGAACTGCAGAGCTGGAGGGCACCCCAAGGGTCCTCTAGTCCAACCCTCTGCCATGGCAGCAGAAGTGAATGGAAAGCTATGAGCCTAAGAGGAAGCTTTTACCACTAAATTTATTGCCAATAATTTTAAATTCAACTGTGTGAGTGTAACTGCTGTTTTGGTGTTGTCTTGTGTTATGAGCTTAAAGCTGAAATAAAGTTGATTGATTGATTGAAGCCATCTCCTCCTGCTCTTCTGGATCAGCTTCCTATT
Source organism: Darevskia nairensis (assembly GCA_034642065.1). Classification (NCBI taxonomy): domain Eukaryota; kingdom Metazoa; phylum Chordata; class Lepidosauria; order Squamata; family Lacertidae; genus Darevskia; species Darevskia nairensis. The sequence goes on from JAWWNI010000267.1 coordinate 370,753, forward strand.
TCCCACAGTGGGGAAGGACACAAGCGAGACTTGAAGGCAATTTAAAACCCTAAACGGCCTCGGTCCCGTATACCTGAAGGAGCGTCTCCACCCCCCATCGTCCAGTCTGGACACTGATGTCCAGTGCCGAGGGCCTTCTGGTGGTTCCCTCACTGCGAGAAGTGAGGTTACAGGGAACCAGGCAGAGGGCCTTCTCGGTGGTGGCACCTGCCCTGTGGAATGCCCTCCCAGCAGATGTCAAGGAAATAAACAACTACTTGACCTTTAGAAGACATCTGAAGGCAGCCCTGTTTAGAGAAATTTTTAATGACTGATGTTTTAATGTATTTTCAACCTTCTGTTGGAAGCCGCCCAGAGTGGGCGGGGTATAAATAATAAACTATTATTATTATTATTATTATTAGTATTATTATTATTATTATTCCCTTCCGTCTAAACTGGCATCTAAACAAAAGAGCGACCCACACAATGAATTCCACAAATTAATTGTCCATTGTCCAGCCTGAATCTACATGGAACCTGGAGATTGTCCACCTGACCTCCTTAAAACAAGGAATAAACTCTGCCCCACTTGTGGCCATGTCAGCCCCGCTGCACATGAGGCAAGGGCAACCAATGCCCTTTCCCACAGTGGACCAGACACTGTCTGCAATTCTGCAACACCAAACTTCCTTTGCGGGTGGGGAATATGGACAGTAAGACCTAGAACCCGTGGCTGCAGGGTGGAGTTGAGGGCCAGCTGGGAAGCTTTGAAATTTGCAAACCCCTCAGATGTAAATGCGCTTAGAGCCTAAGTCGTGAAGAGGTTTGCACCCAGCACATCACTGAGACCATGGGTAGGCAAACTAAGGCATGGGGCCCAGATCCGGCCCAATCGCCTTCTAAATCCAGCCTGTGGACGGTCCGGGAATCAGCGTGTTTTTACATGAGTAGAATGTGTCCTTTTATTTTAAATGCATCTCTGGGTTATTTAAGGGGCATAGGAAATTGTTCACTCTCCCCCTCCAAAAAAAATAAAATAGTCCGGCCCCCCACAAGGTCTGAGGGACAGTGGACCGGCCCCCTGCTGAAAAAGTTTGCTGACCCCTGACTGAGCTCTTACTACTCACTGAGTCATAGAATCATAGAATCCTAGAGTTGGAAGAGACCCCAAGGGCCATCCAGTCCAACCCCCTGCCAAGCAGGAAACACCATCAAAGCATTCCTGACAGGTGGCTGTCAAGCCTCTGCTTAAAGACCTCCAAAGAAGGAGACTCCACCACACTCCTTGGCAGCAAATTCCACTGTCGAACAGCTCTTACTGTCAGGAAGTTCTTCCTAATGTTTAGGTGGAATCTTCTTTCTTGTAGTTTGAATCCATTGCTCCGTGTCCGCTTCTCTGGAGCAGCAGAAAACAACCTTTCTCCCTCCTCTATATGACATCCTTTTATATATTTGAACACGGCTATCATATCACCCCTTAACCTTCTCTTCTCCAGGCTAAACACACCCAGCTCCCTAAGCTGTTCCTCATAAAGCATCATTTCCAGGCCTTTGACCATCGTTACGAAGAAGAGAATGCTTTCTGAACAGGCAGGGTGAGGCAGCTGGTTCGGGTAGTGCAGCCTCCCCCAACCTGGTGCCCTTCAGATGTTTTCCACTACCCAGCTGGGGCTGATGGGAGTTGTAACCCAGAACATCTGGAGGGCACCAGGTTGAAGAATGCTGGTTGCTAACGGATTCTGAGTATGTAAAGTGACAGCCGTGTGGGAGATTTCAGCCGCAGGCACTACATACCAGACATTTCCACTGCACAAGGTGTGCTTGGACTGTGCGAAGGGGTTTTGCCTTGCCTGGGGGGGGGGCATCCCCTTTTGGGGTTTCCCTTCTCGGGTGCCATGAAGCACCTGGTTTCACTTCCATCCTTGCAGCAGCAGAATGGTTTCCCTTAAGACGCCAATAAACACATCAAATTTGATGTACACAGGAGCATAGGAAGATGCTTCATGCAGGAAGATGCTCAGTCAGTAGAGCACGAGACTCTGAACCTCAGGGTCGTGAGTTCGAATCCCACATTGGGCAACAGATTCCTGCATTGCAGGGGGTTGGACTAGATGACCCTCAGGGGTCCCTTCCAACGCTACAGTTCTTTTTTTTTTTGAATAAATTTTTATTATTTTTATCTTTTAACATATTTCATACAAATAAAGTCAACTATACATCCTATAACTCTCCCGAGCCTTGACTTCCCTCCCACCTTCAGCAGGTATTTTATTTCAAATTCTTCGTGCACTTTATTCTTTAACTAAAGTCCTTGTTATAGGATTTATTTCAATCCTGCTAGAGTCTTTAGATTTTTACAATTGTCATTTAAGTAAGTCAAAAATTTACTCCGATCTCTATGGAATTTCGAATTGTCCTGGTCCCGAATTCTGCAGGTCAGCTTGGCCATCTCTGCCAACGCTACAGTTCTATGATTCTACCTCAGTACTGTCCTGCTGGCAGTAGGTCTCCAGGGTTTCAGGCTTGAGTCTTTCCATACCTGGAGACGCCAGGGATCGAACCTGGGACCTTCTGCATGCCAAGCAGCTGATCTATGGCAGACCTACCACCCTTTTGCCTAGATGCAAAAGGAGAGCACCGCCCCACACGGCTCAACACCACTGCGCCTGGGATAAACACAAGGGCTCCAACCTGCTGGTAGAAATACAGAAGCGTCGTCCGGTCCTCTTGGAAGCGTTCTACGTAGTCCTCCGGGAGGTAGCGGATCTGGAGATCGTACCTTAAAAGGACAGGACAGTTTATCTTACGACACCCATCGTTTCATCTGCCTGAATATCACATCCATCATCTCCACACCTCTCTCCGGTTTTGCTGGCAGGGTCTTATCTTTGGAACTAAGAGATTGCAGTGGTACCTTGGTTCTCAAACACCTTGGTATTCAAACAACTTGGAACCCAAACACTGCAAACCTGGAAGTAAGTGTTTTGGTTTGCGAACTTTTTTCGGAAGCCGAACGTGCTCCGTTTTGAGTGCCACACTTCCATTTTGAGTGCTGCGCTGAGATCTGTCTGTTTTTGCTATTAATTTTGCATTTTTATTTTTGTGACTGTGTGGAACCCAGTTCAGCTACCGATTGATTAATCTGGAACTGATTAATCCATCCTGCATTACTTTCTATGGGAAAGCGCGCCTTGGTTTTGGAACGCTTTGGTTTTGGAACGGACTTCCGGAACAGACTAAGTTTGAGAACCAAGGTATCACTGTAATTCAGTTCCTCCCTGCTTCCTAAGAGACACTCCAAGGCTGACTCTTTCTCCAGCCCCTGCTCAGGTTGGTGAAGAATTAAAAGGAGCGCCTCTCTTCCTCCTCCTTTATCCCCCTTTTCTCTTTCTTCATGGCTGCGCTTATTCCTTTAGGTCGCAAGCACACGGGCAAGGCTTCTGCCGCTGCTGATTTCAACTTAAAGACTGCCCGATTGCTGAGGTTGAGCTGAAAGCACTCAGGGTTTATCCCCACTTCCTTTTTGCCCCACACTTTCCAGGCTCAGGCCTGCATTTATTATTTTGCCCCCAGAGCTCTCCCTGGGAAAGCCTGCTTTTTATATCTGAAGCACCACAAATGCCAATTTGCCATGGACTGGCATGTGCTCTGATTGAACTGTAAAGGGAGAGTCATCACAGGGGAGTGGGGAACGTTCAACGTGAATTTGGGGCCAGGGAAGCAGGGTGATTGTGTGGGGGAAGAGGTTTGGAGACGCTGGGCAGGAGAGATCCACAGGGCCTGGAATTCGTTGCCAGGCTAGGATGGCATTCCCTGCTCTCCCCTAGAGTGTCACAGTGTGCTGACTGCATGCTGCAAAAGTCCTGATGGCATCACCATGTAGGATTCTTCCAGGGACTTTACTGTTGGGAGGGGCACTAAAGCATGGCCATTTTATACTACAACTCCCATCAGCCCCTGTCAGCGAAGCCTTTTTGGACTACAACTCCCACCCGCTCCAGGCAACACAACACTTTTGTACTACAACTCCCATCAGCTCCAGCCAACACAGACCCTTTTGGACTACAACTCCCACCCGCTCGAGCCAACGCAGCCCTTTTGGACTACAACTCCCATCAGCTCCAGCCAACACAGCCCTTTTGGACTACAACTCCCATCAGCTCCAGCCAACACAGACCCTTTTGGACTACAACTCCCATCAGCTCCAGCCAACACAGACCCTTTTGGACTACAACTCCCATCCGCTCCAGCCAATGCAACCCTTTTGGACTACAACTCCCACCCGCTCCAGCCAACACAGACCCTCTTGGACTACAACTCCCATCATCAGCTCCAGCCAACGCAGCCTTTTTGGACTACAACTCCCATCCGCTCCAGCCAACACAGACCCTTTTGGACTACAACTCCCATCAGCTCCAGCCAACACAGACCCTTTTGGACTACAACTCCCATCAGTTCCAGCCAACGCAGACCCTTTTGGACTACAACTCCCATCAGCTCCAGCCAACGCAGCCCTTTTGGACTACAACTCCCATCAGCTCCAGCCAACACAGACCCTTTTGGATTACAACTCCCATCAGCTCCAGCCAACACAGACCCTTTTGGACTACAACTCCCATCAGCTCCAGTCAACGCAGCCCTTTTGGACTACAACTCCCATCCGCTCCCTCCAGCCACGGCCGTTGGCTTCCTACCTCCACTCGGCTTCAATGTGCAGGCACTCATACTTGTCCTGGACTTCGCCCACCGTCAGGTCCGGATGGAGCCAGTGGATCTCGTCCGATTTCACGTGCTTCAGGCGTAATCCGTAGCACTCGGCGAGCTGGATGTCCGGACCAATCCTCCCGCTCTGCAGGATCGACTTGATCACTTCCTGCAGAGCAGAGTTGCAGTGAGATAGCAGGAAAGGCCAGGGGTGTGTTGGTGTGTAGGACAAAGGGGTGGGAGAAAAGAGCAAAGTTGTGACCATTTTGTGCTATTTGGAGAAATCAGATTCCAGAGGGGGGGGGGAACCCAGTCATTTTGATGAAATTGTGCTTTAAAAGCAATTCGCCCCACCCCAAAGATTAGATTGAGACTTAAAGGACATTGAATTGCTATAAAAAGGAGGAAACTGGGTTTTTAAAACCTGCTGCTTGTTTTTGCTGCAAGGGAAATCTGGCCTCGCTGGTCCATATGCTCTGGGAATGTTCTGTCATGTACTCCTTATTCGCAAGATGTTTTCAGATGCTCTAACGTGGCTCTGAAGCCCATCTGCGGGTTCCCACTTATGCAAGCCACCTTAGATGATCCTCCTGGGCCTGTGGGGCTTGACATTCGGGGACATGTAACGAGCCCTTCTCTGCATGTTGAGATTTTGGAGAACTAAGACTTTCCACAGGGAACCCCAAAACAGATTATGGGTATTTGAGTATCTCCATTAAGTGGATAGGTCGGGGTGGGGAGAAAGGAAACCTTACTCTGGAGAATTTTGTTTTAACCGCTAAGGCAGGCATCCCCAACCTGCGGCCCTCCAGATGTTTTGGGACTACAACTCCCATCACCCCTAGCTAACAGGACCAGTGGTCAGGGATGATGGGAATTGTAGTCCAAAACATCTGGAGGGCCAAAGGTTGGGGATGCCTGCTCTAAGGTGTAAGTGCAAAGTGTAAATAAGGAGAGGTTGCTTTCATTTCATTTTATCTGTTTCTTTATTTCTTTATTGCTTTTCTATCACTTCTTAAGGGTGCTCAAGGTGGCATGCCTTTATCTATTTATTAAATTTCTATAGCACCCTTCCTCTGGGGATCACAGGGTGCCTGGCTATATAGTTCCCCCCCTCCTCCAGTGACCGCAGCAACGTCACCCAGTGCGCTTCATGGCTGAGTAGAGATTTGAACCCGGGACTCTCCCACGTCCTCTCTAAGCACTATGCCACACTACGTCTGAGTTTTAACTAGTCTTAAATGTTACGATGCACAGGAAAGAGACAATAGGAGGCCAGGGAGTGCAGGAGAAGGGCTCATATTCAGGCCAGAGTGCTGGCCCTTTAGGAGAATAAAATACTTTAGCATGATTTGTGATCGGTTCCTCGTTAATTTGGAATATTGGCGTTAATCATAAGGCGCTCCTGAAACAACATATGATAACGGGCTGCAATCAATCAGCTGCCGAAAGGACTGGGTTTAGATCTTTGAAGGTATTTGAATGATTTCTCTAAAGCTTGAAATCCGGGAAAGAAGGGGGAGGACAAGAAGAAGAAGAAGAAGAAGAGTTTGGATTTTGATATCCCGCTTTATCACTCCCTGAAGGAGTCTCAAAGCGGCTCACATTCTCCTTTCCCTTCCTCCCCCACAACAAACACTCTGTGAGGTGAGTGGGGCTGAGAGACTTCTTTGTGCTTTGTGGTTTCATATGGTTTCCAAATTGTCTCTCCCCCCCCCCCCCCGCAAAATGAAAGAGTCGTAGCTACGTTATTCTGTCTGGCACCGAGGAAAAGAGTGGGGGGAGGAGGCTATTCATTGATGCTCAACAAGGAATTCAACAATGTTTTATTATGCCCTCCCTGTTCGACCGAGGTTGAATGGACTTTATTTAACATTATCTTTGGACTGGACCAGGAGTGTGAGGGAGCAATGCAGAGTAAGAAGACGAACGGCTGCTAATTAAATCTGGCAAGAGGCTGTATTTGAGAAAAGACTTTGTCCTTAGCCGTGTGCCAAGGAAGAACCCCAGAGTGGGATTTTAATGGCGGAGATTGGACATGTTATCTGGGATTTATTTATAGCTGCAGCCTGTACACAGGTTGGTGAACAGCAGAAGGAATGAGAATTGACCTTATAAACACTGCAGTTAACTGAACAAAGGAAGATAGCAATTAACTCCCCCAGCACACCAGGTCTGAGAACAACGTCTATGAAGGACTGCACAAGTGAAATGGATTTTATATTTATGAGAAATAACAGAGCATGCTGTATGTAAGGAAAGAATAATGGTCAGCTGCGAGAATGGACTAACATCAGGAGAAGGTTTAAATCAGGGGTCAGCAAACTTTTTCAGCAGGGGGCCGGTCCACTGTCCCTCAGACCTTGTAGGGGGGCCGGACTATAGTTTGGGGGGGGGAATAATGAACGAATTCCTATGCCCCACAAATAACCCAGAAATGCATTTTAAATAAAAGCACACATTCTACTCATGTAAAAACACGCTGATTCCCGGACTGTCCGTGGGCCGGATTTAGAAGGCAATTGGGCTGGATCTGGGCCCCATGCCTTAGTTTGCCTACCCATGGTTTAAATGGATATTAAAGAAGAGATGAAGGGGCTACAGAAGAGAGTGATGGGCATATGTTTGCAACAGGAGCGGGAAACCTGGGTGTGTTTTTTTTAAAAAAAGAAATATGTATTAAATTAAAGTAATTTGGTCTGATCTGTAATAATTTGGAAAACCAATAAAAATAATATTAAAAAAGGAGTATAAAATACTTCATTGTCCCTTTGCAATTTTGTCCTTCCAGGCTGTGACTGAAGGAGCAGGTTACCCAAACCTGACCGTGCCGGTACCCAAACTGCCCCCCCCCCCAATCTGGGGCCCCGTTTGGGTACCGGCACGGTCAGGTTTGGGTAACCTGCTCCTTCAGTCACAGCCTGGAAGGACAAAACCGGGTAGGTTTTGGTACCGGCACGGTCAGGTTTGGGTAACCTGCTCCTTCATGACGCTTTACGGTTTTAAATTTTGATTCCTTGGGTTTTCCCCACCCTCTTGGTTATGCTCGAACCTTCCCCCGCTCTTGTTAATTAAGCAATTGGTCCCTTACCTTTCTCGCCCTGATCTGGCCACAGTGATCCATGCGATGGTCACCTCCAGGCTTGATTATTGTAACTCGCTCTACGCAGGGCTGCCCTTGAAACTGACCCTGAAACTCCAACGGGTGCAGAATACCGTGGCGAGGCTCCTCACGGGGTCTTTGCCGCGGGATCATATTCATCCAGTACTTTACCAGCTGCACTGGCTCCCGGTGGAGTACAGGATCAGGTTTAAGGTGCTGGTTTTGACCTTTAAAGCCCTACGCGGCCTAGGACCCTCGTACCTACGGGACCGCCTCTCCTGGTATGCCCCGCGGAGGACCTTAAGGTCCACAAATAATAACACGCTGGAGGTCCCAACCCATAAAGTGGCTAGACTGGTCTCAACCAGGGCCAGGGCCTTCTCAGTTTTGGCCCCAATTTGGTGGAACGCACTGTCTCAAGAGACCAGGGCCCTGCGGGATCTGACAGCTTTCCGCAGGGCCTGCAAGACGGAGCTGTTCCGCCTAGCCTTTGAGTCCGATTCAGCCTGACCCTTGTGTTATAATATAACATTGTATTATAAGATTCTCCCCTATGTGTTATAAATTCATGGGCTGTTGCATTAAGGCGGCTTTTTAAATCTTTTAATAAATCAATAAAAACAAACAAGTAAGGTGCCTCCCTCCCCCACCACCCTCCGATCTTAGACTGAGCCCCCAGAAAGCCTTTCCCCCGTGACAGTCTCACCCTGATCTCGGTCATGACGGTACATTTCACCAACTTGAAGTTCTTCCCCATGTTGAAGCTGTTGCTGTGGAAGCAGACCTTGAGGATCCGGACCTCGTCCTTGTCGATGTCGATGGGCACGGCCACCATGGTGGACTCCGAGGGCCCCGCCAGGCTGAAGCAGCTGCGCAGAGAGTTCGCCCTCAGCCGGCTCAGGGCCTCCGGCAGTCCGGACATCATTTTGAGCAGCGGCGGCGGCAGCAGCAGCGGGGTAGCTAAAGCCGGAACATCACTCCCTGGAGAGACAACAGGAGAACAGAAGATAAGAGAGCAGATAGTAGATTGGTTCCATTATTATCAATTATTTGAAACATTCAAAGGAGATAAAAAAAGGGGGGGTTGCATCTGAGGCATCTAGATTAGAAACAGATTTGGTCAACTCCAAAATAAAAACTCTTTCAAAAACAAGGAGGAGGAAGTGAAAGTTGCCATGATCAAATGGGCCCAGGATTTGGGGTACAATACAGAAATGACGCGGGACACGGGCAGCGCTGTGGGTTAAGCCACAGAGCCTAGGGCTTGCCGATCAGAAGGTCGGCGGTTCGAATCCCCGCCACGGGGTGAGCTCCCGTTGCTCGGTCCCTGCTCCTGCCCACCTAGCAGTTCGAAAGCACATGAAAGTGCAAGTAGATAAATAGGTACCGCTCTGGGGGGAAGGTAAACGGCGTTTCCGTGCACTGCTCTGGTTCGCCAGAAGCGGCTTTGTCATGCTGGCCACATGACCTGGAAGCTGTACGCTGGCTCCCTCGGCCAATAATGCGAGATGAGTGCCGCAACCCTAGACTGGACCTAATGGTCAGGGGTCCCTTTACCTTTACAGAAATGAAGGAGTGGGAAAATTGATGGAAAGTAAACTGGAAGTTCACAGCGTGTTACACTTTGAGGGAAAACTTTCAAAAAATGCAATACTGTTGGTACTTAACTCCATGGAAGCTTTCAAAAATGTGCAAAAATCTATCTAGTACTTGTTGGACTGCAAGAAGATCAAACCTATCAATTCTTAAGGAAATCAGCCCGGAGTGCTCACTGGAAGGACAGATCCTGAAGCTGAGGCTCCAAGACTTTGGCCACCTCATGAGAAGAGAAGACTCCCTGGAAAAGACCCTGATGTTGGGAAAGATGGGGGGCACAATGAGAAGGTGACGACAGAGGATGAGATGGTTGGACAGTGTTTTCGAAGCTACTAACATGAGTTTGGCCAAACTGCGGGAGGCAGTGGAAGACAGGAGTGCCTGGCGTGCTCTGGTCCAGGGGGTCACGAAGAGTCGGACACGACTAAACGACTAAACAACAACAACAACAACTTGTTGGAGATGTGGGGTAGAAACTGGTACTATGTTCCACATGTGGTGGTTATGTAAAAAAAATTAAGACCTTCTGGGATGATATTTACGGTATATAGAACTTTAAAAAAATGTTCAGAGTTTCATTTAAAAAGAAACCAGGAGCTTTTCTGCTTGGAATTACAGGACCAGACATTCATAGGAATGAAAAAGAAGTTTTTTTTTATACGCCACTGTCACAGCAAGAATCTTAATAGCGGCTAATTGGAAAAGTGATGAAATCCCTTGCAGGTCAGAATGGCTACAGAAACTAGCTGAATATGCAGAGCTAGCCCAGCTATCTGAAAAAATGAAAGCTAAGTCTAAACAAGTACTTATTGCAAAATGAGAAGTTTTCAAAACCTATCTTAAAAACAATTGTTGCAATATGAACTTGGTCACTGCCTTCAAATAACGTCTGCAGTTGTATTACCGTAAGTAAGGAACAAGGAAATAGGAGAATAATATTTTATTATAAAATGAACAGACAATAAGTTTGTAAATATTAAACGAAATATGGAGAAGACGGGAAGTTAGTTGTACTTTAAGAAGATTTACTGTCAGAAAACATGAATTCTTTCTTTTTGTTATTGTTGTTTGTTTTTTCATTTTATGTAATAAGTGACGTAGATGTATGATTTCTTTCTTTCTTTTGTTGTTGTTGATGTTTATAAATAAGCATAAATTAAAAATTCCAATGATGATGATAATAATAATAATAATAATAATAATAATAATAATAATAATAATAAAAGAACAGAGAAGGTTAAGGGGTGATATGATAGACATTTTCAAATATATAAAAGGATGTCATATAGAGGAGGGAGAAAGGTTGTTTTCTGCTGCTCCAGAGAAGCGGACACGGAGCAATGGATTCAAACTACAAGAAAGAAGATTCCACCTAAACATTAGGAAGAACTTCCTGACAGTAAGAGCTGTTCGACAGTGGAATTTGCTGCCAAGGAGTGTGGTGGAGTCTCCTTCTTTGGAGGTCTTTAAGCAGAGGCTTGACAGCCATCTGTCAAGAATGCTTTGATGGTGTTCCTGCTTGGCAGGGGGTTGGACTGGATGGCCCTTGGGGTCTCTTCCAACTCTATGATTCTATGATTCTTGTGCTTGGGTCCTGCTTGTGGATTTCCCGGAAGTATCTGGGTGGCCACTGTGAGAGCAGGATGCTGGCAAGACGGGCATGACCCAGCAGCCTCCTCTGCCGGTATGTGGTTTGAAAATATAGCCTGCAGACCTTCCTGTGTGAAAGAGGCGGCTGGCTTTTGAAAAATCAAGCGAGGTGCACTGGAAAGGCCCAGCCACAACCCTCTTGCTACAGGAGGTGGAAGGAAAGCAAGCTGTTTCGGTCGCCAAACCACCCCTCCAAACCTCAGAACGCTATTTTGGGTGACGTGGAGGGGTCTTGGCCGACATACCCTAAAAATACACTGGCCTTTGCCAAGCCAGTGCCCATCAGCCCCAGCCAGCTGCTTCCAGCTCAATGGTTTGAGGCAGTAGGACTCTGAATACCAGTTCCTGGGAATTTCCAAGTGGGGAGAGTTGCTGTGGGTGTTAAGAGGGATGGAGATGAATTTGTGGGGCTGTCCATGGCTCATAGAATTGTAGAGTTGGAAGGGGCCCCCAAGGGCTATCCAGCCCAAACCCCTGCAATGCGAGAATCTCAGCTAAAGAATCCCTTTGCAGATGGCTCCTAGCTATGTATGCTGTGTGCCCTCCTAGTCATGTATGTGAAATGAAACATGTATGCTTGTGGAACATGGACCACGCCATCTCCAACTCCTTGAAAGATTCCATCAACGGTGTCCTCAAATTTTTTTACACATCACTTGGGAAGGCAGGCAAACTAATACCAGTTACTGGAAGAAGCAAAGATCACCCGTGTCGAAGCAATGATTCTTCAACATCAACCTCGTTGGACCAGTCATGTTGCACGGATGCCTGATTATCGTCTTCCAAAGCAACTACTCTATTCTGAACTTAAAAATGGAAAGCGTAATGCTGGTGGTCAACAAAAGACGTTTAAAGACTCTCTCAAGTCAAATCTTTAAAAATGTAGTATAAACACCGACAACTGGGAAACACTTGCCTGCGAGCGCTCCAGTTGGAGAACAGCCTTTACCAAAGGTGTCATGGGCTTTGAAGACACTCGAACTCAGGACGCAAGGGAGAAACGTGCTAAGAGGAAGGCACGCTTGGCCAACCGTCATATTGATCAACTGCCGCCCGGAAACCTATGTCCCCACTGTGGAAGGACGTGTGGATCCAGAACTGGCCTCCACAGCCACTTATGGACTCACCGTAGAAGACAATCTTACTCAGCCAAAAGTGATCGCCGAAAAAGGAAAGAAGTCATGTATGCTGTGTGCTATCTCTGGTGGCATGCTTCTGGATATCAGTTACTGGATATCACAAGCGGAGAGAGAGGGGGCCGTTACATTCAGGCCCTGCTTTTGCATTTCCCATAGGTGGCATCTGGTTGGCCCTGGCGAGAACAGGATGCTGGACCAGGTGATCTCCCTTTTGACCTGAGCCAGCTAGAGGGCTCTTCTGATGCCCCCAAGCCGGCAAAGGCTGAACGACCCACTCTTGAGATCTCACACAAGGCAGAGAGGTCAGGGGGCTTCTCACCCCCTGATCGGAGACAGCAGTGGGGAGGTGCAGCCTTTAACTAACCCCAGAGTCTTCCAGAGGTTCTGGACCACAACTCAGCTCTAGCCAGCCTTCTATAGGAGGGACAACCAGCCTCCTAGGGATCAAACGTACCTTGTTTAGTTTTTAAAAAGGGAAGAGTTACAGTCAGGTTGTCAATGCATTTGCTTCAGAAGATGTCAGCGCAGGATGAGAGGACTAAATGGATGGATACATGAGCATTAGGCAAAGAGGGATCTTCTGCACTGAGCCACGAGGGGTGGGGGGGGCTCAAGCAGGGTTAGCAGACATACACAGGAGTGTCCCCATTTTTCTAACTAGATAAGAAACTTGGTTTTCAGTTGGAAAAATCCAAGTTGGAGACGGAATTGTTAGAGCCAAAAACCAAAAACTTATCCAGAATGTATAATTTACTGCTTGAGTGGCATACAAAAGACGATATGGTAAAATCAACAATGATAGATTGGGCTAAGGATATGGGGCACAACATCATGATGGAGGATTGGGAAAAATTATGGAGATTGGGTATAAAATTTTCAGCATGTAATATTCTCAGAGAGAACATTATGAAGATGATGTATAGGTGGTACTTACCACCGGTTAAATTGGCAAAAATGTATCATGTACAGAGTAACAAATGCTGGAGATGTAAGGAAGTAGAAGGAACTTTTTTCCATATGTGGTGGACGTGCCCAAAGGTGAAAGACTTCTGGGAAAGGATTTATAATGAATTGAAAAAGGTGCTGAAAAACACATTTAGTAAGATACCAGAAGTCTTTTTACTTGGTATTGTAAATCAGGAAATCCCAAAATGTGATAGGACTTTCTTTATGTATGCCACAACAGCAGCTAGAATTTTGATAGCTAAAAACTGGAAGTCAGAGGAACTACCAACGATAGAAGACTGGCAGATGAAAATGATGGACTATATGGAGCTTGCTGAGATGACCAGGAAACTTTGTGACCAGAGGGAGGAAGCAGTGGAAGAAGATTGGAAGAAATTCAAATTATATCTAAAATAGTATTGTAAGATTAAAGAGTAGAAGTAAGCTGAAAGAGAAGTGAGGCTGTAGAGTTAGAAAATAGATTTAAGGTTTATAATTGTTTGAATAAATGTTATGGATAATAGAAAAGAAGAGATGTTAAGGTTAATTAATAAAAAATGTTTTTAATGATGTAAAGAAATTACTAAAGATGATTTACAAGGAACGCAGGAAGAGAGGACGGGAGGAAGTCAACCCACAATGATAAGAAAGAATGACAGGTTAAAAGGATTCATGTATGTTTTTATTTGTATTACTGTATGGTGTGGTTTTTTTTATTGTTGTTTGTTTTCTTATTGTATTACTTTGTTAAAACCAATAAAAATTTATTGGAAGAGGAGTGTCCCCATTTTTGCCTGTGTTAATGTTGCAACCGGGACACCCCATTTTTAATGGGCACATTTAAAATCAGAGGCACACTTGCCATTTTTAACACACTTTCTGTACCGGCCAGGCACACGAGCAGCATATTGAGCTCTCTTCCTGATTTGCTTCAGCAATGATTACGCAGAGATTACCGGTAAATTATATCCAGCCTTTATGGAGCATTCATTCCGGTTTGTTTGCAAAGCAATCGCAAGACAATGAGCATTCATGCTAAATTTGCTTGTGGGGCTTTTATAAGTCTTCCTGTCACTCATCCATCCCACACTTTTCAATGCGTTTCCCTGCTATTTTCCTATCTGCAGAAAGTCAGATTCTTTCTTAAAATGGATTTGTTGTTCCAGAGCTCTCCAATGCACTTTAAATGTGCAATACCTATTTTTTTTTTTTTTTGCTGCAAGCTTGACTCCCGTTCACCAGATACCAGCAGCCTGCAGATGCCCTAGGAATTACTGTAGGTTCCATCCAGCCATGGAGGAGCCCAGGGCTGGCACCAGGACAGGGGTAGGCAACCTAAGGCCCGTGGGCCGGATGTGGCCCAATCGCCTTCTCAATCTGGCCCACAGACGGTCCGGGAATCAGCGTGCTTTTACATAAGTAGAAGGTGTTCTTTTATTTAAAATGCATCTCTGGGTTATTTGTGGGGCCTGCCTGGTGTTTTTACATGAGTAGAATGTGTGCTTTTATTTAAAATGCATCTCTGGGTTATTTGTGGGACCTGCCTGGTGTTTTTACATGAGTAGAATGTGTGCTTTTATTTAAAATGCATCTCTGGGTTATTTGTGGGACCTGCCTGGTGTTTTTACATGAGTAGAATGTGTGCTTTTATTTAAAATGCATCTCTGGGTTATTTGTGGGGCATAGGAATTCATTCATTTCCCCCCCCCCCAAAAAAAAATATAGTCCGGCCCCCCACATGGTCTGAGGGATGGTGGACTGGCCCACGGCTGAAAGAGGTTGCTGACCCCTGCACCAGGGCATCTGCGAAGCCCCGTCCTCATCCCTGTTCTTCCTCCAACAGACTCACAGAATTGTATGTAGTTGGAAGGGCCCTGTGGGCTATCTAGTCCAACCCCCTGCTGTTGTATTCTGTCTCCCTGCTCCTGCCTCCCTTCAACCGTACAAGCAGAGACAAGAAGGAGCAGATGCCTCTACTCACTTTCCTCTCTCCCTTTAGGCAGTGCCCATGTGGATTGGGTCCCAAGGGAGGACAGATGTGTGGGCAGAGGGAACTTGTCCTAGCATCCCCACCAAAAGACAAGCTGACAAGCTGGAACGTGTCCAGAAGAGGGCAACCAAAATGGTCCAAGGCCTGGAAACGATGCCTTATGAGGAGCGGCTTAGGGAGCTGGGTATGTTTAGCCTGGAGAAGAGAAGGTTAAGGGGTGATATGATAGCCATGTTCAAATACAGTGGTGCCTCGCAAGACGAAATTAATTCGTTCTGTGAGTTTTGTCGTCTTGCGAAGCACGGTCCTGCGAAGCGCGGTTTAGCGCTGTTTCCCATAGGAATGCATTGAAGCGCGGTTTCCCATAGGAATGCATTGGGAACTCGCAAGACGTTTTCGTCTCGCGCAGCAAGCCCATAGGGAACTTCGTCTTGTGAAGCGACTCCAAAAACAAAAAACTCTGTCGTCTTGCGAGTTTTTCGTCTTGTGAGGCATTCGTCTTGCGGGGTACCACTGTATATAAAAGGATGTCATATAGAGGAGGGAGGAAGGTTGTTTTCTGCTGCTCCAGAGAAGTGGACACGGAGCAATGGATTCAAACTACAAGAAAGAAGATTCCACCTAAACATTAGGAAGAATTTCTTGACAGTAAGAGCTGTTTGACAGTGGAATTGGCTGCCAAGGAGTGTGGTGGAGTCTCCTTCTTTGGAGGTCTTTAAGCAGAGGCTTGACAGCCACCTGTCAGGAATGCTTTGATGGTGTTTCCTGCTTGGCAGGGGGTTGGACTGGATGGCCCTTGGGGTCTCTTCCAACTCTAGGATTCTATGATTCTATGAAAAGATCAGGAGCCAAGGGTGGCTTAGTGGTAGGAGTGGAGACCAGGGTTGCAATCTCCGCTCGGCCATGAATCCCACTCTGTGACTTTGGCTTCCATCACTGTCTCCCAGGCTATCCTACCTTGCAGGGTTGTTGCAAGGAGGAGGGAGAGAACCACGGCCACTACAACGAGCCCCCTGGAGGACAAGTCAGCTGCAAACCTAACAATAAACTCCAGAGGAGCCCCCTGTCTCCCCATGGAGGAGGCTCACCTGAACAATCAGATTCTACCCTATGCAGAAATGCCCCGAGGTTACCCATCTCCCATGGTAAAGCCCCCAAATAAGTCTCATTCTATGCAGAGTGTGGAGGGTTAGTTCAGTCAGTAGAGCATGAGACTCTTAATCTCAGGGCCATGGGTTCGAGTCCCATGCTAGCCAAAGGTTCCTGCATTGCAGGGAGGTGGACTAGATGACCCTTGAG
Organism: Darevskia nairensis; assembly: GCA_034642065.1. NCBI lineage: Eukaryota > Metazoa > Chordata > Lepidosauria > Squamata > Lacertidae > Darevskia > Darevskia nairensis. The sequence continues at coordinate 387,161 of JAWWNI010000267.1, forward strand.
GGCCCCTTCCAACTCTACAATTCTGTGATTCCAACAGAGGAAGAAGCATGGCATGTCCCAAAAAGCTTGGAGCTCCCCCCCATGCTATTGTCCTTAGGCTAGTCTCCCCCTCCACATGTGCATGTGAATGTTGCACAAATTCAATCCAACCAACGTACATAGGAAACGTTCCCTGCCGTTGGGGAAAGCTGCACCGGGTGAATTCCTGCCCGACACGCAGCTGTCCAAGGCACAAGGGCCCTGTCCAAAGGAGGAAGTGAGCCTTGCTGGTGCCACTCTCGCTCCAACCGGGCGCGAGGGGGAGACAGAGCCGCTCAAACGCAGCCTGAGCCTCCCACCCCGGGAGCGGAGAGACATTTGATCTGCAGAGAGTGTGATTCTCACAAGTACAGGCGCTTCCTGGGGGAGATGGAGCTGGCTGGCTCCTCCAACCTGCTGCCACCAGCAGCTCCCTGCCAATTCCAACTCTCCATCTGGTAGCCTAACTCAGCTGTGCATGCTACTCCCTGTTGATCAGGAGGAATCTGAGCCAGGATAGGCCTCTCCCCTCCTGTGATATTAACATATGACACAGGCACCTTCCTTATAGCATTTTAGGCACCTGCTAAAACCTCTTTTTTTTGTTGTTGTTTCACTCCTATCTAGACATATCCTTTATTTACGTAGACATCTTTCAGATTCTGCTTGATGCACTACTATTTTAGAAATGTGAAAAGTGGGCAAAGGAGCTGGGGGAAAATTAAGGCGAGGGAGGTGGCAGACTACTTTAATTTGAAATGAATTCTTTTCAACCCTACGTAGAACTCCTTAACAGGTCAGAGGCGGGATTCTGGAAACCAAGGAAAGATGTGAATGATTGAGTGACTTAAGTTTCTCCAACATGAGTGGTTAGAACACGATCCAGCAGAATTTTCTGTAATTCATTTCCTAGTGCCTTCTCTAGGGACACGGGTGGCGCTGTGGTCTAAACCAGTGTTCCCCAACCTTGGGTCTCCAGCTGTTTTCGGACTACAATTCCCATCATCCCTGACCACTGGTCTTGCTAGCGAGGGATGATGGGAGTTGTAGTCCAAAAACAGCTGGAGACCCAAGGTTGGGGGACACTGGTCTAAACCATGGAGCCTCTTGGGCTTGCCAATCAGAAGGTCGGCGGTTCGAATCCCCACGACGGGGTGAGCTCCCGTTGCTCGGTCCCTGCTCCTGCAAACCTAGCAGTTCAAAAGCACATCAAAGTGCAAGTAGATAAATAGGCACCGCTCCAGCGGGAAGGTAAACGGCGTTTCCTTGCGCTACTCTGGTTCGCCAGAAGCGGCTTAGTCATGCTGGCCACATGACCCGGAAGCTGTCTGCGGACAAACGCCGGCTCCCTCAGCCGATAGAGCGAGATGAGCGTGCAACCCCAGAGTCATCCGCGACTGGACCTAACGGTCAGGGTTACCTTTACCTTTAGTGCCTTCTGTACAAATTTAACTAATTTTGTATCTGCACAAGAATCACAGGATTGTAGAGTCGGGAGGGTAATCTAGTCCAATCACCTTCAATCCAGGAATCACAATTGAAGCATCCATGACTGACGGCCGTCCAACTTTTGCTTTAAAATCTCCAATGAAGGAAAGTCCGCCATCCTCAGAGGGAGTCTGTTCTACTGTCAAACAGCTCTTACGCTCAGAAAGTTCATATTTATTTATTAAATTTGTATACCGCCCTTCATCCAAAGATCTCAGGGTGGTTCACAAGATAACAAAGTTCTTCCTGGCGTTGAGTCGGAATCTCCTTTCTTGTAACTTGAAGCCATGGGTTCGAGTCCTCCCCTCCAGGGCAGCAGAAAACAAGCTTGTTCCCTCTTCCATGTGACAGCCCTTGAGATGTTTGAAGATGTCCATCACATCACCTCTCATCAATAAATCAAAGAGTAGCTCTAATTTGAATGTTGTTGTTGTTCCCCTTCACCATAAGGTTAAAATATAAAAGGTAAAGGTACCCCTGACCATTAGGTCCAGTCACGGACGACTCTGGGGTTGCAGCGCTCATCTCGCTCTATAGGCCGAGGGAGCTGGCGTTTGTCCGCAGACAGCTTCCGGGTCATGTGGCGAACCAGAGCAGCGCATGGAAACGCCGTTTACCTTCCCACCGGAGCAGTACCTATTTATCTACTTGCACTTTGACGTGCTTTCGAACTGCTAGGTTGGCAGGAGCTGGGACTGAGCAACGGGAGCTCACCGCGTCGCGGGGATTCAAACCGCCGACCTTCTGATCGGCAAGCCCTAGGCTCTGTGGTTTAACCCACAGCGCCACCCGCGTCCCATAAGGTTAAAATATATTTGGGAGCAAAGAAAAAGAATACAGGAAATTACATTCCTTCCTCGATTTCTGAGTTGCAACCACAGGATGCCAACCTTGGCCTGATCCAGCATACCTCTTTTTAAATTCTTAGCTTCTTATTGAAACTTACAGTTGGTCCACCGGCTCTGAAGCTACTCCGGGTTCACTGTTATTATCTCTTACGTATTGCAAAGAAAGAGAGAGGGAGGAGGGAGGAATAACGTATCATTTGACAGCGGGCCAAATCCTGAATGACTGAGAACAGACTCGCTGCGTTAATGGCCCCGCTGAGGAGTTGGCTGACCTCATCCCTTCCGCTATCCTCCTACCAGGGACAGAGATTTACAAATGAGTGATGCATGAGAGTAATAGTCCCCCGCCCCTCTACTCCCAACCCCTTCCCATGGAGACAGAGCCGGCTGTCATCTTGCTTGCTGTGACATATGAATAAACTCCAGCCTTCGCAGCTTTCGCTGGGGCAGTGTGATACTATGGAAGCCACCAAGATGGGTGCAAACACTGGTACGAAACGGCTCTGCGGGGATGCCTGACTTGGGATGAAGGAATCAGAAAAGGAATGATGCTAAGAAGGGAGGTGGGGGGTGGCCCACATTTGCCAAGCTCTGAGCTTGTGTATATTGCAAAGTTGCATGGGTCCTCTGCCAGTCTAGCTGCTCTCCGTTTATTTAAAATATTTCTGTAGCACAGCAGCTCACAACACAGAAAGATCCACATTAATAAAATGTGGCTGGGGAAACCCAGCCAGATGGGCAGGGTAGAAATAATAAATTATTATTAAATTATTATTATTACTATTATAAAATATTAAAATGCAGTAACATCCAACCACAGTTTAGCCAATACAACATTGCAAACCATGGCTATAAGGTGCTATGCCCCGCCTCCCCTTGCCGTCCATCTCCAAAGATCCTGGGGATTGTGTTTTGGTGACAGCCTAAGCATTTTCTGCCATTTATTTAGTGCATTTTGATGCAGCTCTTCAGTGATAATCTCACGTCGGCTAACAAAAAAAATGTGTTATGGACATGTAAGAAGTACATGATTGGAAGAGCGAGTCTGCATTCCTTGTGTTTTGATTAGATGTGCAATATTGTCTCCTGGAATGAGCTCAGTGGAAACGGATTCTGTGTGTTTAAAGCAGCTTGTTACAAGTTACAGGGAACCAGGCAGAGGGCCTTCTCGGTAGTGGCACCCGCCCTGTGGAACACCCTCCCTTCAGATGTCAAAGAGAACAACAACTACCAGACCTTTAGAAGACATCTGAAGGCAGCCCTGTTTAGGGAGGCTTTTAATGTTTAATAGATTATTGTATTTTAATGTTCTTTTGGAAGCCGCACAGAGTGGCTGGGGAAACCCAGCCAGATGGGTGGGGTATAAATAATAAATTATTATTATTATTATTATTATTATTATTATTATGCACGGTGCTGATTGGCCGGAAACAGGAGATGTCACTAAGTCAGCTTCTGGCTGTGGACACAGTTGATTGGCTGGAAACGGAAGGCATCACTATGCCAGTTTCTGGCTGAGCACACTTCTGATTGGCTAGAAACTGGAGATGTCACCCAGTCATCCCCCTCCTTCAGTATTTCAACATTTACAAAATTCATTCTACCTTTAGAATAGTTGCCTTGAGAGAGTCTTTGAACCTCTTTTGTTGACCACCGGCATTACGCTTTCCATTTTTAAGTTCGGAATAGAGCAGTTGCTTTGGAAGACAATAATAGGCATCCATAGAATCATAGAATACAATCATAGAATCCTAGAGTTGGAAGAGACCCCAAGAGCCATCCAGTCCAACCCCCTGCCAAGCAGGAAACACCATCAAAGCATTCCTGACAGGTGGCTGTCAAGCCTCTGCTTAAAGACCTCCAAAGAAGGAGACTCCACCACACTCCTTGGCAGCAAATTCCACTGTCAAACAGCTCTTACTGTCAGGAAGTTCTTCCTAATGTTGAGGTGGAATCTTCTTTCTTGTAGTTTGAATCCATTGCTCCGTGTCTTCTTCTCTGGAGCAGCAGAAAACAACCTTTCTCCCTCCTCTATATGACATCCTTTTATATATTTGAACATGGCTATCATATCACCCCTTAACCTTCTCTTCTCCAGGCTAAGCATACCCAGCTCCCTAAGCCGTTCCTCATAAGGCATCGTTTCCAGGCCTTGGACCATCTTGGTTGCCCTCCTCTGGACACGCTCCAGTCCAACAAGTACCAAGTCTGACCGAGTACCATTATCCGTGCGAAAGAAGCACCTGGAGCAATTTCCCCCAAAGCCTGATGGATGTCATTAATCACACTCCATCACATTACCACCAGTCTGAACGCCAAGGAACAGTAAAATGTCACCACCTCCATCCCACACAGAGTCCGTGCGGCTAAGATGCAGGAAGAGGAGCAACCGGTTTCCTGGGAGACTCACTGAAAAGGCACAGATCAGTGAATGAGAGCCTGGAGGGCTGGGAGGAGCTGGGGGGTTGAGGCAGCAAAGCCGAGCATCAAACTGATGTGGAACCACAGAGCGCAGAGCTGGAACCTGAGAAACTGAACAGAACTGAGGTTTTCACCCATTTTCATCAAGAGGGAAGAACGACTCCCCTATGAAGAAAGGTTGCAGCCTATGGGACTCTTTAGTTTAAGAAAAGGGTTGCCAGTATACTTCTTAAACAGGGGTGCCCAGAACTGGACATGACTCCAGGTGGGGTCTGACCATAATAATAATAATAATAATAATAATAATAATAATAATAAGTTATTTATACCCCGCCCATCTGGTTGGGTTTCCCCAGCCACTCTGGGCAGCTCCCAACAGAAGATTTGTTGTTGTTGTTGTTGTTCAGTCGTGTCCGACTCTTCATGACCCCATGGACCAGAGCACGCCAGGCACGCCTATCCTTCGCTCCCTCTCGCAGTTTGGCCAAACTCATGTTAGTAGCAACAGAAGATTAAAAACATGATCAAACATCAAATGTTAAAAACTTCCCTAAACAGGGCTGCCTTCAGATGTCTTCTAAAAGTCAGAGAGTTGTTTCTTTCCTTGACATCTGATGGAGGGCGTTCCACAGGGCAGGCACCACCACCAAGAAGGCCCTCTGCCTGGTTCCCTGTAACCTCACTTCTTGCAGGGAGGGAACAAGAAGGCCCTTGGAGCTTGACGATGGGCATGGAGACGCTCCTTCAGGTATACCATGGCAGAATAAAGAGGCATGATCATATCACTTGATCTGGACTTTACACCAAAGTCCATTATTTTGTTCTCGCGGCAGCCAGCCAGATACCCCCAAGCAGAGCCTGCAAGCAGGACATGAGCGCGAGAGAGCACTCTCTCGTCTTGCTTCAAAAATGTGTTCCCCAAGGGAAGACTTTCCTTTCTCTTGGTTTGCTGCATGGTTTGTGTCCCGGCTTTAATTACAGGCTGCCTCTGTCTGCTGCGAAGCACTGACAAATCCTAAATTGCTCAGCACGGGGCGGGGGTGTGTGTGTGTGTGTGTGTGTGTGTGTGTGTGTGTCTTAGGATTCTCTCCGCACCCCACCCCAGTTCCCCATAGCCCACGGGCTCAGTTAGGATGCCGTAAGGCTCTGCCTTCTCAGAACGGAGCTGCTTAATTGCTGCCTGGAAGTACGGTACATATAATTATAGTTATACGGCCCTCGAAATTCTCTTCCGTTCTTGGATAGAAGATTGCGCAGGGCTCTGGCTTAGCTGAAAGAATTTGGCTTGAAGGGTAGGGAAAGGGATCTTTAAAGGGCTGGGGGGGGCGAAGGGTTGGTCGCAGCTCTAGCCTTCACAGAAACATAAGAGCAGCCTCCTGGATCAGGCCAGTGGCCCATCTAGTCCAGCATCCTAGAATCCTAGAATCCTAGAGTTGGAAGAGACCACAAGGGCCATCCAGTCCAACCGCCTGCCAAGCAGGAAACACCATCAAAGCATTCCTGACAGGTGGCTGTCAAGCCTCTGCTTCAAGACCTCCAAAGAAGGAGACTCCACCACACTCCTTGGCAGCAAATTCCACTGTCAAACAGCTCTTACTGTCAGGAAGTTCTTCCTAATGTTGAGGTGGAATCTTCTTTCTTGTAGTTTGAATCCATTGCTCCGTGTCCGCTTCTCTGGAGCAGCAGAAAACAACCTTTCTCCCTCCTCTATATGACATCCTTTGATATATTTGAACATGGCTATCATATCACCCCTTAACCTTCTCTTCTCCAGCTCCCTAAGGCATCGTTTCCAGGCCTTCTTCGCCTTCTTCTTCTTCTTCTTCTTCTTCTTCTTCTTCTTCTTCTTCTTCTTCTTCTCCTCACAGCAGCCAACCAGATGCCCCAAAGTGAATCTTGTGAGCAGGATCTGAGTACAAGAGCAACTCCTGTGGTTTCCAGCGGCTGGGATTCAAGCAGCATTGCTGCCTCCAACTGCGGAGGCAGAACATCGCCATCCTGGCTAGTAGTGTCTCCTTCATGAATTTGCCTTACTCTCTTTCAAAGCCATCCAAGTTGGTGGCCATCACTGCCTCCTGTGGGAGGGAGTTCCACAGTTTAACTCTGCATTGCACAAACCAGTTGTTTCTTTAACCTGTCCAGCACTCAATTCTCACGGTGCCTAACCAGATGGAAAGTCCACCAGCATTTTCTCGTCACTTGTGAATCCCAGCAACTGGCCCCGAGAGGCCTACTCCCTCCGACAGAGAAGGAAGAGCATAAATATTGTGGCTGCAAGGGTAACCTTATCAGTGGCATTCAGGAATTTCCACCCCCTGTGTCTTAGGAATTTTCACTGCGTGCCATTTTGAGTTTTTGTGTAACTCTGGAAGTACAGAGGAGATTGGGGGTTTGTTCCGCTTCAGATTGAGGAGGGAAATTGCGTAAAAAGAGTCATCGTTGTTTCTGGCACACATTCAACTTTGCCTGCATGTTTTGCAGGTTTCTGTCTGGTTTTGAAAAGCTGCAGGACCTGCTTGTGCAGATTACGGACCAAGGCTGTCCATGTGCCATAGGGAACGTTGCCTTGAGATATCACCTTCCTCTCCCTTAAAAGCTTTGATCCTATCTGCAGCCTGGCTAAGTTTCATAGATTCTCAGAATTGTAGAGTTGAAGGGACCCCGAGGGTCATCTAGTCCAGCCCCTGCAATGCAGGAATCACAGCTCCAGAATCCCTGACAGAGGGCCATCCAACCTCTCTTTAAATCCTACAATGAAGGAGAGTCCGCCACCTTCTGAGGGAGACCGTTCTTCCTGAAGTTTAGTAGGAATCTCATTCCTCGCCACTTGAAGTCATTGGTTCGAGTCCTACCCTCCAGAGCAGGAGAAAACAAGCTTGCTTCATCCTCCACGTGGCAGCCCTTCAGATATGGAAGATGGCTCTCATACATGGGTAGGCAAACTAAGGCCCGGGGGCTGGATCCGGCCCAGTCGCCTTCTCAATCCAGCCCGCGGATGGTACAGGAATCAGCATGTTTTTACATGAGTAGAATGTGTGCTTTTATTTCAAATGCATCACTGGGTTATTTGTGGGGCATAGGAATTCGTTCATTCCACCCCCCCCCCCCAAAAAAAATAGTCCGGCCCCCAACAAGGTCTGAGGGACTGTGGACCAGCCCCCTGCTGAAAAGGTTTGCTGACCCCTGCTCTCATATCTCCTCTCAGTCTCCTCTTTTCCAGGCTAAACATACCCAGTCCACAAACTTGACATGAGTCAACAGTGTGATGCAGCAGCTACAAAAGCCAATGCAATTCTGGGCTGCATCCATAGGAGTATAGCATCTAGATCAAGGGAAGGAATAGTACCACTGTATTCCGCTCTGGTCAGACCTCAGCTGGAATACTGTGTCCAGTTCTGGGCACCACAGTTCAAGAAGGATACTGACAAGCTGGAACGTGTCCAGAGGAGGGCAACCAAAATGGTCAAAGGCCTGGAAACGATGCCTTATGAGGAACGGCTTAGGGAGCTGGGTATGTTTAGCCTGGAGAAGAGAAGGTTAAGGGGTGATATGATAGCCATGTTCAAATATATAAAAGGATGTCATATGGAGGAAGGAGAAAGGTTGTTTACTGCTGCTCCTGAGAAAAGGACATGGAGCAATGGATTCAAACTACAAGAAAGAAGATTCCACCTAAACATTAGGAAGAACTTCCTGACAGTAAGAGCTATTCGACAGTGGAATTTGCTGCCAAGGAGTGTGGTGGAGTCTCCTTATTTGGAGGTCTTTAAGCAGAGGCTTGACAGCCACCTGTCAGGAATGCTTGGATGGTGTTTCCTGCTTGGCAGGGGGTTGGACTGGATGGCCCTTGTGGTCGCTTCCAACTCTAGGATTCTATGATTCTATTCTATGATTTTATGATCCTTCAACCGTTCCTCATCAGGCTTAGTTTCCAGACCCTTGATCACCTTGGTTTCCCTCTTCGGCACACCTTCCAGCTTGTCCATATCTTTCTTAAACTTTGGTGTCCAGAACTGGACACAGGACTCTAGGTGGGGGGGGGGGGGGTCTGACCAAGGCAGAATAGAGTGGGACTATAACTTCCCTTGATCTGGGCACTAAACCTCTGTTCATGCAACATAGAATTCCATTAGCTTTTTTTGCTGCTGCATCGCAATGTTGACTCATATTCCGCTCAAGCACCGTTTACACTTTCACTCTCCCCACCCCCGCTCTGCAGTTTTCTCAACTGTGAATTTAGAGGTTGCCTGCTCATGTTTGTCTTCAACCACCCCCTCCCCCCATGGGATGCAAAAGATGTCTGCAACACTTTTGATGAGAAAAACAAACAGCACAGTGGCTGAAATCTTTTGTTATATTGAGCTATTTGCAGACATTCATGAAATGTGAAATGAGAGGCAGGTATCAGGCCCTGTTCCATCGGCTCTGCTGAAAGACCAGCTGGATCAGGCACCCCTTGATCTGCTTCTATTCTAGATAGTACCGTATTTTTTGCTCCATAACGCGCACTTTTTTCCTTCTAAAAAGGAAGAGGAAAAGTCTGTGCGCGTTATGGAGCGAATGCATGGTCCCTGGAGCTGAATTGCCCAGGGACCAAAAGAAGATCGAGCTTTTTCTTTTACAAAGAGAGAAGGGGGTGTTGAAAGGCTGCCGCTTTACAGCTGATCAGCAAGAGATCGGGAAGAGAGATAAGGTCGCTGCAGAGAGAAAGAGATCGGGAAGAGAGATAAGGTCCTCCTGCAGAGGAGGCTGTTGGTTTCCCCAGCGACATGTGACTGGCTGATTAGATTATCTGTTTGGAAACTAGAAAGGGCTTTGAGCTGATCCTTTTGCAACTGGGGCTTTTCTTTGCAAAGAAAAGCCCCAGTTGCAAAAGGATCAGCTCAAAGCCCTTTCTTTTCTCCTTTGCAAAGCAGCAGCACAACAACTTTGAGCTGATCCTTTTGTAAATGGGGCTTTTCTTCTTCCAAAAGAAGATGCACAACTTTGAACTGATCCTCAAAAAGGGGGGCTTTCCCCCTTTCCTCCTCAAAAAACTAGGTGTGCGTTATGGTCCGGTGCGCGTTATGGAGCGAAAAATACGGTAGTTATTTCCTATCTAACTTTAAAAAGTGGTTCTCAAGTTTACTTTTGCTCCTCTTCCCTCCTTGTCCCTTTTTCCTTTTATGTCATGCCTTTTATACTGTAAGCAGGCAGGCAAGGACTGCCTTGTTTTAATTGACTGTATGTCAGCTGCTCTAGGAGTCTTATCGCCTGAAGAGTAGGGGCACAAATGCTCCAAAATCAATCATTTGGATTTGAATTTTCCAGAATATTCGGAACAGAATATTTCCAGTTCAAATCACACTTGCATGTGCTCACTCATCGATCCATTCCTTTCCATTCAATTCTACATTAAAATTTGCACTGGAATGTGTATTTAAAACAGGGCTTGTTTCTCAAATATATCTTTCGAAACATATTCCATCTCAAGACACACATTCTTGGTAGTTCCTTTTGAGCCAAGAACTATGTTGCAACATTTGGGAAGTGTGAATGCTGGGAGGTAACCAGATCCAAATTCCCCTAGCAGGTACAGATTAGATCAGGTTGTATCAGAACTCACAAATATCAAGTCCCCCACATAAATTTCACGTATCTCAGAAAGGACCGTCCTCTTTTGCCATTGGGGGGCCGTTTGGCAAGCATGAGGTGTCTAGTTTCCTGTTTCCATATCTTGAGAATAAGAGCATGCAACCTTTGCCACTTTTTTCCACACTCATCTCACACATGGCTTGGCTTGGCTGGGTGGCATTGGGCGTGCTGCAACAGTACAGAAAAGCATCGATAACTTGCGGAACTCTCTGCCACAAGATGTGGTGGTTGCTTGCTTAGGGCAGGTGTGGAAGAGTCCCTGTCCTGAATGGGGTAATTGTGCCCCTGAAGGACCAGGTGCGCAGCCTGGGAGTCATTTTGGACTCACAGCTGTCCATGGAGGCACAGGTTAATTCTGTGTCCAGGGCGGCTGTCTACCAGCTCCATCTGGTACGCAGGCTGAGACCCTCCCTGCCCGCAGACTGTCTCACCAGAGTGGTGCATGCTCTAGTTATCTCTCGTTTGGATTACTGCAATGCGCTCTACGTGGGGCTACCTTTGAAGGTGACCCGGAAACTACAATTAATCCAGAATGCGGCAGCTAGACTGGTGACTGGGAGCGGCCGCCGAGACCACATAACACCGGTCTTGAAAGACCTACATTGGCTCCCAGTATGTTTCTCAGCACAATCAGGTGCTGACCTTTAAAGCCCTAAACGGTCTCAGACCAGTTTACCTCTGATACCCAGAGAGAACTTGCTGCAAGACAAACCCAAAAAAGAAAATAGCAGAACACCACTAGTAATCACATACAGCTCCCAAGTTAAAACAGTACAACGCATCATCAGAGATCTACAACCTCTCCTAGACAATGACAGTTCTCTTTCTCAAGCTCTGGGAGGAAGACCTTTCATCGCCTACAGACAGCCACCCAATCTTAAACAACTCCTCACCCACAATAATACTACAACCAGACTTAACACGGACACTGGCACCAGAGCCCGCAATAAACCCAGATGCCAACTTTGCTGCCACATACACCCGGACAACACCATTACTGGCCCCAACAACATCAAACATACCATCTCAGGGACTATTTAATTGCTCATCATCTAACATTGTGTATGCCATCAAATGCCAACAGTGCCCTTCAGCTCTCTATATTGGACAAACAGGCCAAACCCTACGCCAAAGGATAAATGGACACAAATCTGACATCAGGAATCACAAGACAGAGAAACCAGTAGGAGAGCACTTCAATCTCCAGGACACGCTATACAAGATCTCAAAGTAGCTGTCCTTATTGCAAAGGAATTTCAGAAATAGACTGGAAAGAGAAGTTGCTGAATTGCAACTCATTACCAAGCTTAAAACCATGGAGAGACCTGGTCTGAACAAAGACATTGGATTCTTATCTCATTATACATGACAAAGCTTTTTAACCTTCTCACCCCTTGCTTTTTCCTGTAAGACTAATTGCAGCCGTTAACAGTCGTCAACAGGTTTACCACAGCTATCAGCCTATCACCCATTCCCACCACCCTTCTGAGTAATACCCCTCCCCACCCTCTCACTATATACAAGGGTCTGGTGACTTCTGTTTCAGTGTATCTGAAGAAGTGTGCATGCACACGAAAGCTCATACCAAGAACAAACTTAGTTGGTCTCTAAGGTGCCCAGGTGGCGCTGTGGGTTAAACCACAGAGCCTAGGGCTTGCTGATCAGAAGGTCGGCAGTTCGAATCCCTGCAACGGGGTGAGCTCCCGTTGCTCGGTCCCAGCTCCTGCCCACCTAGCAGTTTGAAAGCACGTCAAAGTGCAAGTAGATAAACAGGAACCGCTCCGGCGGGAAGGTAAACGGCGTTTCCGTGTGCTGCTCTGGTTCACCAGAAGTGGCTTAGTCATATTGGCCACATGACCCGGAAGCTGTACGCCGGCTCCCTCGGCCAATTTTTTTAAAAAAAAAAATTTAATTTTTTTTTTAAAATTTTAAGTTCATTGAAAAAAAGAGATAATAGACACACACACAACCCCCACACCCTCACAAAGTGGCACCATCAGAAGGGGGGCGACACTTTTATTTTTATTTATTTTTATTTTTTTACATTTTTTTATTATTTTTTATTATTTTTTAATTTTAACTTTATTGAAAAAAAAGAGATAATAGACACACACACACACAAAAACCCCACACCTCGCAAAGTGGCACCATCAGAGGGGGGTGACACTTCTTAATTTTTTAAAAATTAAAGTGGGGGGGTGACAAAAAAAATTCCGCCCCGGGTACCACCTGAGCTTGCTACGCCTCTGAGTAGCCCAGAATTAGCCAATCACGTGGGGCCCATTGTGTAAATAATGTATATATATAGCAGACGTTTTGGGGAAAGATTCATTCCTTGCTACTAGGAGCTGAATAAAGAGCATGAAATTCACACTTGACTCCAAGTATATTTCAGAAGAAGAAGGGGATGCACAACCAACAGACGGGTCGGTAGCCTTCCCACTTTCCCCCGCCATGCTGTTTCCTAGAACCAGGAGGGTTTGAAGCGGGAAGAGCAGCGGAGACTTCCGTGCCAGAGAAGTCTCAGGTTACGAGTGGGCATCCCATCAGGGGAGGGTATATAAGCCAGAAGGGGGGGTGGGGGTCCCCCTGTTGCCGCAACTGTTCCATGGGGCCTAGACTTGTGGACAGCTGCCTGGAGCCTAGAAGCATGTGTGCAAGCGTATCAGAAGAACTGCAGAAGCTGATATAGGTGCTTGTCTAGTCTCCAAAGAGTTAACTATCAGGTGTGTGCCTACCTTGACTGGGGGGGGGCGCAACAGGAGAGCATTCCACAGACATGGAGGGTGCCACTGAAAAGCCCCCTTTGCCCTTTGGGTGGAGCAGGGAACCCGCAGGAGCTAACAGATCTTGGGCTGTTGCTTCTCACTGAGCCCAAGTCCGAGACAGCCTTCCCCAACCTTGTGGTGACTCGAGACTACAACTCCCATCAGCTCCTCAGATAGTATAGTCATATGATGGTGAGGCTGATGGGGGGGGGGAAGCCTCGCTAGCTGGGGCTGATGGGAGTTGTGGTCCCACACAGCTGGAAGAAGAAAGAAAGAAAGAAGATTTCACCCTAAACATTAGAAAGAACTTCCTGACAGTAAGAGCTGTCCAGTGGAATTTGCTGCCAAGGAGTGTGATGGAGTCTCCTTCTTTGGAGGTCTTTAAGCAGAGGCTTGACAGCCACCTGTCAGGAATGCTCTGATGGCGTTTCCTGCTTGGCAGGGGGTTGGACTGGATGGCCCTGGTGGTCTCTTCCAACTCTATGATTCTATGATTCTAAGGCACCAGGTTGGAGGAAGGCTGGTTAGAGGTAGAGATGAGAGCCAGGACAAATATTTCATTCTAGACTGTTACATGTGATCTCCCAGTGAAGGATGGGTGGGTACAACCAACACAGGACAGCTGCTGTGCTGGGGAGCAAGATGAGGAGGCAGGGGAGAGAGAGAGAGAGAGAGAGAGAGAGAGAGAGAGAGAGAGAGAGAGAGAGAGAGAGAGAGAGAGAAATTGCATCCCTTCTCACCCTGTTTTCACAGCTCTGTTTATTTTGGGACACAACCAGCTGCCTCCTCCCAATTACCGGTAAACCTCCATATCTGGAGCAGAGAGTTGCATAACTGAGATGCCCAAATCTGAATATTCCCAGCTGGGTGGGGAGAAAGAGCCACATGCTGAGTTCCCCTCCCTCCCAATTCAGCTTCACCTCCTCCCAAGCTCTGCCAAGCCCTCTCTGGGTCTGAGTCCCGCCTTAAAGGTAAAGGTAAAGGGACCCCTGACCGTTAAGTCCAGTTGCGGACGACTCTGGGGTTGCGGCGCTCATCTCGCATTACTGGCTGAGGGAGCAGGCGTACAGCTTCCAGGTCATGTGGCCAGCATGACTAAGCTGCTTCTGGCGAACCAGAGCAGCGCACAGAAACGCCATTTACCTTCCCGCTGCAGCGGTACCTATTTATCTACTTGCACTTTGACGTGCTTTCGAACTGCAAGGTTGGCAGGAGCAGGGACCGAGCAACCCCGTCACGGGGATTTGTTTGAACCACCGACCTTCTGATCGGCAAGCCCTAGGCTCTGTGGTTTAACCCACAGCGCCACCCGCGTCCCGAGTCCCACCTTAGCCACCCACAAAACAGCAAGTGTGCAGCAGGGTGAGAGATCCTCTAACCATAAGCAGAGTGCTTTTTCCTTCTCAGGGAGCAACTGCAAGCACCTTCATCCCCTTCAGCTGTTTGGGGAGAGGGGTTTTGTGCTCGAATCCTGCTGGCTGGTTTCTCACAGGCATACGGCTGGCTACTGTGAGAACAGGAGGCTGGACGACATGGGCCATTGGCCTCATCCAGCAGCCTCTTCTTATTGCAGCCTCTTCTTATTCTTAATCTTATGGGATTAGAGGGAGAACTGCCAGGGATGGAATTGGGTCAGAGGACCATAGATTGATAATTGGGATCCTTCCACCCCCACCTCCAAAAACACACACAAAACAACCTATAAATTCTGCTAGGCACAAAGGCTATGTTCCATCTCCACTGCCCAAGGCAGTATGCGCCTGAATACTACTAGGTGGGAATTGCAACACTGCTGTTGTGCTCAGGTCTTGCTTGTGGGCTTCCCGGAGGCTTCTGGCAAAGTCCCTGTGGGGAACAGGATGCAGCCTTTGGTCTGATCCAGCTGCCAGGCTCTTCGAGCCCAGGCTAAGGATGGGGGAAGGATTTGGTTCGGTTCTCTTTTAAAGGAAAATGTACCAAATTTGCACCTTCCGAAACAACCAGCCCACCTAAACACAGACTGCCTTCCCAATCCACAGCTCTCTGAATTTTGCAATGCCATTCTGCAGCCAAGTATATGCAGGAAAAAAGGAACATACTAAAGTGTGCATATGTTAGTGAAACTAACATATAAACCTGGGAGAAACCAGAGAGGAACCCACGATTCTTTCAAACCCACCTGCCCTGTGCACTTTCTGCCTTGATTTGTTGGTCTTCACCCCCCCCCCCAACTGATCCAAAATGCAAGTGTGGGCAAATGCACTTGGCCACATCCTCCCCTCGTCGCTCTTGCCTCTCTTCTTCCCTCCATTGTCTTACTTCCACCCCATCACTGCCTCCTGTGGCAGGGAGTTCCATAGTTTAACACTGGGTTGCATGAAGAAGTCCTTTCTTACATCTGCCCTGAACCTTCCAACATTCAGCTTCATTGGATATCCACGAGTTCTGATGCTATGAGAGAAAGTTAGAAAAACTTTCCTCTATCCAATTATTCTGCCATGAATAATTTTATAAACTCCTATCCTGTTGCCTCTTCCTTGCCTTTTTCTCCAAACTAAAAAGTCCCAAACACTGCAACCTTTGGAGTCAATCCAAACCCTTGATCGTTCTGGCTGCCCTTTTCTGAAATTCTTCCAATTGGCTCTACAATATCCTTTTTGAGGCGTGGTGATCAGAACTGTAAGGTAAAGGGCCCCTGGATGGTTAAGTCCAGTCAAAGGTGACTATGGGGTGCAGCGCTCATCTTGCTTTCTGGCCAAGGGAGTCGGCGTTTGTCCACAGACAGCTTTCCGGTCATGTGGACAGCAGGACTAAACCACTTCTGGTGCAACGGATCACCGTGACGGAAACCAGAGCGCACGGAAACGCCATTTACCTTCCCGCCACAGCGATACCTATTTATCTACTTGCACTGGTGTGCTTTCAAACTGCTAGGTTGGCAGGAGCTGGAACCGAACAACAGGAGCTCACTCTGTTGCTGGGATTTGAACCGCCGACCTTCTGATCGGCAAGCCCAAGAGGCTCAGTGGTTTAGACCACAGCGCCACCCGCTGTACACAGCACTGGGGACTGGGGAGAAGATTTTTGGTGCAAAGGACCCCACCTGACTGCTGCCAGGCCTGAGGTCCTTCAGCACAACCAGGCTCCACAGGTTCCTGCCTGCTCCGTGTCGCAATTTGCCTGCGGAATAATCCAGGCAGGCTGTTCGCTCTCTCCAGCTCCTTCCAGACTCCAGTCAGTGCCCCAGGCACATTCCCAAACCAATCCAACAACCCGGACCTTTCTGGCAGGCTTGAATTCCCTCCCTGCACCCTGCCTGCCTGCCTGCCTCGTAGGCATAAATACTAGCTTGGTTATTCCTAAAGCTTGAGGTAGGGAAGGAAATGCAGGCTGCCATGTCAGCCTTTGGGGCACGGGAAGAATAGAAGCAGACTCTGCCTGGAACAACATGCCGTTCTTCACACCCACATGCAATCTCAAAGCAGCGAGCGAGCGAACGAGCGAACGAGCGAACGAGCTTCGGGGTTCCACAGAGATCTTCTTCAGTCGGGTGTTACACAAAACCAGTGACAGGGAAGGAAGAGGTGTTGATGGCAGGAGTGACACACAAACACACCAAAGCTATGGGGTTTTTTTGGGGTGATGGGAGAGGAAGGGAGTTTGAGGTGCAGGTGGCAATAGAAGGCCTAAGAAAAAACTGGGGTTCAGCAGAGAGACATGAAGGTTTCAGAAGATTACTAGAGCTAGACATGCATATGAGCAAACTGACACATAAAGAAATGTGGAAAAGCTCTGTCTGAATGCCTTATTGCCAATGGGAACCACCCGCTTTTGAGGGTTTTGCAGTGGTTGTGTGAACATTTCACTCCTTCGGCGGCAAGCATCAAACCCACCAGATGGACACTCTTGACATGCAAGAAGAAGGCCTTTGCACAAACGTCACAGCAGGCAACCTGGAGCGGCTGCCAAGGCAGCTTCCAGGCTGCTATTTTGGAGGAGGGCTTCAACTTGCATTCCAGCACAGTTAAAGAGGGACGCAGAGCTCTGGGGAAAGCAGCTGCCTTCCTCCAGCAGGTGCCCTCGGGGTCCCAGGTCCCAATTTGCGAAAATGGATCAGGGCGAATGCTCAAATAAGCAGGCCGTCCAGAAGAGCCCCAGTAGCACACTCAGCTAATCTTTGGGTTTCAGATGAGCATGCCTGTGTGATACACCCGTTGGTCGCATTCGCACGTTACATTTTAAAGCTTACAGGGGAAAGCAAAGGATAACTCTGGTGCACATCTCCAAAGGCGGGAACGAGGTTTCACTTTGGGTGCTATTTTGAGACCGATTGTCCCGTGAGAACCCTAGGAGTCTGCACACGGACGTAGAGGTTGCGGCTTTGCGAGAAGATATGCCGACTTAGACAGCCCAGTGAGTCACGTCATGCTGCTCAGCTTCCTCCCGGCCCCCCGGCTTCCGCTCAGGTTAGCTCCTTGCTGCTATTGGACTCAGATGCTATGATTCCCCACATCCTTCTCTGAAGCCACAGCACATGGGTGCCCTCGCACATGCGCACCCCCAAGACCTTTCCTTACCCTTTCCCCTTTTCTAAATGGAACATTGACACATGCAACTTGAGCAAAAAACTAAAAGCTAAAAATGAGGGGGTGGATTCCGTGTTGCTTAGTGACGATTGTGCCTAGCGACCAAAGTGCTTAGCGACCGAGGAAGGACCTGTGATCCCTCCGCCCCTCTCCAAAGAGTTTTCTGCAGCGGAGAGACCTTCCCCTCGCTCCAAACACTTCCTTCCCAGCTTGCTTGCATTCTTCTGGCTGATAAAGGTTACCAGGAAACATGCCCACTCCTGGTTCATTGCAACACACAAACACACACAGACACACACACAGAGAGACTCATGCGTGCACACACAAACACTCCACCTTGCGGGGGAGGCTTCCCAGCAGCCTGCCACTTGCCGCATTTTGCCGGGTGCTTGAAGCTTTAATGCTTCTCAAGGAAAAAGAAAGGGAACTTTTTTTGGGGGGGGGGTTCATGGGGAGGGAGACTATGGGTTTGGATTGGGCCTGGGCAACTGGAGATCAATGAGGCAGACACAGTCGTCCAAAGGGGAGTTAGGAAGCTGCCTTATATACTGGGTCAAACTCTTGCACACCCTGTTCTGACTTGCAGAGGCTCCTCTCCAGCGTTCCAGGAAAAACGATGTGTTTGCTCCGAACTGGTCCTTTTAACTGGAGGTGTCATAACAACACAAGAACGTAGCTCAGTTGGATAGAGCATGGTACACGTTTGTAGGTGTGATCCCCGTAAGGCAGTGTTTCTCAACCCTGTGCCTCCAGATGTTTTTGGCCTACAACTCCCATCATCCCTCGCTAGCAAGACCAGTGGTCAGGGATGATGGGAGTTGTAGGCCAAAAACATCTGGAGACACAGGGTTGAGAAACACTGCCGTAAGGGACATATTCCTGCATTGCAAGGGGTTGGACTAGATGATGCTCAGGGTCCCTTCCAGCTGCATGAGTCTATGTGTGGATTAGGCTTGCTCTGGGTTAATCACTCCAGGCATCCCCAAACTTCGGCCCTCCAGATGTTTTGGACTACAATTCCCATCATCCCTGACCACTGGTCCTGTTAGAATCATAGAATCCTAGAGTTGGAAGAGACCACAAGGGTCATCCAGTCCAACCCCCTGCCAAGCAGGAACACCATGAAAGCATTCCTGACAGGTGGCTGCCAAGCCTCTGCTTAAAGACCTCCAAAGAAGGAGACTCCACCACACTCCTTGGCAGCAAATTCCACTGTCGAACAGCTCTTACTGTCAGGACGTTCTTCCTAATGTTTAGGTGGAATCTTCTTCCTTGTAGTTTGAATCCATTGCTCCGTGTCCTCTTCTCAGGAGCAGCAGAAAACAACTTTTCTCCTTCCTCTATATGACATCCTTTTATATATTTGAACATGGCTATCATATCACCCCTGAACCTTCTCTTCTCCAGGCTAAACATACCCAGCTCCCTAAGCCGTTCCTCATAAGGCATCGTTTCCAGGCCTTTGACCATTTTGGTTGCCCTCTTCTGGACACGTTCCAGCTTGTCAGTATCCTTCTTGAACTGCGGTGCCCAGAACTGGACACAGTATTCCAGGTGAGGTCTAACCAGAGCGGAATACAGTGGTACTATTACTTCCCTTGATCTAGATGCTATACTCCTATTGATGCAGCCCAGAATTGCATTGGCTTTTTTAGCTGCTGCATCACACTGTTGACTCATGTCACGTTTAGCTAGGGATCATGGGAGTTGTAGGCCAAAACATCTGGAGGGCCGCAGTTTGGGGGTGCCTGCTCTTAGATCATGTCCTAAAGCTGGACTGAGGATCATCTGTGGCCCTCTGCCTTTTTTTTCTTTTCTGGACTCCAACTCCCATCAGCCCCAGCTACCATGGCCAATGGTCTCAGAATCAGAGAATTCTAGAGTTGGAAGGGACCCCAAGGGTCATCTAATCCTTGCAATGCAGGGATCCTGGTTCACAACCAGGCCCACTGACCAATTGCACCACAGGAGAGCTTGAAGAGCAGAATCATAGAATTGTACAGTTGGAAGGGACCCCATGGGTCATCTAGTCCAACCCCCTGCAGTGCAGGAATCTTTCTGCCCAATGTGAGGCTTGAACCCCTGACCCTGAGACAAAGATTTTCATGCTCTACCAACTGTCCAGTCCAGCAACATCTGAAGGGCCAAAGGTTTCTGAACACCTGGACTAAGAGCATCAGTTTGCTAAAGTCGTGGGATGTTCAGATTTTTATCAGCAGCGCAGAGAACATAACGATGCCTTCTTTCCAACTTTGGAGTGTCACTGTCCATCCATGAATCTGTCTAATCTTCTTTTCAAGCCATCCAAACTGGTGGCCGTCACTCCCTCCTGGGGGAGCCAGTTCCACAGTTTAACTCTGCGCTGCACAAACAAGCACTTTCTCTCTGTTGGGGGTTTGTAAGGACGCCCAGCGATTTAAGTTGAATGGGTTAAGCGCTGGGTGATTTGAGCAACTGTGTTGTAAAATGAAGAAAAATGGGGAGGCAGCCTTAAAATACATTTAGTTAGAATAATGTGCGGGCTGGCAGTGTTTTAGGAGTGGGGGGGGGGAGCAGAGTGGCTGGTTTTCTCGCTCCCCAACCCCCCTCTTTTGTAATCCTCAGCCTCCTTTCGTCAGTTTCTCTCCTTTTAACTGTCTGTTCTGAACATCCAGAACAACAACAGCCTTTGAAATCCAGCTGGCTAAAATAATCTAAGCAGCATCTCCCCTCCTGCAACACACACACACACACACACACACACACACACACACACACACACACCTTCCTCGTCCCCCTTCCCCTCCCACACCTGGAACCATAACAGATTGCATAAGAAGCTGTCAAAGAAACTCCCCGTGCCATAGTTGGAAGCGGTTCCACTCCCCCCCCCCCATCGCCACCACGTGTTCCATGTTCCTCCGCAGCTCCAGCACAAAACATCATCAGGGGTTTGAGCCGGAGGCGGCGATGACTCACCTCCAGCCATTAAGGAGCGGTGCGCGTTTCTTTTAAAAGAAATTAATGGGTTTGCAACGGCAGGCAACCTAGAAACAAGGGCGGAACAACCTGGGCAACGGTGAAGCTTCCTTGAAAGGCCTTCAGGATTGTGCTTCAACTGAAGCTCCTGTGTGCCACTGAAGTGTGTTCCTTTCAGGACCCTAGAAGAGCCTGCAGGATCAGGCCAGTGGCCCATCTAGTCCAGCATCCTGTTCTCAAAGTGGCCAACCAGATGCCCGTTTTGGGAAACCTACAAAAACAGGATTTGAGATGACACCAAATTGGGAGGGGTGGCTAATACCCCAGAGGACAGGATCACACTTCAAAATGACCTTAACAGATTAGAGAACTGGGCCAAGGCAAACAGGATGAATTTTAACAGGGAGAAATGTAAAGTACTACACTTGGGCAAAAAAAATGAAAGGCACAAAAACAGGATGGGTGACACATGGGTGACATGTGAAAAAGGATCTAGGAGTCTTGGTAGACCACAAACTTGACATGAGTCAACAGTGTGATGCAGCAGCTAAAAAAGCCAATGCAATTCTGGGCTGCATCAATAGGAGTATAGCATCTAGATCAAGGGAAGGAATAGTACCACTGTATTCCGCTCTGGTCAGACCTCAACTGGAATACTGTGTCCAGTTCTGGGCACCACAGTTCAAGAAGGATACTGACAAGCTGGAACGTGTCCAGAGGAGGGCAACCAAAATGGTCAAAGGCCTGGAAACGATGCCTTATGAGGAACGGCTTAGGGAGCTGGGTATGTTTAGCCTGGAGAAGAGAAGGTTAAGGGGTGATATGATAGCCATGTTCAAATATATAAAAGGATGTCGTATGGAGGAAGGAGAAAAGTTGTTTTCTGCTGCTCCTGAGAAGCGGACACGGAGCAATGGATTCAAACTACAAGAAAGAAGATTCCACCTAAACATTAGGAAGAACTTCCTGACAGTAAGAGCTGTTCGACAGTGGAATTTGCTGCCAAGGAGTGTGGTGGAGTCTCCTTCTTTGGAGGTCTTTAAGCAGAGGCTTGACAGCCATCTGTCAAGAATGGTGTTCCTGCTTGGCAGGGGGTTGGACTGGATGGCCCTTGTGGTCTCTTCCAACTCTAGGATTCTATGATTCTATGAGCACAAGAACAACTCTCCCCTCCTGTGGTTTCCAGCAACTGGTTTCCAGAAGCATCGCTGCCTCCGACCGTGGAGGCAGAGTTTGGTCATCAAGGCTAGCAGCCCATGGATAGCCCTCTCCTTCTCCAGGAATTTGTCTCATCCTTGTTTAAAGCCATCCAAGGTACAAGAAAGGAGATTCTGTCTAAACACCAGAAGAACCTTATGACAGTAAGAGCTGTTCAACAGTTGTATGGTCTCCCTTGGGAGGTTGTGGACTCTCCTTCCTTGGAGTTTTTAAAGCAATGGGTGGCCATCTGTCATGGATGCTTTAGAAGAGATTCCTGCCTTGCAGGGGGTTGGACTAGATGACCCTCGGGGTCCCTTCCAACTCTACAATTCTAAGTTTGCAGCCATCACCTCCTCCTGTGGTTCAACTATACGCTGTGTTCTTTTATCTGCCTCAAATCTTCCAACATTCACCTTTATTGGATGTCCGCATAATTCTAGTGTTATGAGAGACGGAGAAAAGGTTTACCTCATCCACTTTCTGCAGGCCTTCAAAAATCCTATAAACTTCTATGATGTCCCCTGTCACTCATCTTTTCTCTAACTAAAAAGTCCAAAACGATGCAACCTTTCCTCACAGGGGAGTCGCTGTGCCCCCTTGACCATTTGGGTTGCCCTTTTCTGAACCCTTTTCAATATCCTTTTTGAGGGGAGGCGACCAGAACGGTACACGGTCCCGCCCCGCCCCCTGATTTCCTCCAACCAGGCTCTTCTTCTGCCTGCCTTGTGCTTCTTGCCTCCTGCCTTTTACTGCCTCAGCCTTCCTTTGCCGTCATGATCAGTTGCTGCCACAGATGGTCCCCGATTTCTCATTTCACAGCCTCCAAATAAAATAAAAAAAAGTATTTTGCTGCATCCTGTACAAGAAGTTCTGCATCTCTTATTCCTGTTTTCTTTTTCTTTCCTTCGCTTTCTATTTTTAGTGGACTCCATTCTTGATGTCAAACTGCAACCGTGAGGCTGGCTTGGGGGAGAGGTGGGCGGGAGGAAGGAAGGAAGGGGGTAGGCGAATCTGTCAGATTTCTCTTTTTCTTCTTCTTCTTCATTTTCTCTTGTCTTGTATTCAGTTCTCCACATTTCTACATCAGTTTGTGGAGGTTTTTTCAAAGCCTCTGTGAAAATTCAGCAGCATTTTTGTGCAAATTTCTCTCTCTCTCTCTCTCTCTCTCTCTCTCTCCCCACACACACATACACACATTTTCCCTAATACACACCTTTTTTGCAAAGCACCACTCCCTAATACAAAGCTATTGCTGTTATGTTCATGAGTTTGTCTTTCCCCCAGCACATGCATTTGTGTAACATTACTGGGCTGGAGAACTACACTACAAAATTCAGAGACGTGCAAATTTCAAAGAATGGCTGTGTTTTGGTTCCCATATGTCCCATGGACTGCAAGAAGATCAAACCTATCCATTCTTAAATAAATCAGCCCTGAGTGCTCACTAGAAGGACAGATCCTGAAGCTGAGGCTCCAAGACTTTGGCCACCTCATGAGAAGAGAAGACTCCCTAGAAAAGACCCTGATGTTGGGAAAGATGGAGGGCACAAGGAGAAGGGGACGACAGAGGACGAGATGGTTGGACAGTGTTCTCAAAGCTACCAACATAAGTCTGACCAAACTGCGGGAGGCAGTGAAGGATAGGCGTGCCTGGCGTGCTCTGGTCCATGGGGTCACGAAGAGTCGGACACGACTGAACGACTGAACAACAACAACAACCTTTAAATGCAAGCTGCATCAGATTTCTCTCAGTTTCTTAACAGAAGGATCTGCTGGTAGATCTCTGGGATATTTGAAGTAGATTGCCAAGGGTCTGCGGTTCTCAATTGTTTAACATGTGCAAACAACAAAATGGCTCCCCACCCCCTTCTCTCTCAGAATAAATCCCCGCACCCAGACTGTTATTATTCTGCAGGAGGTGCATAAGGGAACATTATGTCTATTAAAGTGGATTAATGCACACTGTTCCCCCAGCGTGACAAACCCACAGAAGAAGAGAGAAAAAACAAGATTTTTACTTTTTATTTTTGCATTGAGGGAAATGCAAGGAGGAGCCTGGGATGAGCGAATGACTAACAGGAAGACATGCAAACCCTCGACAAGCAAATTGGGAGAAGAACATAAGGAGAGCCTGCTGGATCAGGTCAATAGTGGCCTATCCAGTCCAGCATCCTGTTCTCACAATGGACAACCAGATACCCCAATGGAAAACCCACAAGTAGGACAAGAGCAAATCTCCCCTCCTGTGGTTTCCAGCAGCTGGTATTCAGAAACAGTACAGTGCAGTGCAGTATAGTATGCTTGTGAAACATGGACCACTTATAAACGTCATCTCCAACTCCTCAAAATATTCCATCAACGGTGTCTCCGAAAAATTTTGCACATCACTTGGGAAGACAGGCGAACTAATACCAGTGTACTAGAAGAAGCAAAGATCACCAGTGTTGAAGCAAGGATTCTTCAACATCAACTTCATTGGACTGGTTGTGTTGTGTGGATGCCTGATTCTCGTCTTCCAAAGCAACTACTCTATTCCGAACTTAAAAATGGAAAGCGTAATGTTGTTGTTGTTGTTCAGTCGTTCAGTCGTGTCCGACTCTTCGTGACCCCATGGACCAGAGCATGCCAGGCACTCCTTTCCTTCACTGCCTCTCGCAGTTTGGCCAAACTCATGTTAGTAGCTTCGAGAACACTGTCCCACCATCTCGTCCTCTGCCGTCCCCTTCTCCTTGTGCCCTCAACCTTTCCCAACATCAGGGTCTTTTCTAGGGAGTCTTCTCTTCTCATGAGGTGGCCAAAGTACTGGAGCCTCAGCTTCAGGATCTGTCCTTCCAGTGAGCACTCAGGGCTGATTTCTTTAATAATGGACAGGTTTGATCTTCTTGCAGTCCATGGGACTCTCAAGAGTGTCCTCCAGCACCATAATTCAAAAGCATCAATTCTTCGGCGATCAGCCTTCTTTATGGTCCAGCTCTCACTTCCATACATTACTGCTGAGAAAACCATAGCTTTAACTATATGGACCTTTGTTGGCAAGGTGATGTCTTTGTTTTTTAAGATGCTGTCTGGGAAAGCGTAATGCTGGTGGTAAACAAAAGAGGTTTAAAGACTCTCTCAAGGCAAATCTTTAAAAATGTAGTATAAACACCGACAACTGGGAAACACTGGCCTGTGAGCGCTCCAGTTGGAGAACAGCCTTTCCTAAAGGTGTCACGGACTTTGAAGACACTGGAACTCAGGACGCAGGGAGAAACGTGCTAAGAAGAAGGCACACTTGGCAAACCCTCACCATGATCAACTCCCACCCAGAAACCAATGTCCCCACTGTGGAAGGACGTGTGGATCCAGAATTGGCCTCAACAGTCACTTACAGACTCATTGTTAAAACTGTGTTTATGGAAGACAATCTTCCTCGGCTACGAGGGATCGCCAAGGAAGAAGAAAGAAGATTCAGAAACATGACTGTCTCCAATTGTGGAAAGCAGAGCAGAGCCATCTTGGCTAGCAGCCTTCTCCTCCATGAAATGAATGCTCATTGTCAGATAACCACCCCAGAAACAGATAAGAGCGAATGCTTAGTAAAGATCAAACCTCCGCATAAGCTTTGTGCAAGGAAATCAGGATGAATGCTCAATAAACATCATTTGTCTGGAGGAGTCCGCGGCATAAGTCTCTGGCTGGTGGATTTCAGGCTTCCAGTAAAAACAACCACAGCAACATGAAGTAGATTCCACAAGCCCGAAATCTGCCCATCCCTGGTTTAGGGGACCAATAATCCTTTCTTCTGAACCCCTCAGCAAGCTAAGAATGAATGACTTCTGCCCAGAGCTTGCATTTCCTGCCAGCTTGCAGGCAAGTCCTCCAGAAGTAAACAGGCGACGCTTGCAGGCGATTGGCGCTCTGCCACAAGGCCTGCAAAACCCTGTCACTTTCAGTTTCTCTTAGCTTCTCATTTTTCTAGCCTCAGGTTCATTTTTTAAAATGTCCTCTTAAACATTTGTCATATGCAAATTTGCCTGACACACCCACTTTGCAAGCTATTTCCCTTAATATTATGTATTTTAATGAATCTACGCATGCTCTCTCCTAACATACTTACTTGCGAAAGCATAATTTGTTTGGAGAGCTGCATAACAAACTTCGGAACAGTGGGAATTCCTTTTGGCTCGCATATTATCTCGGAAAGTGTGGATTAGGTAGCTGCACATTGGTATATGGAACCAGGTCAAATTCCTCCTCCTACTCTACACCAGGCTAATGACCAGAAGCTGTGACCCAAAACTTGGGATCACCACCAGACCGCAGGCAAAGGTCTCTGTGTTTCTGCTTTCGTTTTCTGAAAAGTGGAACCCGGATTTAGAAATCTCTGCTTACATCATCCAGCATTTTACAACAGGGAGGAGAACCTGCAGGTTACTTTAAACCAGTCTGATTAATTGATCTTTAAAACATTTTATCAGCTACAAAGGTGCACTGCATAGCTAGACAGATGAGAAATGCATGTAGCAACAGCATCCTTTTGCACTAAAATCTGGATGGATAATCTAAAAATCTGGATGGATAATCTAAAAACAAAGAAAGTTTGGAACCGTTCATAAGCAAACTTGATGCATTCATTTATTTGCAAAGTTGAATGAGCACAGTTAATCAAGAAGACAAATCTGGAGGCAGCCCTCAGAGTATGAACTGTTTGCATGCTTGGAACAAGAACAGTTGCGATGGAGAGGAGAGGCTAGAAAACAAAGCATGGAAACATGTTGGTACCCCTCACCCCCGGGAGGCAGAATGCCTACAATAAACCCGAGGCACAAAAACCAGGAGTGTATAGACCATGGGTAGGCAAACTAAGGCCCGGGGGCCGGATCCATCCCAATTGCATTTTAAATGAAAGCACACATTCTACTCATGTAAAAACACCAGGCAGCCCCCCAAATAACCCACAGATGCATTTTAAATAAAAGGGCACATTCTACTCATATAAAAAGACGCTGATTCCCAGACCGTCTGCGGGCCGGATTGAGAAGGCGATTGGGCTGCATTCGGCCCACGGGCCTTAGGTTGCCTACCCCTGTTCTACATCCTGTGTGTATAGAATAGAACATATTTATTGTCATTGTCCCCTTTGGGAACAACGAAATTACTTGGCTGCTCCATCCACCCAGATAGGGCACTCCACGCAAAGACAAAACAACTACAAAAACACTGATTAAAACCATACACACTGATTAAAACAATGATAAAACATAACAGGTAAGATTAGATGACTTCAAAGTCCAGGCTTCCCATTCAAGGCCGCGATCGCTCTGGAAAAGAAGCTGTTTCTAAGACGGCTTGTTCTTGTTGTCATCGTCCTGTATCTCCATCCCGATGGCAAAAGTTCAAAGAGACGGTGACCAGGATGCGATGGATCTTTCACTATGTCCAGTGCCTTTCTGTGGCACCTCATGGCATAAATCTGCTCTAAGGTGGAGAGCGAGCAGCCAACAATGCTCTCTGCTGCACTCCCAGAATGCAGAGCCCACAAAGGTGGTTCTGACCTAGAGGACACCGAGGGAAATCTTCCAGCCGAGGATTTTAACTCCCAGCTGGAACATTGCTAGTTTAATCACACCGGAGCTGCTTTTTGGGGAGTTCTCAGGGCTGCCTCATCGTTTTCCTCTCCCTGCCCTCCTGCCATCATCGTGACTCAGCACCAATGCTCTGCCAGATGTGGGTTTTGCATCCGGGGCAATCATTTCATTCTCTGTTTGAACATGTGCAGAGAGTATAACAAACACCCGCTCCATGTTCTTGCCAGGAGGAGCTGCTTCACACATGACAACAGCGCCCGGCAGAAAATGCAGAGGGAACAGAGAGTCTCCGCCACCCCTGGCTTCCTGAGGAGCGGGAAAGACGCAAGTGGGTTTTGTGTGAACACATTAGGCTTTGCTGCATGCGCACATTGAAATGCACCCTGGAGGGGAGCTTATGTATGCCGTGGTCCTGAGAACGGGCGGAACAATTATGTTCTTGTCATGTTTTCAAGGTGCATATAGCTGTGCTTGGTGCAGAGCAAAGAAGGGATGCGGCTCAGCTGTAAAGCGCGTGCATTGCATGCCAAAGGTCTCAGGTTCAACCCTGGTGTCATCACGTAGTGCTAGGGAAATCTTCTGCATGGAGCCCTAGAGAAAGGCTCTGCTGGATCAATGCGGACAATGCACTGCGGGAGAGACCAATGGTCTCACTCCAAATAAGAAACCTTCCTCAGTTCCGCCCTGTGATGTGGTTGTGGGGGCTTGCAAGGGCGTCTTCGGTTACAGCTTGGAAACTTGTGGGTTGTGTTGCAACCTGGACATGTGGAGAAGCAACCGCATGGTGGTCTCGCCACACGCTGGACACTGCCGGGAGCTCTCAAGTCCATGTTCTCATGTGGGGGATTTTGTTAACACAATGCACTGGGCTGCCATGAGTGCCTGAAGCCTCGCCATACAGGTGCCCTCCAGGTATTATGGACTGCAATTCCTATCAGCCCCCATAGGTGTGGCGTTATAGTTCCAAACACCTGAAGGTCTGGTAAAGGTAAAGGTTAAGGGACCCCTGACCATTAGGTCCAGTCGTGACTGACTCTGGGTTTGCAGCGCTCATCTCGCATTATTGGCTGAGGGAGCCGGCGTACAGCTTCCAGGTCATGTGGCCAGCATGGCAAAGCTGCTTCTGGCAAACCAGAGCAGTGCACGGAAACGCCATTTACCTTCCCGCCAGAGGTAACCTATTGATCTACTTGCCCTTTGACATGCTTTCAAACTGCTAGGTGGGCAGGAGCAGGGACCGAGCAACGGGAGCTCACCCCGTTGCGGGGATTCAAACCGCCGACCTTCTGATTAGCAAGCCCTAGGCTCTGTGGTTTAACCCAGTGCTCCCCAACCTTTTTATCGTCGCGGACCGGTCAACGTTTGATAATTTTACCGCGGCCCGCTGAGGGGGGGACATTGATTGTTTATATTTTAGATTGTTTTGATGTCATAATTTTAATTTAATTGTATTGTATTTAAACATGCCTTCAAAATAAAACACAGTTCCACCCAAAAATGAATATAAAGTGATTTAACATTTTAACACCACAGTAAATAAAATTGAAATAATTTAATGTTCCTTGGGCGGCCCGGTACCATTTGATCCACGGACCAGTACCGGGCCGCGGACCGGGGGTTGAGGACCATTGGTTTAACCCACAGCGCCACCCGCTAGTAAGGATGCTCTATTCCTTGGTCTGGCATATACTGACCAGCACCAGCCCCTTCCGAGCACTGCCGGCTGATGGGAGTTGTTAGCTGAGATAAAATAACAAAATCACAGAATTGTGGAGTTGGAAGGGACCCCAAGGGTCATCTATTCCAACCCCCTGCAATGCAGGAATCTCAACTAGATCATCCCTGACAGCTGGCCCTCCAACCTCTGCTTAAAAACCTCCAAGGAAGGAGAGTTCACCACCGCTCATAGAACACTGTCAAACAGCTCCTACTATCAGAAAGTTGTTCCTGATGTTTAGTCGGAATCTCCTCTCTTTGGCCTGATCCAGCAGGGCTCTTCTGATGTTCAAAATGGGGTCAGGGGAGAAATCGAATTCGGTTCACGTTTAAAGCTGCGTCTATCAAATCCATACTTTTCAAAACAACATGGGAACTGAAATACAGCCATCCTTCGAAATTCATCTGAATTGTGTGAGGCAGTTCTCCATTCAACCAACGTTGTTAAAAAAAAAGCATATGTTAGAGGAAAGTAGGGTAAAAGTAAGAGACAAACACATATTAAGACAAATTGCTTGCGAAACTTAGTCAAAACTGCCAAGGGAAAAGCATTTATCCAGAGAAATTTGCACTGAAACGTTGAGAGATTTTCACGAGGATTAAAAGGAAAAAGAAAAGAAAATATGCAAATTGCTGCAGAAATATTACGAACCAGATTTAAGATTTAAGATAGGAAAAATGAGAACCAAGGTCGACAGATTCTTCCATCCCTTGTGCTAAGGCCATTGCCCCCCCCCCTGCTGTGGGACATTGCAGAAGGACCCCCTTGTTCCTTGCAACTGGGGGGCCATTTCTGGACTTCAAGGAAGCCCAAGGCTTTCACCAGGGGCGGAGCAAGGGTGGGACGTTGGGGGCAGGCCGCCCCAGGTTCCACCCTGGAGGGGGCGACACTCTGGGAGCCCCCCACCCCGCAACGCCCAAGCCGAGCCCCGACACCCCGTCTGTGCGGCGGCTGCTCATGTGGCAACTTGCCGCTCGCTCGGCGGCTCATAAGGTTGCCGTGGGAGCAGCAGCGCCAGCATGGAGGGAC
Organism: Darevskia nairensis; assembly: GCA_034642065.1. NCBI lineage: Eukaryota > Metazoa > Chordata > Lepidosauria > Squamata > Lacertidae > Darevskia > Darevskia nairensis. Next base: position 417,377 of record JAWWNI010000267.1, read on the forward strand.
TGCGCATGTGCGGCATGCCACACATGCGCCGTTCGTCCTGATGCGTGCGTCACGATGCATGCGTCAGGATGCATGCACACTGCAGAGCAAGGCCCCGCCCCCAGGGGGTGCCTCCGCGTTTGCCGCCCCAGGCAGCCAAGTGGCTCTGTTCGCCACTGGCTTTCACTAAAGGAGTCTAGTCACCATCCATATCAAATATTTAAAGCACATTTAAGTAATGTGGTTTCCCCCAAAGCCCTGGAACTGTACTTTGTTAATAATAATAATAATAATAATAATAATCCTATATAATAAAGAGCCTCTGTCCGTACGTACTACTTTCCGTGTGTCACAGGAATTCGCAAGTGCGCGTGCGTTCCAGTGACACAGGGATTGGAGGACGCAGACCAATAGGAGCGGGGGCAGCAGCGCAACGCACCGCTTCCCGCAGCCTCCTGCTGTCGGCCATCTTCAGCGGACCTTTCCGCTGCCTTCGCCGATGGCTCCGGCTTCCTCTTTGCTTGCCGCACTGCCGCCCATCTGCAGCGGACAAAGCAAAGAGTGGGGGCAGCGGCGCAATGCGCCGCTGCCCCCAGCCTCCTCCTGCCGCCCTTCCGTTGTTGGAGCGCTGCTCGCAACGACGTTTCCGCGGCGGGGGGAAAGGTGTGTGTGCACGTGTGTATGTATGTGTGGCCGGATCGGAGCCGCCGCCCTCCCGCCGCCGCCTTGCTTCTAGAGCCCGTAATCTTTACGGGCTTAATTTACTAGTAATAATAATAATTTGGAAGTGCAGTTCTGTGAGAGGGAACCTTCTTTTCCCAGGATTTTTTTTGTGGGGATGGGGTGGGAAGCCTATGCTAGATGAATCTGGACTGGACCTTTCAGAAGCCTTCATACAGATTGACACCCCCCTGCCATGCACACCGAGAAAAACCTGAAATGGATGGATTTGCCCTACCGCCAAACGTAACCTCCATTCAGAACTAGAAGGGGTTGGGGAAGAACGTGCCTTCCGCCCCCCATCGCCCATCCACTCGCTCCCGTGGTGACGCTCACACAGGCGGCTGAAATACTCGGTGCAGAAAGGAAGAGGTAGGAGTTTCTTCGGAAGAAAGAGAAAAGGGGGGACGTGATGTTCTCTACCAGCAGCTGCTCTGCTAGAACACTGAGGAGAACGGGAGGCAGCCCAAGATGCAAGGACAAAAAAAAACCTGGTAGTCTCGTGCGGATGACGCTGCCAGAGAAGGCATGGAAAGGAAGCTGCCTTAGAGATGGCCAGGTCAGGCTCTGTGTCCCCCAGGCTCAGGACTGCTGACCCTTCCTGACCAGCAGATGCTCTCCAGAATCTCAGGCAAAGAGAGATCCTTTGCACCAGGTCCCTTTCAAATCATAGGTGTCGGGGGTTTAGACTGGCACCATGTGCATGCAAAGGAGGTGTTCTGCCAGTCTTTCCAGATACCCAGCTTTCATTCCTGCAATCGGTGGGTGCACCCCCTGACGGTAGGGCTAGTGTGGTGTAGCGGTTAAGAGCGGTGGACTCGTAATCTGGTGAACCGGGTTCGCGTCTCCGCTCCTCCCCATGCAGCTGCTGGGTGACCTTGGGCTAGTCACCCTTCTCTGGAGTCTCTCAGCCCCACTCACCTCACAGAGTGTTTGTTGTGGGGGAGGAAGGGAAAGGAGAATGTGAGCCGCTTTGAGACTCCTTCGGGTAGTGATAAAGCCAGATATCAAATCCAAATGCCGCTTCTTCTAGTTAACAGTGGTGGCTAACCTTGGCATTCCAGATGTTTTGGAACTACAACTCCCATCATCCCTAGCTAACAGGACCAGTGGTCAGGGATGATGGGAGTTGTAGTCCCAAAACATCTGGAGTGCCAAGGTTAGCCACCACTGTTTTAGTACGTGAAAAGCAGGCAGGGCGGGTGGGGGGGGGGACATCAGGCCTCCCCACATTTATTGAAACATCTGAACAGAACCTCGGTTCAGAGGCTTATGAGAAATGCATGGGATACAGAGGCAGAGGCTAGGATCCTACTCACACTATTTCTACAGGGATACCTGATTAGACCCCTTCATGGATCACTGCCTTGTCGTGGCGAAGGGGCTTGAATTACTCAGGGAAGCTATGGACAGGTCAAGATGGACAGGTCATAGTGGAGAGTTTGGACCAAACGTGATCCACCTGGAGGAGGAACTGGCAAGCCACTCCAGTATCCCTGCCAAGAAAACTCCATGGACAAAGACAACAGGCATATAAAAGATATGACGCTGGAAGATGAGCCCCTCAGGTCGGAAGGCATCCAACATGCTACTGGGGAAGAGCGGAGGACAAGTACAAGTAGATTCAGAGCTGATGAAGTGGCTGGGCCAAAGCCGAAAGGATGCTCCGCTGCGGATATGCCTGGAAGCGAAAGGAAAGTCCGATGCTGTAAAGAAAAGTATTGCATAGGAACCTGGAATGTAAGAACCATGAACCTTGGTAAGCTGGATGTGGTAAAAAATGAGATGGCAAGAATAAACATTGACATCCTGGGCATCAGTGAACTAAAATGGACGGGAATGGGCGAATTCAGTTCGGATGACTATCATATCTACTACTGTGGGCAGGAATCCCGTAAAAGAAATGGAGTGGCCCTCATAGTCAACAAAGGAGTGGCGAAAGCTGTACTGGGATGCAATTTCAAAAATGATAGAATGATCTCGATACGAATCCAAGGCAGACCTTTTAATATCACAGTAATCCAAGTTTATGCACCAACTACCAGTGCTGAAGAAACTGAAATTGACCAATTCTATGAAGACTTACAACACCTTATAGAAATGACACCAAGGAAGGATGTTCTTCTCATTATAGGGGATTGGAATGCTAAAGTAGGGAGTCAAGAGATAAAAGGAACAACTGGCAAGTTTGGCCTTGGAGTTCAAAATGAAGCAGGCCAAAGGCTAATAGAGTTCTGCCAAGAGAACAAGCTGGTCATCACAAACACTCTTTTCCAACAACACAAGAGACGACTCTACACATGGACATCACCAGATGGGCAACATCGAAATCAGATTGATTATATTCTCTGCAGCCAAAGATGGAGAAGCTCTATACACTCAGCAAAAACAAGACCTGGAGCTGACTGTGGCTCAGATCATCAGCTTCTTATAGCAAAATTCCAGCTTAAACTGAAGAAAGTAGGAAAAACCACTGGGCCAGTAAGATACAATCTAAATCAAATTCCTTATGAATACACAGTTGAAGTGAAGAACAGGTTTAAGGATTTAGATTTGGTGGATAGAATGCCTGAAGAACTGTGGATGGAGGCTCGTAACATTATACAAGAGGCAGCAACGAAAACCATCCCAATGAAAAAGAAATGTAAGAAAGCAAAGTGGCTGTCAAATGAGGCCTTACAAATAGCGGGGGAGAGAAGGCAAGCAAAATGCGAGGGAAATAGTGAAAGATACAGGAAATTGAATGCAGATTTCCAAAAAATAGCAAGGAGAGACAAGAGGGTCTTTTTAAACGAGCAATGCAAAGAAATAGAGGAAAACAACAGAATGGGAAAAACCAGAGATCTGTTCAAGAAAATTGGAGATATGAAAGGAACATTTCGTACAAAGATTACCACAATTAAGGACAAAAGTGGAAAGGACCTAACAGAAGCAGAAGACATCAAGAAGAGGTGGCAAGAATACACAGAGGAATTATACCGGAAAGATATGGAGGTCTCGTACACCCCAGGTAGTGTGGTTGCTGACCTTGAGCCAGACATCCTAGAGAGTGAAGTCAAATGGGCCTTAGAAAGCCTTGCTAACAACAAGGCCAGTGGAGGTGATGATATTCCAGCAGAACTATTCAAAATTCTAAAAGATGATGCTGTTAAGGTGCTACACTCAATATGCCAGCAAGTTTGGAAAACTCAGCAGTGGCCAGAGGATTGGAGAAGATCAGTCTACATCCCAATCCCAAAGAAGGGCAGTGCCAAAGAATGCTCCAACTACCGCACAATTGCGCTCATTTCACACGCTAGCAAGGTTATGCTTAAAATTCTACAAGGCAGGCTTAAGCAATATGTGGACCGAGAACTCCCAGAAGTGCAAGCTGGATTTCGAAGGGGCAGAGGAACCAGAGACCAAATTGCAAACATGCGCTGGATTATGGAGAAAGCTAGAGAGTTCCAGAAAAACATTTACTTCTGCTTCATTGACTACGCAAAAGCTTTTGACTGTGTTGACCACAGCAAACTATGGCAAGTTCTTAAAGAAATGGGAGTGCCTGATCACCTCATCTGTCTCCTGAGAAATCTCTATGTGGGACAAGAAGCTACAGTTAGAACTGGATATGGAATAACTGATTGGTTCAAAATTGGGAAAGGAGTACGACAAGGCTGTATATTGTCACCCTGCTTATTTAACTTATATGCAGAATTCATCATGCGAAAGGCTGGACTGGATGAATCCCAAATTGGAATTAAGATTGCCGGAAGAAATATCAACAACCTCAGATATGCTGATGATACAACCTTGATGGCAGAAAGTGAGGAGGAATTAAATAACCTTTTAATGAGGGTGAAAGAGGAGAGCGCAAAATATGGTCTGAAGCTCAACATCAAAAAAACTAAGATCATGGCCACTGGTCCCATCACCTCCTGGCAAATAGAAGGGGAAGAAATGGAGGCAGTGAGAGATTTCACTTTCTTGGGTTCCATGATCACTGCAGATGGTGACAGCAGTCACGAAATTAGAAGACGCCTGCTTCTTGGGAGAAAAGCAATGACAACCTAGACAGCATCTTAAAAAGCAAAGACATCACCTTGCCAACAAAGGTCCGTATAGTTAAAGCTATGGTTTTCCCAGTAGTAATGTACGGAAGTGAGAGCTGGGCCATAAAGAAGGCTGATCGCCGAAGAATTGATGCTTTGAATTATGGTGCTGGAGGAGACTCTTGAGAGTCCCATGGACTGCAAGAAGATCAAACCTCTCCATTCTGAAGGAAATCAGCCCTGAGTGCTCATTGGAAGGACAGATCCTGAAGTTGAGGCTCCAGTACTTTGGCCACCTCATGAGAAGAGAAGACTCCCTAGAAAAGACCCTGATGTTGGGAAAGATGGAGGGCACAAGGAGAAGGGGACGACAGAGGACGAGATGGTTGGACAGTGTTCTTGAAGCTACTAGCATGAGTTTGGCCAAACTGCGAGAGGCAGTGGAGGATAGGTGTGCCTGGCGTGCCTTGGTCCATGGGGTCACGAAGAGTCGGACACGACTGAACGACTGAACAACAACAACAACAACCTGATTAGAGGTCATAGTTCAGCGGCATATAATGCTAGTGCTGGTGATTTTTTCATTTATCTGCAGCCCATCCGACTAGGTTTTGCCAGCCTCTCAGGGCGACTTCCAACAGCCAGATGGCGGGGTACAAATAATAAATTATTATTATATGATTATATTTAAAAACAAATAGAGAAGATCCCGTCCCCAGCATCTTCAAGTAAGTCTGGGAACGTCCCTGAATGAAACGCTGGAGAGCAGCTGCCAACCAGTGTTGGCAATACAATGCTAGCTAAATCAATGGTACACAGTAGCTTCCAATTATTTTAATCAGAGAAATGATAGAGTGGGTTAAGGTTAACTACCTATCACCCAATGTTATTGTCATGATCCAATATCTACTTTCAGTATATGTTCGCTTGTGTTCCTTTGGTGCTGAGAGGTTTGGGTTGACCTAGGGTGTGGTTGTTCATTTGTGGTTGGCTGTGGTGGTCTTTGTTTTCATGTGTGAGTGGGGTGGGTGGGTGTTTTGGATCAGTTCAAAATCCTCTTAAAGCTATTTGGTTAACTTCATTCCACAAAACGGATGGACTGGACCAGTGACACCAGCTTTTCAGTCTGATACAGGCAGCGACCAGTTGATGCACATCCAGTTGACATGCGGCCACAACCGCATGCATCACCACACCCTGGAAGTGGCTAGAAAAGGGGGCGGGGCAGAGGCGGGGTGAGGGCGGGGCATAATGGGGAGGAGCAGGCTTCTGCACGCTCCGCCGATGCACATGGGGGTCAGGAACTCAACCCCTGTGCAAACAGTTGTTGCCCACAGTCATTCACACCCTCAGCAGCCCCTTACTGCCCCCTTGCTTCTTATTTCCCCCGTAGGTAGCCCCCTCTGCTGCAGGCGAAGTACCGCCCACTTTGGGACCCACTGATCTACACAGCCCTTGAATTAATTTATATGTCTCTGCTATGTACATCCCTGGCCCTGGTTTCTACCTTTGGTACAGAACAGGACATATATTAATATCAGTTCAAGATATACATTGTGCCTCGCTTCCCTCACCGCAGGCACGTGCTATAAATATATATCACATGCAAACCGCGCAGACACTCATTTTGTCTTGCTCTGCCTTGCAGAGACGAAGGAATCAATGCTCAGCCACAGAATGTGCTTCTGTCTCACTGTGACCAAAGACACCTGCGGACAATGAAATTTCACAGGGTCTTGCGCCCAACAACAGGCTAGGCTGGGCTCCGGCCAATCTGAAGCATGCTCACACAGACAAATGCCCCAGCCCTTTCAGAGGCACGTGTGGGAAGGGACAGGGGATAGGATTTCAACAGAGGGTTCAGCCTGAGCTAATGATAATCCCCAGGGATATTTGGAGAAGCCAACAGACATCTGAGATGCGGTGGGTTTTTTGTTTTGCAGGGTAGTGTAGGAATATACCAGATGCTGACAGACTACAAGTCCCATCTGGCTGGTTTGCAAACTTCATTCAGGCAGCAGAATTTTCGACCTATTCTTGCCCAAAGAAGTTTTGGGAGGGAGGGGGTTAAGTCCTGGATGAGGTAGCCAGGGGGGTGGGGAAAGCATTCCAACACCACCAACCCCAAATTATCATCAGGTGCGTATTTAGGGTGTATAGCTGTAGGAAAATCTGCAGCAAAGGTTTGCAGGTTAATCCTCCCCTTTCCAAGGTGTGGCCTTTTTGGTGGTGATGGGGAGGAGAGCTCTAGGCTAGTAATCAGCCCCCACAGTCTCTATCAGCCGTAAAACGCCCACACGTATATTTTAAAATCAACAGCATAAGTACAGTATTGGAAACAGGCAGTACAGTTCTTCTTGGCAATGCAGTATGATCCCATCTTACACAAGGGTTCACTTCCAAGAGCTCCATGTATACAAGAAAATGGCATATGCCAAAACCCCTGGAACTTCCTGTGGCTACTGAGTGAGGAGGGGAGAGAGAATCCCCCCCCCATACTCCCAGAGCTCTTTTAGCACCGGATCAGAAGGTCGGCGGTTCGAATCCCCGCAACGGGGTGAGCTCCCGTTGCTCGGTCTCTGCTCCTGCCCACCTAGCAGTTCAAAAGCACATCAAGTGCAAGTAGATCAATAGGTACCCGCTCCGGCGGGAAGGTAAACGGCGTTTCCGTGCGCTGCTCTGGTTCGCCAGAAGCGGCTTTGTCATGCTGGCCACATGACCCGGAAGCTATACGCCAGCTCTCGGCCAATAAAGCGAGATGAGCGCCGCAACGCGACTGGACCTAATGGTCAGGGGTCCCTTTACCTTTACCTAACCCAAGCAGGGACGCAGGTGGCACTGTGGTCTAAACCACAGAGCCTAGAGATTGCAGATTGGAAGGTTAGCAGTTCGAATCCCCGCGACGGGGTGAGCTCCCGTTGCTCTGTCCCAGCTCCTGCCCACCTAACAGTTCGAAAGCACGTCAAAGTGCAAGTAGATAAATAGGTACCGCTCTGGCGGGAAGGTAAATGGCATTTCTGTGCGCTGCTCTGGTTCGCCAGAAGTGGCTTAGTCATGCTGGCCACGTGACCCAGAAAAACTGTCTGTGGACAAACGCTGGCTCCCTCGGCCACTAAAGCGAGATGAGTGCTGCAACCCCAGAGTCGTCCGCGACTGGACTTAATGATCAGGGGTCCCTTTACCTTTACCCAGCACAAAAATAGCTTTTAAGCTCTCTGCCTTGTAATGTCCTAGGGCGTAGGACATTACACATGTAATGTCTCCGGAAAACGTAGGGCATACATGTAATGTCTCCGGAAAACCCTGGACCTCAGCAATGAGGAAGCAACGCTGCTAGACAGTCTTTACCAAACAGCAGTCATAGTTTATTAAGGAATCATACACAGGAACGGCGTCCACACCAAAAGGGGA